>JH719947.1:1070308-1231463 GCA_000231845.2 Tetrahymena malaccensis 436 | reverse complement strand
ATGGTAAAAAATAATTTGATCTAGAGGATGAGGAAGATGAAGATAATGATAGATTGACATATGAGCAAATTCGTAAGGCTTTTGAACCACTAAAATAGGATTTGTAAATAATTTTAGACATCTCATAATTTTTAAAAATTTGAATCTTTTGTTTTTTAATAAGGTAAAATAATAAGAATATAACAGAATAAATATTAGAATTTGAAATTCTTAATGGAGTTTTCGAGTAAATAGCCACATGTTTCTATACAGATCCAAGAAAAGAAAAAATGAATTTAAGCAATGAAGAAAAATTATTTACAAATAGTTACTGCTTACACACCTACAGTTCTAGCCCTTTAATGCAAATGATTGTTTTGAGTACAATAGCCTAACTTAAGCTATCATACTATTATTTTTATGGATTTACTGAAAGGGATGAAGATCATTTAAAGCAAGTGACATTTGCTATTGATCTAATCTTGGGAACATTAGAAAAATATTTTTATTTTGATGATATGATGGATTTCTTCCCTCGTCATAGACTTATTCCATTAATAGTAAATAAAATTATTGAATAATTTAGTAACATTTACATTTTAAAAAAGGGCTTATCTGTTGGTTTGGTTATAGAAACAGATGATATACTTTAATCTATTACTTCTTAAAGTATATTTGGTAAATAGTACAATAAAGATGTAATAGAGTAATTATGCTCAGAAATATTCGATGAATTAAAAAATGATAAATATAAAAAAAATGAAGATTAATAAAAATATATTAAAGATTATATTTAATAAAAAAAATTCGATATGAAATATCAGTACTTAATAACAAAAATTTTAAATATTGAATTAAAAGATTAAAATCGATATAATAGTTAAAAAAAATTTTTTTTCAAATAAATTGATTAAGAAAGTGTTAAAATCTTACTAAAAGACAAAAATATTAAAAAACTAATAAACAGTTATGATGAATTGATGTAGGATAAGTAAATTAAAAACATTTTAACTCCAGGTTATTTAAATAAAATTATATTATTAGTTATCATACTGAAGAAATGTTTTATCACATGGCTGATCCTAAATCTTTTTATACATATTACAGGCGTAATTAATGTATAGATAGAAATGCATATAAAGAAATCGATATATACTCAGGTGAAAGTAATAAAAAATTATTTAAATATTTAGATGGGTATGGTGAAGTTGCTGAATCTGAAAACTTTAAACTCCTCATAGATATTTTTAAATAAAACTTTAAGTCTTTGAATAATCAAGAAAATTTCTCTTAAGATTATGGATAGGTAATTTTATTTGAAAATATTATGATCATTTTAATAATTTGAATTAAATAAAAAGTACTCATGTAATTATTATGCTTAATCATTAGCTTGTTCATATTATTGTTAAAATATCTACTTATTATTTTATAAATTGTTATTATTTTTTAATTAATTAAAAAAATAATTATGTTAATTTAATCATTCATTCAATAAATTAGGATAAAAATATGTATTTTGGAACACTAATGTTAAATGGGATTATATATTAAGACAAAGATATAAAATTTGAAGACTTTTAGCAAAGTATATTATTGGCTTCACTCTATATGACTAGCAATAAAAAAGCTCTTGCAGAAATACTAAGTTTACTAATAAATTCTCTTTAAAATTCTTTTTCTTTAATAAATGAATTACTTAATGATTCAGAAGAAAATCTTCTTAGCTTTGTAAATTTAGCTATGGATAAAAGTTTTAACTAACCAAAGGATTTAGAAATTGTTTTAAGTAAATCACTTTTATCTGACACTAACAAAGAGTAAATTAAATTTTTGCTGAAAAAATTCAAAATATTTTTTTTTAAATGATTATTTTATTCCAGTTAAAATAAAATTAAAAAATATTAAAAAAAAATATTTTTTTTACCCTTTATTGATAAAACTAATAAAATTTAAAAAATAAAAATGCTAATTTTCATTTCAAATATTTTGTTATTAAAAATAATTAATTTAATTAGAGTTGTCAAAAATTGTGTATGGGCTTATTAAGGCAAAATGACAGAATATTTAAAATTAATCTAACATTCTCCTCTTTTTTAGTAATCATAAGAATCAATTACTTTACTCACAGAATTCCTCTATTCATTTGAAAAGGTAATTTAATTTTAAATCCACTTAGTAAGTTACTTAATTAACCTAAATTTAAATAAATAAGAGCTAAATTCACAAGAATAAAAATAATCCTAATGAAATAAACTATTTTAATTTCTCTAATTTATCACCTAACAGAGAAGAAGCTTTGAAAAAAGCTTAGGAATATCTTTGGGAAATAAGTTAAAGTTTTTACAAGTCGTAAGATGATAAAAATATGTTCCAGCTTATTTAAAATATTCTTTAAAATGATTGGAATTTCTTAATTTCAGAATAAAAAGAAAGGTAATTTGTAATTCATGCTCTTTTTCATTATGTTTAATATAATTTTTATACTATAGTAATTCTAGTGATTTTTTTAAAAAATTATTTGGTAATATGAATGATCTAGATTACTAAAAGCTAAAGATTCTAGCCTTAATAAAACCACAAAAACTAGGATTACAAATTTAAGAAGGAAATTTGAATTATTTCATAAAATTTACTAAAGTATATTTTTAATAAGTGTTTTTGATTTATTTATCATTTGGTATTACTAGGTAAATAAAATGATAACTGTAGGGGATCACTTATTCGAAAGATCTACTCCGAAAATATAAAAAAAAAAACAATATTAATATGTAAATTAGGATAATTAAAACAATTTGCAAAAATAAAATGAAGAAAACAATTTTATTGAAGCAATGTATCTTCACTTGCTATTAAGTTTATCTAATAATTCTTTAGTTCATACTTTAAATTGCTTAAATACAACTTAGAAAGAATGGATTTTATATTTTAAAGAAGAACAAAAAAGATTGTAAAAATCTAACTCCTCAAATAATAATAATAAATAAATAAAATCTGCAAATGATGAATAAGATTTTGAATTTATCTAGACAATTAAGGAGATTTCATATACCCTTTAATCAATTTACTTATGGAAAAATATCTCTCATGTTAATTGGAGCAGTGTCGAAAAGATTGAATAACCTTAACAAAATGATATGTTTAAAAATTAAATAGATTTTTTATAAAACTGTATTCTATATTTATCAATATTACCAGCTATTATTTTAGATAATAATGATGATGGAAATAAATCTGAAAAAAAGGGTGAAAAATACATTCCAAAAATTTTAAAATTGTAACTTTTTTGAATTATTGATCAATTTTAAATTATTATTTATCAATTTTTTATTTTAATATAAAAATAGAATAAAGATAAGTACTTTAGATACTGATATATTTACTAGGCACATAATTTATGAAAGAAACTCAATTTTTATGATTAATAAGTCTTATTAAAAGTTAATCAAGTATTTCAACTAGTAAAACAAAGAATAAATTGATCAAGGTGAAAATAATTGTACAAAAAAATTATTTAAAAAATTTGGTATTTTTTTTATTTTTAAAACATTCTCTTAAATTTTAAAAATATATTTAGCAAATTGTGAAAATGTCTATTACTTATTTAATTTCTTAAATGGAAACTTCTTAAAGGAAATTGAAAATGTCCATCCATTAATAAAATATCTTTCTAATCTATATTTCAAAGGACTTGAAGCAATTCATACTTAAAATCCTGAACCCATAACAAAATATCTAAATGACTGTATTGATAATAAAGATTCTTTCATAAATATTATCTTAAAAGAAAATGATTAATATTATGCTAAAATTTTCAATAAAATTCTTGATATTATATTCGCTATTTCTTTTTTTACTATTAAAAATTCCAAAATTAGAATGGAATAAAAAAAACATCTAGTAAATAAAGTTCAGTAACTGCTTGTTGATGTTGCTAAAGATTTGCTATAAACAAGTGATGAAATTGTAAACATAGTTTATGCTGTCTTCTATATTATTACTGACTAAAATATGTAAAACATGGAAAATACTGTTAAATATAAATAATCTTGTTTAATTGTAAATTTTATTAGATTTATTTTTTTTTTCATTTCTAAATTTTAATTTTTCTTATATTTGTAAATTTATTTATTTTTTTTACAACAGATGCTCCTTAAAATGGCATTTGAAAATCCTAATTTATCAGAGTTTTTCTTTAGATAACCTAAAACTGGAGATAGTAAAGAGTAAATTGACAAGATGATAAATACTATAACATCGATACTGTAATCAATTTTAGATAGACCATTTTAATCTATTAATGACAGTAATTTAGTTAAAGAAGTCCTTAAGTTGATGAAATATTCCAGTAAAGGAAATATAGACGTAAGCATCATTGAAGATGTGATTGCCATTCTTACTGGAGATCATTAGAGGGTTTTCAATTTATTAAAAAAGTTTGAAATTATTGATGAGAATAAAATTGCTCTTATTTAAAGAACTTTTAATTAAGTAGCTGATATGCCTATTTTTAAATAATAAAATAATACTATTGCTGACAGTAGAGCAAAGGGTTATCCTGATAAAATAAAAGAAATTTTAAAAAAACATCAAGAAGGAAAAGTAATTAAATAATTATTAAAAATATTTTTTTACTTAATTCAATCAAAATCAAATTAGGTAGTAATAGCAGATGTATTTCTTGCTGTAGATGCTGAAGGAGATAACAACGGAGCTATTTCTATTGATGAGTTCTAATCATTTGTAAGAAGATTAGGTAATTTATTAATTTTTTATTAGTTTATTATATTTTATATAATTTGATAAAAGGCATGGAATTAAGTAGACATAGAGTTTATGAAATATTTGCAAGCATAAAAAACTAAAAATTAAAACCAACTAATTTAGAAATAACAGATGATTTAGTGTTAAATGCTGAAGAATTTGAAATAGCATTTAAGTATGTTAATGATAAGAAGACTTATATGTCTCTTGAAAAACTAGGAATATCACCTACTTTATTAGCTTTAGCTCTTGGTTTCTTAATACTAATTCTTATACTTCTTTTTGTTTTTATTTTCTTAGGTATTAAGGCTTTTACAATAGGAGGAACATTTGGTTCTATAATTAATTCTATCATCCCAATAGTTGCAGCTGGAAGTGCTACTGCATATTAAGAAAATAAAAAAGATAAACTTGAAGAAAAGTAATTTTCTAAAGCCGTTACTGAAACTCTATCTATAATTCATTCAGAAAATATATGAATTATATAAAACTAAAATTTTGTATTAAATTAAACATAATAAGGATTGTATTATTTTTATTTTAAAAAGTAATAAACATATTGACTTTACTTTTTTATTTTATAATACTAAAAATAGTTTAAAATTTTAATTATCAACAAATATTTTAGAATTTAATTTTAAAAATATTTATATTCCTAGATATTGATTGATTGATGTTAGTAAACCTTTTAAAAATTTTAAAGCCAACTAAAAAAAGGAGCTATTTATAAAAGTTTATGAATTATGAAAATTTAATGATGTAAGTGGAAGATATTAATGCATATTACAATTTTTTTTTGATTAATTTAAATTATTTAATTTAATAATTTAAAGATTATTTCCTTAAATAAGTACAAATTCTATTGCTAGTAAATATTCTTTTAATAGATTCATATCAATATTAGTTGAATATTTATTTTATTTTTTATATTTAGTCAGATTAGATTCAATAAATGAATTGGCTTAAATAAAATAAATTTATTTCATTTAAAAAGTTTTAGAATAAAAATTAGGCATATTTGGTATAACTTTATTGTTTTAGCTGTTTTAATTGTTTGGATTAGATACAAATAATTTATAAATTTAAAAGAAACAAAAAATACTTTATTCACTTTCGGTAAATTGAAGGTAAATAAGCAAATATAAATTTGGTTTTGGAAATAAGAATATATTAATAAAATAAATAGAGCAGTTACTTATCGGTTAATAAATATTAAACAATCATAAATTTTACATAATAACAAATTTAATTTTAAAAAATAAAAATTATTGGTCAATTAAGCTAATAACTTTTAATTTTGACAAAAATTCGCGTAACATTATAGATTTATTCCACAATTTGAGAGATATTGAAATAATATTTAATAATACAAACAACATACAAATATACTAATAAAAGTTTAAAAGCAAGAGCATAGTAGTAATGAGCAGCAGGTCTCCAGTCCCGACTCAAAGAAGGGTTGTTTATACTAATATAGAAACTCCTAATAAAGATCCTTCAACAATATTTCATTCTCCATACACAAATGGAAAAAAGTCAAAAGAATATACGAATCCTACTTTAATATCTTCTAGTGTGTTTTATGATTACAAGCTAAATAATGTTGAAATTAAAAGCGGTTAATTAGATCATAGCGGAAGACCAAAAAGTCCTTTAAATAAGCAATATGAACATATTAACAATTAAGATAAATAAAACACACCAGGTTAGCAAGCTACTCCTGAAAGATCTAAAACACCTAGAAGGAAGAGGTAATTTGATTATACAAAGGAATATTTAAAAGATCACTTTCAAGCTGGAATGACAATTTAAGCCGAAACTAAGCGCCCTCTTAAAAAATATAATTTTTCAAACACGATAGCAGATTTTTCCCAAATTTGCTAGAGTAATAATTAAGAGACTATGAAGTTTTAAATAGATAGAGCTCATGATAGATCATTACATAAAAGTGCAAGTAATATAAATTTAGATCAAAATTACAAAGTTGCAGCTTATGATTAATCTAATAACATATCTGCATTTGTAGATTAAGTCTCTACCCCATTGAAAAAAAATAATAGCTTTGTAAATATTAAGAAACGCGATGAAGATGAAAACTATAACTCATAACTACAAAATTATTCAACTAGAAATGGAAGGTTACAAGAATAATCATAGCCTCAAACTCCAAACAGAGCAAGGGATTCTTCAAATATTAGATAAGCAAATGGTTTTGGAGGTTATGAAAGAAGTATGACTCCTAACACTATGCAGAGATACCTGAATGAATAATTTTAGAATTAAACTGCTACTCCTAAAAGGCACGAGAACCACAATAGTATAGGAGACATACGTCAAAATAGGAGTTTAACACCAACTGCTTATGCTAAATATAAATAAAGCTTTACTCCTCTTAAAGAATGTTGCGACTAGTGTATTAATTTGAAAATGGTGGATTAGAAATAATAAAGGAAATAAGAAGAAAAAGAAAAAGATTATATAGATTAAAAGTCTCTAAATAAAAAATATAATGAAGAACAAATAAGGTTAAAGGAGTTAACAAAATAAAAATAAGAACAAATTAGAAAGTAATATGGTGAATACATAAAAATAAAAAATGAAGAAGATAAATAGAAAAAGCAAGATAAAATACAAGAAAATATTCTTTATAATCAGAAAATGAATTAATAATTCGAATAAGAGAAGCAGATTGAGTTAGAAAGAATAAAAAAATAGAAGATATAAAAAATTAAAATGTATTCCTAGCAATTAAAAGAACAGATAGAGTAAAAGGAAGCACAGAGAAAGTTTTAAATTGAAAAGCAAAGATAGGAAAGTGAAAGGAATCATCAAATACAGGCAAAAGCTCAATTTGAAAGAACTCATATGTAAAATAAGTTTGTTCCTACTGTTGTAGAATATAGAGAGCAGCTACTCAATTAGCAAATCGAGTAAGACATGTAAAAATATAAGCAAAAAGACTAAGAATAGCTTTTCTATAAAAAAATATAAGAGCAAGTTTCGAAGTATTCAGAATAGGTAATTACCAAATATTTTTTATTAACCACTTTAAAAATAGCAATATGTAAATTAAAAATTTTAGTTTAATTTCCAAAAAAAACAATCAAATTTATTGATAAAGGCTAAAAATTAAATTATTAATTGATGATATTTTATCAAATTAGAATAATACTGTTATAAATTTTTATTAAACTTTGGTAATTAATTTATTTATAAAAACTATAATAACTACCACTATGAATCATCTATTAATTAAGAACTTCTTAATTTTAGAATATAATGTTTAATATATATTCTAAAAGTTCAGCAGTTTAGATAAAGTTGTCTGTTTTAAATGAAAACTAATAATCATTTTTAAATAAATAAGGAAAAGGAACTTTTAAGACAAATAAAGTAAAAGAAGAAACAAGATTACGAGAGCTTCATAAAGCAAAAAGAACAAATATTAATCTAAGCAAAAGTAAATTTGATAAATAAAATTTATTACATAAAATTATTTATAAATTTATAATAGGAAGAAAAGAAGAAGGAGGAAAAAGAAATTCGCTAAAAATTTTAAAACATAGAAAATGAAGATCATCTGCAAAAACTTAATTTAAGAAGATTAGAAAATATTCAAAAATAAAATTTCTGTAATGTACTTAAAGATTAAATCCAATAAAAAGATATCTAGTAATAAAAATTAAAACAAGAGGACATTAAAAAATCACAATCGACAACCCTTTTAATCAATAATTCGTCTTACTAAAATTTACCAATTAATTCTCTATCACCTTGTACATAATGTCATAAAAAAGTACCTAAGTATTAATTAGCCTTATATAATTGAATAAATATGACTTAATAATTAAAGAATTAATAAAAATCAATTAAGTAAAAATGTACATTAATTAGTCAAGTAAATATAATAATTATTGTTTATAAATAAACAAATTTGTTTTAAAATATTGTAAATATATCATTTCTATAATCAAGAATTATCAGATTAACTAAAACTTATCCACAATATTTCAAGTTATTTAAATTTTTTATCACAAAAATTAATATTAATGAATGGATTAATATTTTCATTTATTCTATTTTTTATTATAAATTAATTAAAAAAATCTTCAACCTGCTAAAATAATTTAATTTCCTGTTTTGAAAAATCATAACTAAATATAATTGATAACAAGGTTATTAACTCAAAAATATTCAATATATTAAGATTAATTATTTCAAAATTATATTTAGGAATAAATTTTTATATTTGAAAACAGATTTTTTACTCTGTCAGTAATTGTTATTATATATATATATATATTTAATAAGTAATTTAAACATTATTATAAAATATAATATAAATATTATAACATATTACCATTTACTCTTCCCTGAAAAAATATTTATGATGATTATAAAATAAGACTTGATTCAATGAAGCTTTGATAATAAATTAAAAAAATGGAATACCAATAAGTATCACTGAAATATATATGTTAATTTTATTTAATAAAAGGATTAGCTTGATATTATGATTTATTTAGAATAAATTATGATATGAAATTCTTTTAATCGATCATAAATATATTTGTTAATAATTGCATTCTTTGTTGATTTGGATTATTTGTAAAAATAATTAAATTACTGAACAAATGTTTTTCAAATTGATATTGCCTTTTTTATGATGAATAAAATTAAAAATGTTTGCAGTAATGATACTGTTGATTGAAAATAAATTTTAATCGATTGCAGCAAGTGAAGAATATTTAAAATCTATTTAATATAATTCAGACTAACATTTAATCCAAACAGAAATAAATATCAAGTCTAATTTAAGTTTTAATGTGTTTTTATCTTTAATCATTTAATGATACTCAAGGAGGTTCCTATTAAATTAGTTAAAGAGTTACCACAAAAATAGCTTCATTTATTTATTTTCATTTGATTAATTAAATGATGATGATGTTTATTATTTTTTTATTAGAGGTAAGTAAAAATTTATAAACAATAACATTTTAGCACTCTTATATTTCAAAAGGAATTAAAAGAAAGTAGAAAAGAAAACAAAAAATAAGTAAGTAATAAGGTAGTAAAAAATGTCAAACATTTAAATTCTAAATCAAGAGAATTAGCATTAGTAGCCAAGTAATATAATCATTTATATGTTTTTCTTATTAGCTAATGCTATAATTTATTGTTAATAATGGTGTATTAAACATATTATTTTTAACATAGTTTACTTAGCTCAAAATTATAGATAATCAGAGTCCTCTAAATACAGAGGGAGTAATAGTATTCATGACTTTCATTTTTCGTAAATAAAAGATTTAAATAGAGAAACAATTAAATTATTTATAAACCAAATTTTAGAAAACAAGAAATAAAGGGCGATGATCACGAAATAGAATCCATAATATGCCAAGCATACTAACGCAAATAAGAATCTATGTAGAATCAACCAATACAATAGTAGCATTATTATTAAAGTAGTCCTGTGACTTATCCTAATAAATAAGCTCAGAATTCGAATTATATATTTTCGGCAAGAATGAATGAAGTAAATTCAAATCATAAAGTTAACCCCTGGGAGTCTCAGGGCAGTTTAGATGGTGGTTAGCAAATTAATTTAGATGATTTCGTAGACCCTGAAGAAGTTCCACAATACGATTAAGGGCACATTCAAAATTTAGCTTTGAAATAAAAAACATAAAAGACATTCAATGATTTTTCATCAGTAGGTGCTCATTCAGGAAATAGAGTATATCATGAACCTGTAGTAAAAAAAATAGTTTATAGTAATTAAAATTTTTTTATTTATTTTTATAATTATGATTATGTTTAACATAATGAGTTTGATTAACAAATTTGAAAATATTTTGGGTTTAAATTGAAACTTTATTAGTGTTTATGAAATAGAGTTGAGTAAAAATTAAGAATTTTATAATAGATTAAGCAAAGATTCAGTAAAAATAACTTCATGATATTTTAGACAATCATGATTGATATTTATCAAGAAAATTGAATTTAATGAAATAAAAATTGTTTAATATATTAATCTATATCAATAAATTAAATCAAAAATAATATTTATAAAACAGATGGAAATACTGCTTCGCTTAAAAGAGTGGACAAAATTCAAGAAAAAGTGCAAAGTATTTTGAATCACAAAAGAGAGAGAAGTGATCAGCTAGAGATTAAATTATTGCAAAATAAATAAAAAATAGTCAACTCCTATTGCACCACAATATCCTCAAACAGTCAAATCGAACAGACACCAGTAATTATTTATTTTAATAATAAATAAATGATCTTAATAATCATGCAAAATATATTTTATATAATTATTATATTTAATTGGTTATTTATTTGTTTTTTTAAAGTAATATTGATAAATAAATAATTATATTATAAATAAAATATTTAAGCATAGAAGGAATGATTCTAAACATAAAACTTATTTAATTAATGAAAACATAATTGCAATGACCAATTAGAATGTTAAATCCTCATCTGAAAAGAAAAATACTCTTCTTGGCAAGAAATAACATGAATATATTGTTTCTATGAAATATGCATAAGAGCCAAAAGAAGTCACAGTTGATTTGTCTTCAGATAAAAATGGTAGGCTCAAACACTTTTCAAACCAAAACAAAATCAAGAATGTGAATGCTAATCTCTATCCAAAAAGAAGTAACAGTGCTAGTAACAGAGATAATGAGATTTAATTTAACAATAATGGATATGATTCAAATTAGAATAACTTCGGAAATACAAATAATTACAATACTAACCCGAGATAGTTCCAAACTCCAGTTAAAAAACTGATAAACATAGCTAGCAAAAATTAAAATGAGGAATTAAGCACAGAAAAAAAAGTTCGTGAAAAGAGTGCTAGCAATTAAGAAACACCTTAAATTAACCTAAAAACTCCTGTTAAAACCGAAGACACTATCCTGAAGTAAAAAAATATAAACATGCAATAACAGCAGTAATAGAACAAAATCTAGAGCTTGATTAACAGCCCATTCTAAAATAGCAAGCTTAACATAAAATAAGGAGACAATTAAAATAATATCATGAATAGTTTGAAAAATAATTATAAAAAAACTTAAAATGACTAGCAAGCTTATGAGTCTGAAAAAGTATAGCCCCAATATAGACCTTACACAGCTAATACTCCTGCTAAGAAAAATACTATGAATTAAAATACTACTGCATAGAATTTTAACATTCAGTTACCCTAAGCACACCACATGGCTCCTGATAGTGCAGGCATCCAATCCCCTCATGGAAATAATAATAATCATAACACTTTCAGTTAGTAAAATAGCTGTTAATAGAATGACCTATTTGATGCCAATGTGAATATTCAGCAGTTTAGATTAGAAGGCGAGCTTGGAAAAGGTAAAAATTTAATTTTGATTTTAAATATAATTTATGACTAGTAGATGTTTATCTAAGTTTTTTTAATAATAAAAATGAGCTGATTAATTATCTATCAGAATTCAATAAAATTTTAATTTAACTATTATATTATAATATATTTATTTAATAAGGTGCATACGCAACAGTAAAGCTTGCTGTGGACAAGAACAGTGGAGAAAATTATGCTCTCAAGATATATTAAAAATTTACTTTAACTGACCCAAATAAAATGAGAAATGTAAAGAGAGAAATATCTATCTTGAAAAGATTATCACATCCGAATGTTATCAAAATGCCATATGCCTTTTAAGACAAGAATACAGTATATATAATTTTTTAATTAACAACAATAAATATATAATTTAAAAATATTTGTTAGATTGTATTAGTCATGGAGTGTCTATCAAAGCTTTCACTTCACAGGTATTAAAATAACATATTTTTTTATTAATTTAACTAGATTCTATGTAATAATTTTTAAAAATGATATCTTTTTTAACTCAAATTACATATGAAAATATCATATTTTTTAAAAAGTTAATATTTGTATTTATTTATTTCTAAAGGTTTTTAATTTAATTAATTTGATGGTTTGTTTATTCTTTTTTAAATAATAAATATATTTTATTGAAATAGTTACCTCAAAAAGAGAGTAGACAGAAGAGTATCAGAGTCTGAAGCAAAAATAATTTTCCATCAGTTGGTAAGTGGAATAGATTATTGCCACATGAGAAATATTGTTCATAGAGATATCAAGCTAGAAAATATACTCATAGATGAGTAAAACAAAAATATAAAGATCATTGACTTCGGATTCAGTATTTGCTCTGCTGTCAAGCTAAAGATATTCTGTGGTACACCAACTTATATGGCACCAGAAATAGTTTCTAAGGTAGACTATTGTGGTAAAAAAGCAGATATATGGGCTCTTGGTATTGTTTTATATGTATTACTATGTGGTAAATTTCCATTTAGAGGAATGTCAGACAACGAATTATTTAAAAAGATCAGAAACTGTGTTTACGATCCACCTAATCATGTAAGCGAAAAGTGTCTTAACCTCTTAAAGAAACTCTTGAAATTCAACCCTTCTGATAGACCAGATTGTTATGAAGTAAGAATTATATAATTTTTTTTTCTCCTTTATTAAGTTTTAAATATTAAACTAGTTTAAAAATTTTTCATAAGTATTAATAAATAATTGAGATTTTTTTAATAAATTAGATATTACAAGACTCCTGGTTTTATTCAGGTTGAAAACAGAAAAAAAGACTAAAATAGCTTTAAAAACCCAATTTAATTTACTAAAAAATTTACTAACTCTTCTAATCAAAATCAAACATCATACCTTGATTGACTTACTATTTCAATTTGAAAATAACTCTAAATAAATAACTAACTAACTCTTTCTCCTGCTAAATACAATAAAGTATTTAAAATATAATAAAAATAATATAAAAACTATCTTAAAAATATATAAAATTTATTGTATTAACTACTATTCATTCCTAAACAAATTTATACAATCATTCATATGTATAATTTTTTATTCATAAAATTCAATAAACAATCTGAAAATAAACAAATTGATTTAAAATTAAGCAAATATATTTTATGTTAAGAATGGCTGCTTTTATTTTAGATAACTTTCATCCAGTATTAATTGTTAATTTTTTTTGATAGAAAGAATTTCACATGTTTATGATCATATTAGATGTTTTAGTCAGCTCTTTAGCTGAACTGAAAGTTATGCTAGTAATTTAGTCACTGAATGATAAGTAGTAGTAAATTAAATAATTAATAAATTAATAAATAATAATTTTTATATTTTTGTTTAATAAAAAACAAATGAGAAACAATCGATGGATTGTAAAAAAATAACTTATATATTTATTTTATAAAATATCAATATCTTTTTGTATATACACAAATAAATTGTTCAAAGCTTATTTTTAATAAAAGCAAAGTATTACAATCAAAAAAAAGATTGGTTAATTATTTCTTTTAATTCACATTAAACAAAAGAAAATAAATACCTATTTGTTAAAAGTAAAGAACAATAATCTTTTTAAAGATATAGCAAGTTCTTAGTTTAAGTTTTAAGATGGACGAAATTTAGGATAATTTTGCTAATGATTTAAAGAGTGTCAATTTTTAAGTCGCTCTAGATGTTTTTAAGAAAGAAGAAATCATTTTATAAGGAAAAAAAGAAAATTTTGATTTGTATTTAATTGAGAGATTATTTCCTGTACTGCTAGAAGGTTTAGAGAGATTAAGTAGAGAAGTTGAGGCCCATAAAGAAAAACCTGAAGAAGTTAGAGAGCGCTTCAATCCTTGCATCTTTTTAGGGTAATATTTGATGAGAAACAACCCTAGACACAATGAAAATAAAAAAGATTAGCTATAATATAAATAAATATATGAGTATGTTAGATATGAAAGATTTAAGAGACATTTTGAAACTAAAAAATAGTAATTCCTTAAACTTTTTATGACTAGCATTAAAAAGGAGCAAGCTCACTGCGATTAAAATTAAATGAAGTGCTTTTATAAAGATATTGATGATAAGTTGAAGCTAAATGGTAGTTTAAACGAGTTCGTAAATTCAAATAAAACTCTCAGATAGCTAAAATAAAATGTTTCGTTTGACAATGCCCTAAATGAATTAACAAAATATTGTTCCCAAAATCAAAATCTTACTTTAGAAAGTTTCAATATCTTATTCTGAAATAAATAAATAAATCATTACAAACAAAGACATTCTTATAACTAAAATTATATTCTACTTTAAATATATTTAGTATCTTTCTCTATATTAGAATAAGATTCAATCACACATCCTTTACAAATATTCATGTTTTATTTTAATTGGTTTCAAACAAATAATTCAAAATTTCATTTAAATAATTAATATTTTAATCGATTAACAAATCAAACATATACAAAAAATAAACATGAGATAATTATATTTTTAACTTAAAATCCATCACTGTTAACATATTTATCAACAAGATATTATAAGAGTAATTTTTGTAGTATTAGAATATTGATAAGATAAAGAATTCTATTCTATAAATAAAAAATTCACTATGTTTTACTTTAATATTTAAAATTAAAATAAAACCATAAATTGTTAAGTTTTTATCTTCTAAAAAGGATCAATGGTTTTATTTTTTTATTACAAATCAGGTAAAATTTTATTCAAGCTCTTTTTAAATGTGTAATTTAGTTCTTTTTTATCACTATTTGTAAGTCTCACAAAATTTATTTTGTGACGGACTACTTCTTTAAGTAAATTTGAAATTAAATACAGTATATTTGTTTTAGTACAACCTCATAGTAATTAATCAGGTTAATCTAAAAAAATAAAATTTCAGAAATAAGAAATAATTTTTACTTGTTATAGAATTAAAGATGATTAGTTAGTCTAAAGCTTATTCCATAGTATGATTACACCTATCATAATAAATTTTGTTTACAGGTAATTAAATTCCTAGTTTTTGAGTACAAAAAAAAGTGTAAAGTTTTTTGCTTCGAATTTATTAGTCTTATTCTATTGGAAATAAATTAATTTATTTAACTATAATGAAAAAAATACAAATTTTAAGTAATAAATGAAAGAAATATGTAATACAATTTATTGTATTTAAATTTTACATTATTTTTCAGAAAATTATTTTTGAATATTAAATAAGATATTTAAATTATGTAATTTAGGGTTTATTTTTAGGAATGAGCAATTTTAGTTTATGACTTTTTTATTTTTTTTCAGTACTAAGAAAAGAAAACAGATTATTTACCTTAAATAAATTTTAGTTAATATCAATTCACAAACAAAAAAGAGTTTACTAATTGTAAAATTGAAAAGTATTATGTTATTTTTGGATTTTAAAAAATTAAAAATTAATATTATCTAAATTAAGGCTCTATGATAATAATCTTATGTATAATATTTAATATAATAATAAAAAAACACATGAATGAAATTAAGCTTACTTTTTGTAGAACTAAGTAAAAACAGAAGCATATTAGTATCTATTACCTTACTACGATGGCCTTTGCTATTATGAGAGAGAGAGAGCTTTCTAATTTAACTATTTTATTTTTTTTTAAATAATAAGCTAATATCTTCACTAATTTTGACAAGTGATAAATTCATTTTCCTTACTAACTTTATTGATTTATCATTTACATTTTCAAGAATATAAATTATCTTATTATTGTCAAATAAAAAGCGTTGAATTATTAGACAGCTATTTTACTATACGATTATCTACAATATTTACTTTAAAAGGATAGAAAAAAACTAATTATACTACCTTTCTTAATAGCATTCCTAAGAAAACGAAGTTACATTTTTTAAAAATTATTTATTTTAGATTTATTATAATCATCAGGTATTATGCTGGAAAGCCGATTATTCTATAAATTAAATATGATTATTCTTTTGTGGAATAATTAGTAAAAAAGTTTATTTTGCTGGTATAAGAGTTCTTTTTGTAAAAGAAATAAATTATACAATTAAATTCATTAATTTGATTTTGTAAATGAAGCAACCTTTTATATTTTTGTAAGAGCTATACTGTTTCTAAAAAGAGGAAAAAAAATTTATATGCCTAATTGAAAGTTTCACATAAGTACTATATTTGTTTATTTACGTCATCATAAAATCTATAGAAAACTTAATTTTTTATGGAAAAATTTCTGCAATTTGCTTAATTAGGTAATAGGTAGTTTTACATTTACAACTTAACTAGCTAAAATGTTATTTAAATGCTTTCTCTACAAAAAAAATATATTCTGATTCTTCAATTTAAGAGTTTTAATTTAAAAATACTACTATCAAAAATTGTAAAATTATAATTATTCTAATATGAAACTGTTTAAATTTTGTAATTTTTTATAAGTTACAATATACATTTTCATTTTAATTCATATAATTATGAATAGATAAATAACAATGAAAATCTTAAAGAAGAAAAATAAACTTAATTAAAGTTTTGTTTTTAATAATGAGTAGGTATTTATTGAAGGGTATTTTATTTATAAAAATTGATTATTGTTTAAAAAAATTTCAATTCTAAAATATTTGATTTTTATAAAATTATTTTGTAACTGTTTTTAATATGAGGTTATATGATGAAGCAAAAGACATAAAAAACAAAATTGATAACAAATAATAATAATGGGAAAAAAGAAAGGTATTAATTATTATTTTAATTTATTCAATAGTAAAATAAGATAATATAAATAGTGAGGTAAAAGCTTAATATGCTTTTTAATTTATAGTGAAAATTATTTGGTTATTAACTTATGGTTAATATTATTTAATTGTTTTTTTTACATAAATTATAAATTAGGCTTTTATTAATGAGTCAGTTAGTATATGAGTAAATTAATTAATCAATTAATTAATTAATTGGATAATTATTATAAAGTTAATAAATGAGTGAGTGAGATGAATATTATTAGTGAGAAGATTTGCCGAAGCTGAAAAAATAAGATCCTATTGAAAATTCTATTTTTTGTACTTTAAGAAAATTAAATAGGTTGATTGTATGTATATTATTAGTTTTAATTGTTTGACCATAAATTTTTATTCCAAGTTTCATTGTTACTTAGAAGAAAAAGATGCATTTAATGAGTTTGTTTGAGTAGTTTAAGTGAGTTAGGTTTTTCTTCTTTGGAACAATTTTGAGCTTTTAAAGCTGCTTAGAAGTCCTCTATGGTGACGTTAGATTATTTTTTAATCTTGGATTTGTGTTAAAGGGTCTTAGCCTTCTTTTTAAGGAGGCATAACAGGCATATTTTACAAGCCTTCTCTCATAAATTATAACTATTTTAATGTCATAGTATAGTCAACAACTGAGTTAAAGGCATCAGTTCTTTATGATTGTTTGTATTAGCTTGCTTTCTTAACTTCCATAGTAACAATAGATAGTCTATTGCTTTTTCTAGCCTTATTTTAGGAAGTAGAAGGTTTAGCATTATGGCAACCCATAATAGATAAATAGTAAATAAATCAATTTAAAGGTGTGAAAGAAAATCAGAATAAGTAAAAGTTTTTTTAATTAATTTATTATATAAATGATTATTTATTTGATAAATTCATTTGAAAAATTTGTGTTCTTATGAGCTTCAAATCAATCAATTACTTATTTTTTAAATTAAATAGGTAAACTCAGCCAGTCTTTTTTTCTGTAAGAGTTGGTCATTCAATTATAAGTAAATTAATAAAAACAGTCTTAATTAATTTAAGATAATTACTGTCAGCCTGATTATGTCTTAAAAATAGAGTCACTTTAATTATTCATAAAAGCTAATCAGCGGCGCATAAATTATTATTAATTTTCAAACCAAAATGATCCTATTTGCTTTACTTACAATTTCACAAAATTATCAAAATTCTATCATATAAAAATTTATAAATACATTAATGAAGCGAACATTTTTGTGATTGTCATAAATATCAGCTAATTATATAGTTTATTTTTTATAATGTTAATTTTTTATTCTACACATTATTAAATAATATTTTTTAGATAGTATCCTTGCAAAGAGCTTCAGATAGTTACTAAAAATGGAATATATTTTAATTATTGAACCTCGAATTTTGATGAAATTTAGAGATACTCCTAAATATTAAAAAATATTAAAAAACATAAAAGGAAAACAAGAGCTACACATAATCTTAAAAAATAAATTGTAGTATAATTATTTTCATATTTTAGAAACAAAAAAATTAATATGTGAGGTCGCTCGAATAATAGATAGATATATATAATAATAAATTTCAATTTGTTGCATTCATTATAGATATAAAACCAAATTAATATGTTGGACAATAATTATTCAATTTATTTATTCAGTAAACAATAAGAGTTTTATATGAAAGAAAACCTATAGACAAAAAGCATAAAAAATTTCAAAAATACGTTATGAATCAATTTATTGCATACTATTAATTCTATATAAAAAATTAATCTATTTACTTATTCTCATACTCACACAACTCCCAATATTTGTAACAGATATGTCTGTGAAAATTTTTAAAAATAAAACAATTTATTTAAATTTTTAAATTTTTTAGAGTAAATCAATACATCTTTCAATATTTTATGCTAATTTCAAAAATTCTTATGATATAAATAAGAATGAATTAAATTATATTGTCTTCATTTAGATAAAAGCATTACTATAATAATAAAATTTGCTTTTTCGAAAATAGATTCCAGTCTCCTCTCTGCTTAATTTGATGATTAATAATTAGAAATTTAGTTTTTTTTAATATTGATAAATAATTGGATTTTTAAGATATAAATTAAAATTTAAACATATAAATTTCATAAAATTAAAAAAATAAAATACCGTCATGATGATATATTAACAAAAAATAATAACAATTTATGGATTAAATTACTAGAAAAGCAACAAAATTTATCATTAAATTAATTTTTTAGATAATTTGAAGGCTCTTGAAGAAATTGATATTAAAAAACAACCAATTTAATATTTTAAATATTTTTTTATTTATTTACCATGATGTAATAAAAAATTCATTTAAAAATATAAAATTATTCAGATATTGATTGATAAATAGAAATAACAGAATGGTAAGAATTTTAAGATTTATGCACATATAGTTTATATCACAAATACAAAATATTAATTTCATATATTCTTTGTTTAGTTTATAAATATTTTTAGTATGTTATTAAGATCTCAATATCACTAAATTAATCTCTTTTTATTTTTATTTTTGATAGATAGATAATGGATGAAATCAAAGATAGATTGATTGATTGGTTAATAGTTAATTTGTTAATTGAATAAACAAACATTTTAATCAAATCCTAATTTTTAAATACTCTCAAACGATAGTTATTAGCTTGCCTTGGTTAATAATTTTATATTTGGATATTAATTAATTGTTTATTAAGTTGTGAAGGCACGATGCTGTTGTAGATTAACTCAATTTTAAATTAAAACGTCATTTAAGTTATTTTATAGACAAATAGTTTTTTAATATTTACTGCCTTATTTATCAACTTAATATCAATTAATAATATCCTGATATGTTCTTGTTACTACAGTTTTTTCAAATTGATTACAATTTTTTCTTTTTAATTCTTTTAATAATTCTAAACTAATTTTCACTTTAATTTCTACATTTTAGAAAAGATGATGAATTTCGCAAAATTTAAAAGTATTTTTAACAATATATATTTATTAATCAATATAGTTATTATTTAATATGAATGATTATTACGCATTAATTCTGACTTCGAATCAAAATAATTAGGTTGCTATAGATTAAATTTGTGATTAATTGATTGATTGATTGCATCATTGTTTGGATAAAAGAATTATTAAGAATAAATTTTATATGATTTTATATTATTATCTTAAAGTTTAATAATCATTAATAATTATTTATTTTAACAAGCCAAAATTAATATTAAGAGGGATAACAGAAAGAAAGAAAAAGGTTTTATTAATTCTATAGTTATATTTATAATGAATAAATAAATTATCACGCTATAGTTTTAAGAGTATAATAAATTTTATGGTAACTAAACTTTTTAAAATAATGAATCAACTATAGAATAATTAACTTAGCTAGCTAGCTATCTATCTATCTTGACTGTATACATGAACATTATATGTCAATGTATATATTTAAGTAATATAAGATTTGATTAGAAGAGAAAATAAATAGAGAAGTGGTAAAAATTAAAAGAGTTAGAGATAGAATTTAAATTGTATGCCTTAATAGGTTGATTGATTTATTAACAAAGCGATTGATTATTGTTTTTATGACTAATCTAACTTTCAAATCATTAATTTTATGGGACAAAAAGAGTATTCGTTTTTGTGTAGTCTTGCTAGAGATTCTTGTTAGATTACTTCCTAGTAAACTGCTTGAAATAGTCAGGCATAAAGTAGTCTCTAGATGGCTAGATATCTAGTGCATGGATGATTGCCTTTTTTTCTAGCTTTTTTTTAAGTGTTGTAGATTTTTTTAATGTTGCAGCTTTATGAAGCGTCATTTTTCTATCCACTAATCCATCATTTATCATACCATCCCCTAAATCAGCTAAAGAGATATCTTTTTTATCATAAATTCTTTCATATTGTAAATAATCTTCTTCCTCTGAAAGTTGAGGTGTATGCCCTTCTCTGATTTCTGTAGAGAGAAGCACATCACTGTAATTATCTTCTTCATCCTCTTGCATTTTTTAATCTTCAATTTGTTTCATTGACTTTCCATTGATTGTGAATGTGTATTTTAATGGGGGATTATCTGCTGCATTATTTTGTTGACTTTCATTATTCTGATCATCTTTTGTCTTTTGAGGAGAAACTCCTTTAGCTTTACCGATTACTTCTTCATCTATATTTTAATAATTTTTAAGATTTATCTTTTATTAATTATTATTAATACCATTTTCGTTTCTAATATCATCTCCTGATTAATTGGCTTCTTCTTCTTCATTTTATACATTCTTTACATTGTTTTTCATGGTAGTTGTTCTGTTAAAGCCACCTTTATTTTAAGATTCTTTACCGTTATTGTTCATTTTTCCTTACTGACAGCCCATAAAATGACGAAGAATTAATTTGCACTTGGCTCGCTCAATTGTTTGATTGAAAAGATAAAATGATTTTTTGTATTAATTTACTATCAATATTTAATAATTAGGGTAATACTAGTTTAAAGAAAAAAGGAAGCGAATCGACTATCTGTTTGCTGTTATTAAATTTATCTAATTTTAAATAATTAAATATTTTATGCTTAAAACTTAGTGCTCTTCTACTATATTAGTTATCTATAATTTTATTTCTTAATTAATTTCAATTGGAATTAAGTTTTTATTATTTGAAGTTAGTATAATTAACTCACTTTATCAAGCAAATGGATGATGATTAAAGCCTCCCTTTATATTATTATTTCATTATAGCCACTTCTTTAAAAAAGCCAAATTAAATTAAGAAAAATAGAAAATGAGCGAAGATTAATTTACAATAATTTTCATCAATAAATTTTACTGAATATTATCAAACAAATCCTCTTGTATCAATCAATTAAATAGTAACTTACTAGCACATACTTTTTCTTATTTAAATATCAAAGAAAGTAAAAAAAAGGGATATAAATATTTATAAACTTGATTACTAAAATAAGTTATCACAATTAAATTTACATTTAATTCTAAACAAATTAATAATATGATTGCTAAATAATTATTTAATAATTAAAATAAAATGAATAATCCTATCATTCAGAAGAATATAATTTGATATAAATAATCCTTATTAATTAATGTTTAAGCTTTTTAATTGTAAAATTTTAATACATTTTTTTATTATCTTCATCAAAAAATATATTTTGATGTATTAATCTAATCATTTTAAAAATCTAAGCTTTAAATATAATTTAAATGATTTCATAAATTAATTACCTCTTTAAATTAAATTAATATTTAACAAAATAAATTTATGTGAAAATTTATTACTTTTATATTAAAAATTTGAATTAAAGTTATTAAATTAAAAAATTAATAAATACTAAATATAAAATAAAAGATATCCAATATGTAAGTAGTTTTTATTTTTAGCAATTTATATTAAATTTAAATAAAAAGCATCAAAAAATAAATAATATTTTTATTAATAAGCTATTAATACTCAAGGCCTAATCCTAATTTGATAAGATCAAGACATTTTGTCAATTAAGTACCAAATAATTATACATACACTAGCTCAGCAATTTAATAGTCTCTTTTATAAAGACATTTGATTTAGTTAATGAAGCACGAATATTTTATAATACTAAAAAATTATGCTTAAATTTAAAATAAATTTAATTTTCAAAAAAATAAAATGTTTCTATCTTATTTTAAAAACTAATTGTCAAAATATTTTTATAAGATTTAGATGCTCAAAATAATAAGATTAGAACATTTAAATATAACAGAATTTTGCTCTATAAAACCTTCTTAGACCAAATTATATATTGATAAAATAAATATTTTTACTTATTTCTGATTAGCCTTTAAATTAAGTGGAGAGTTTATATTCAAAATTTTATTGCATTTAGCTAAATTAAGACCAAAAGTTGTGTTATTTTATGAATCATTCTAAATGTGGTAAATTTTTCAAATAAGATATTTAATATCAAATAATTTAATTAGCTTTTAAAAAAAAGTTAACAAGATACAATTTTAAGATTAAAAAATAAAAAGGTAAAGATATAAATATAATGATTTAATAAAATATTTAGTTTTTTTGTAAGTTTTATCTAGATATTTAGAAAAAAATGTCTAATTTTTTAAATTTTGTGCAGCTACTTTCAAGTATATTTTATTTAAGGTCTATTTCTAATTTAAAGTGAGTTGAATGAGCAGAATTCATAAAATATTAAATATATAATAAAATATAGGTTTATTTTTTAATAATAAATGATTATATTACATCTTCAAATTATCTAAAATTGTTTTTTTATCAAAAGACTAAAAAATAAATGTTGTGAGTTTAAATTAATTAAATTTAAAAATATAAAAAACTCTCATTTACTTTTTATATTTTTATTTTATCATTCCTATCTTTTTATAATATTGCACAAAAAACAATTTTTATAAATAACTAATACAACAATAAAAGTTTTTTTGGCTTAATTGAGAGTTTAATTAACAAAATAATAGCTAATCAACATTAAAGAGGTTTACATATTGATATTTTATTAATAAAGAAGTTTAAAATAGAAAAATACTTTGTCAAATAACTAAACTTATAATGATAAAATATTATAATTATTAATTTATTATTCTAAACCTTCAAATTAAATTAAATTTTCACTGTCAACAATAGTTAATAAATAAACCAAAGAACCATTTAACTTATATAACAAACTAATTTCGGTAAGGGATTAGAATAAAATAATATCTGTATTTATATACAAAAATCAATAGATTATAATAATTTAATTACTAAAGAGAACTTGTAATGTTTTTTTAATAATAATAGAGAATAATTAGTTAATTCTTTGTTTAGCTGGCTTTTTATTAAAAGATTTATTTTAAATTCAATATTTTTTAAATAGTTATTGATTAATCAATTAATTACTTAAGTTAATAAATTATAAATGTAGGAGGAAATAATTTAAATAGGAAAAAATAATGGAAGAAAGATGAGCTTTGGAAATAATCATATTCAAAGCGAGAGATAAGAGAAAGCAGATATTATTTTGACGCATTAAACAAATATGATTAATATAACTTACAATGAAGAATTTCCGATTTAAGAAAAAGAATTTTGGCTTTAAGGAGAAGAAGAAGAAGATGCTGAAGATGATGAAGTCGATTACAATTAAGCCTAAAATAATGCAAAAAATAAAAAAAAGGGAGAAAAAATTTAGCTTATTTTGCATTCTGATCAAAATTTAGCAGAAACTCAATAAATAGGAAAAAATGAGCTGCAATCTAACCATAAAAATGAAAAAAATGATGATGATGAGTTATCCGAAAAAATGTAAGTGCCATTGATTATTTTAAAAAATAACTCAAAGAATAGTTAAGCAAAGAATCAAAAACTAATTTTATCTACTTAAGCAAACATATCATAGTATGCTACTAATAATTTATTGAGCAGCCCATCACTGAAACCCTAATTTGAGTATTAGTTTGCTACTTCAATAGATGACACAAAAACTCCTTAAAATAATAAAAGCAATCGTAAAAAATATTAAAATTAAAGTGGCTTTGCCTTAAGAGAATTAGTTGAAGATGAAATCGATCTTTCTCCTATTGGAGGATAAAATAATATGAAATCTCCTATGAACGACTTATAGAGTCCTAATATGAGTAGAGATCTGACACAAGATTTTAATTTGCTGAAAATGTAGAAAAAATAGATGAAAATTGATGATAGATATTCTTAGTAGCAGTTTGAATGGTAGCAGGCTTAGGATTAAGGAGAGTAGTAAATTAACTCAGCTAAAAACCCAGAAAAGAATGTTCAAAGTAACAATAATAATAATGAGTGAAACAGTGACAATTAGTCGAATATTGAACCCAAACAAACTGGAAAAATTATTTCAAATAATTAGCTCAATTAATATCCAAGTTTTAACTACTGCAGTGAAGCTGATAATTAAGACTAATAATCAATACAGCTAAATAATTAAATTACAGCACATAATTTTGATTAGGAGTATGAAGAGCCTTACAGTTATCACTAGCACAACATCACATCTAATCCAAATATCCTATAGCCAGATTCAAGGGTTCCAACTGACTTTGATGAAAACGAAGATGATTAAAAGAAAAATACTATTACTGCTATGAGTAATAAGTACTTAAATCCTAAAACTACAATAGATAGCTTAGAAAAAGGAGTAGGTAGACTGCTCTTTTAGCAGCAATAGCAGTAAAAGAATAGCAATAGTAGAAATAATACTCCAAATAAATCTGCAATCAAGAGTAAATAAAGTAACAATAAATTAGCTCCTCCTGTTTAATAGATAAATACTCAAGACAAATAATAAATACTGAGCTCACCTAGTTTAAACTAAGAAATAGTAAGAACTTAAATTGAAAATGAAGATAATGGAAGAACAATAACTTTAGAAGTTGATCAATAATCCATAGAATAGTTCAATAATTTAGAACATTAGGACACAAATAATAAGCATGAATCCAAGTTAAATGAAAATGTTAAAGCAAGCCATGATAAAAATATTGTTACAACTGAAGTGTTAAGTGATAATTAACATTAAGATTAAGGAGTAAATATTTTGTATAATTTAAGTATAGTATTGATGCATTTTTTTTTGAATTAATAGTCAAGTGATAATATTAAAATCAGTCCAAGAAGAAAAGATAGCAAGGATTAGTAAAAAGATTAATCTCCAAATTAAAAAATAATATAAAACGAAAAAGCTTCTTAAAAAGCTCATTAATAATAATAAACTCCACACTCAGAAGATAATCTGTTTGAGGATGAAGATTTTGGAGAGTTTTAAGAAGAAAAATTTCAAGATTAAGAATAAATACAGCTCAAGGGCAATTAAGTATATTTAAATTTTGCACTTAATTAAAATGCTTACTTATTTGATTAATAATTTTTTTAGTAAAATGAAGAAAATTAATATGAAGATGATGATTTCGATGATTTTGAGGATTCCAGCCCAACAAAATCTTCTGAGAATTATTAAAATAAAGATGAAGTTATAAATGAATAGCCAGCAATATTAACAAATCATAAACACTAAGAATAATAAAATACTATAAATCAGCAAAAATAATCAGATGATATTAACTCAAATGTTTTTGTAATTTTTTACTTGATAATAATTAAATCTTATTTATTAAACATATTAGAATATTTTAGATTGTCATCCTAGCTATATCAATAATTAGTTTAAAAGTATAGCATCATCAGTTATAGATAAAACCTAAACTAACTTTGACTACTATTAAAATTTCTAAATAAGAGAAACTAGCAAATCTAAAATATAAAATGATATATAATTCTTAGAGTAATTTAATCTAAATTTATAATATTAAATTTATATTTGTATTTTTTAAAGATATGAAAAAAGGTTCAATTCTAAACTTAGTTAGGTCTTTAGAGAACCAGCGCTTTAAGCATTTTGTCTGCAGCATGAAAATGTAGTTGGTAGTCATAAAAGAATACACAAAATAGATGATATAAGTAATATATATATTTATTTATTATACATACAATATAAAAAATAAATCAATAAAAGATGGACTAAATGATGAAATTAGACTTGAATACATAGGAATTAGTGAAGAACTTTCAAAATTATGGGAAAAAAGCAAATAAAAAACAAAGTAGATTTCCTTTAAATAAAAATTTTTTCTTTAAAATTGCAAAATAATTTTTTATTAAAAATAAAATTTATCTAATTTACAAAGAAGCATTTAAAAATAATTTTCTTATAAACTATATACATATAAATGCATAGAAGAAAGAAAGAAAAATTTAACCATAAACTTTAAATTACTTCAAAAAAAACATAATTAAACTTTTAAAATAAAATAATTAAGTAGCTCTTTTTAAATAATTTTCAATAAATAAATTAAAAACAAATTTATATTAAAAAAAATATTTTTAAATGAGCTTTTGGATAAAATAAAAATATAAAAGAATTTAAAGTTTATCTTTTTAATAAATTTAATTTTATTATAGCCTTTTAGAACTCTGTGGAGTTGACGATGAAGAATCAGCTATTTAATAAGACTAAGTTTACTATGAAATTTAAGAAAAGAAGCTAAACCATATTATAAATAACCAAACAGTAATAAAATCTAAAAAACAATGAAACAAAAACTATAGTAAAAAGAAATTTTCAACCAAAAAAAACAAACTTAGTAAATAAATATAATCTCTACATTTTAATAATCAAAATGCTTTCTTTAGATGCAAATTAAAAATTTTATTTATTCAAAAATTATTTAAAAAATAGCCAAAAAAAATATAAATATACATACATACCATACATATGCACTCACTAAATTGTATTATCGCATTAATTCATTTAGAGAAAGCATTATTGAAAAATAACTACTTTTTATACTAACAAATATTTTTTTATTTGATTTGTTTTATTGTATAGAAATATATTAATACATATCACATTCATACTGTAAATAAAATCTCATCATTTTCAAAAAAATAATTTTATCAAACTAACTAAAATATTTTTCCTTCTTTCTTTGATAGAATGCGAACCAATTTATTCATATCAAAAGTTATCTTTATTGTATCTGTTGAAAATGTTATGCTAATTTTATTTAAAAATTTCTTAATTTATTGTTAAATTTTTTTAAAAGTATATTAAATTTATGGGGAAACTCTTTGTTTTATCTAAAACAAAATATCTCATTTTTAATTCAAATTCTTTGTTTGAAAATAAAAAACATTGTAAGTCACTTGTAATAACTTTTAAATAGCAACGAAGAATTTTAATTCAAAAATAAGATAATTTTATTTTCAAGATCTGACAAATATATTCAGCTTAATTTTAATGCACAGAAAAAATTAAAATTAGTATGATTAATTTCTAAAATTTGTAGTCCTAAATCGTAAACGTTTAAAATATAATTTTTTTACTTGGTTTTAGTGTACTCTAATCTTTTCATTTCTCTATATTATGCAACTGAAATGTATATTTTATGGAGAAGCATTCTATTTGGAAACAGGTGCTTGTTATAAGAAGTAAAATTATCTAAAAATTCTTCCTTTGCATAAACAATTAATATTTCAAAACTTCCTTCATTGTTGCAGAAAATATAAAATTTGATTGATTTTTCTCTATTTAATTTTAATAAAAATAATTTAAGTTTTTCAAATAGGTGTTGAATTTATTATGTTATGGTTATTTACATTTCTACAATTTATTGGTTTTATGAACTAAAGCATATAGAAATCAATGCTTTCTTTTTAAATAACTTTTATGTAGTGTAATAAGCAAATGAATCAGGTTTTTTTAAATCAGAATCACTCTTTTTATTTCCTTTTTCTTATTTTTTATTTTTGTCTAAAGGCCCCTCCTCAAGCTCTTAAAGTTTTTGTTAATACTTTAAAGACTGCTTTACAGATTCTGGAATCAGAGAGTTTATTAAAATAGCTAATGTTTTTTACTTCTTAATCACACTTTATTTATAAAAATATAATTAAAATTTTTTTTTAAATTGCATCGATACATATCTTAAAGTTTAGCTATATTCTCTAGAAGTAAAGCATCAGCATGAGTTAAAGCTTTTTACACCAATCTTTATTTTTAACTATGAACTCTCCTATTATCAATTACCTAAATATATTTTTTATTTAATTTATATGAATGAGCTAATTATTTATGAAAATATTTTATTTAATAACAAACAAATTTTAAGCAATAATTTATTTTATCTTAATGTTTATATTGTTAAAAAAGATAAAGTAATATTTTATTAGCAGAAAAAAAATTTATCATTAATATTATTTTGAACAAATTTCAGATAAAAATTCAATTTGTTATTTAAAAATCAATCCAAAGAAAAAAAATTCTCAGATTGATTAGTATATTTAAATTAGTTTAAATTTAATTTAAAATTAATTTTAAGATATATTTAGAATTTACCTTTCCTAGCATATCTTTATAATATTTAAATTTTTCATTCCACATTTCTTGTTTTTTATTTTCTTTTTCTCTATCATCATCAGTTCCTTATGATTCTAAATCATCTTAGTGATTTCTCATTTTGTCAAAATTTTGATCACTTTAAATTTAATAGTCAGCATTGTCTTCTTCATCATATACTTACAAACCTTTCTTTAGCTCTTCCAATAATTGAATTACTGAGTTTTTAAGATCTGGATTCTCTCTCATTCTTGGTTTCTTTGAAAATTTTTCAAAAAATTGGTATTCATTTTCTCCTTCTTTAAGCGGATCACAATTTTTAAGGACCTTATATATTAACATTAGAATTTCCTTTTTTGTGAGTTCATCTTCTATATTATTTAATTCCATTTCATCAGGCTGAATTTGTTTCATTTTTTCTTTATTTTTATAGAAGCTTGCGTTATACTCCTTTGATACATTGTAATATTTTATAATTCTAAAGTTTTTGATTGCATCTTCTTCAATAAACTCATCACAAGTGAATTCTGTGCACTTATAGCTCTTTAAGCTATTTAAATGTCCCTTGAATTAATTTAATACAATTTTTAAGTAAATTTTTGCAAAATTTTATATTAGTTAATAAATACCTTAGAACATTTCCATTATTCTCTCATGTCAGTTTTTATTTTCTTAATAATAAGTTATTAGTTAGAAGGTAGATAATGTATTGGCAATATAGCTTGGCAGTCTAGACATCTTAAAAAATATAAAATATCTTTTTAAGTACACTTAAAAAATCTAAATTTACTTGTAGAAATCTGTTACTTTTAATATTTAATATGAAAAGTAATTTAAATCATTCGAAAGTTTCAAATTCACTTTTCTCTCTAAAATTTCCGTCTGAAAATCTTCAACATTGATTGGTTCGAATTGAAGATAAGAAAAAATTATGTAAATTGGATCAAACTTTTTAAATTCTTCTTTTATCTAAGCTTTTTCAACCTCTATTTTGTTTTTAAAAATAATTAAATTAATTTTTAACTTTATTTTTATTTTCTTTTAAAAAAAATGGTTCTTAACATTTTTTTACTTTTTTTAAAAAAATTAAAAAATAAAAACAAAATGTTAAATTTTTCATGAAACCAATAAATAGTTAAACAATCATTTTTTTTTTTTTTCAAATATAATTTTTATTAAAAATTTACTGTCTTGTGTTATAACAAAAAGGTCGCTGTTGCTATGATTTTATGAATAAATGTTATGTATTTAGAAGAGTGTGCTCAATGAAACTTGTAAAAAATGAGTTTTCAAACTAGAGCTTGATTCAACTTGTGATTGTATTTAACTGACTGACAATTCATAATCTGATTCATAATATAGCGATTTTTGAAGTTTGTCAATAATAGCATCTAAATTTAGATCATCATCTTAGGATTCATCCTAAGTTTCTTAAAAAACATTTCCATTGTCATTATGGCTGTTGATACTGTCTTCATCATTCGATGACTATTCTGAATCTGAGCCTCCTTTTAGTTTTACATTAGTACCTTGCTTAGCTAAATTTATCCTTTTACTGTCAAAATTATCATTAGCTTTCTTTTTTGTTTGTTTTTTAATTTCTTTTCTTTCTAGTAAAAATTAATTGATATCGTCAAAGCTCTTGTTATTAATCTTAATAGATGCTATTAAAAGTAAAATAAATTAAAATTAATAAGAAAGATTATTTATTCATTTAATTACATTTTGTGATGAACCTTTCCAACAACTCTGCTATAACTTTTATATTGTTAGGAGACCTTAAAATAGGTAAGTAGTTAGCCTCTATTTCTATGCCAAACTATTCTAGGTTTTCTATCATGTAGATCATAAAACCGTATGCAATTAAGAATATGAAATTGTTTAGTTTATTATCAAGGGATAATTCCAAGTATTGCAGCTTCTTTTAAATTTATCTATCAATAAAAAATTGACTTTCATCATTCTTTTTTAAGTTATCATTCTCTCGTTCCTAAAATTATTCTTTTCTTATGGATTGTGCATGTTTTTTAAGTGAAAATTTTTTGGCAAAGTTGACAATTTTATTATGTACGAATATAAGCTCTTCTGTAAAGATTTACTAATTAGCATTACTGAAATCTTAAAAGTCACTTGCTATTTGAGACATTAAAGCTTTTATTATTAAAAAAAATCAAAATTAGTATTTTTAATTTGCACATAACCTATTTATTTTACGTTAAATTGTTCTTAAAAGGAGTTAAGATTTTAGTTAAATTTCTTTTTAAGTTCCTTATAAATAGTCAAGTAAGTTTGTTAGTTGTTTGGGATTGTCTTTGTTAAGTTATAAGCGTGCTGCCATATAAATTTATACACATATATCTTGACCAATAGTATTTTTAACTAACTTTTTAAAGTAGTCAATAGTCGTTTTCTATCTCTCAAAGAGTAAGGTATATAAATGCCAAAAGAGGCTGCTTTATTGGATATTTTTGATGTCATTAATCTTATTTGAATAATTAATTACTTAGATAAAAGTTCATTTATTGTATAATATTTACATGAATAGAGCCAAGTTTGTACTCGTGCTTAAAAGTCTCTATTGTTAATGTGATGAGTGTAAAATTGGAAGGTCCGACATCAATAGGATTCTTAAATAACACATTTATTAAAGATTTTAAGTGGAATATAGTCAAACAATTTGTTTTTAACAAATTCAAAATATAACAAGGATGATAATAAAGCAAACTAAATACAGTTTCATATAATTAAATATTCTTGATCACAAAGGAAGGAATGTTGAAATAAAGTTTCTCTAGTAGCTCTAATTACTTTGAATTCGCTTAATTTTTAATTTAAGTTTAAATTATACTCTCTATTTTACTTTCAGCTTATTAAATATTTTTTTCATTTTCATAAACTAACTTCAAGCATTTAAATATAATTTATTTAGCTAGATCTTCTAAGTCTTTATCTTGTTTAATCAAATTTTCTTCAAGACAAGAGTCCTCTTCTTTCCAAATTTTTTTTTGAACCTTTCAAGCAAGATTAAAAATAAAACAAAGGAATTAAAATAATTTTATTTTACTTCATCTTATCTTTTGTGACTGTTAGGTAGCTTTGAATATAAATTCATCTGTTCTATTGTTTGATTTATATTATCTTCGTCATCTTTTATGAAAAAATATTTAATTTAATTTAAATTTATTATTTCTTTGAAAATATAAAATAGAAATAAAGAGTTAATTAATTTTTTACTAAAATCTGGCATTTGGCTCAAATCTTAATCTATACTATTTTGCATCGAATCATTCTACATTGAGTTATCAGAGTTATCTTCATTTACATTGATATTTGAATCAGAAGAAAAAACATCTTTACTAGAATCAGATCCGAATGATGATTACTCTAAGATATCTATTTCGGCATCATTAATTTCCTAATAATCCTCATCGTTTTCATCTTCCTCTTCTTCACCTTACTATTACTATGATTGCTATTGCTAATTTTAACTCTATCCTATTGCAGAAGTTTTAGCCAATGTTTTTTATTTAGACATAGTATGGCTAGCTGCTTATGATTTCATTTTACTTTAGGTACTCTTTTTTTGTGAAGGTTCGTAATTGCTGTTTGCATGGAAATCAATTTCATTTTCATCTTTTGTTTCATCAAACAAAACCTTAATTAATTTTATTTAAGGTTAATTATTTTGTTATAAAATTCGTTTTATTTTTAAATTACAGAAACTATTTATGGCTCAGTAGTAAAAAATTATTCAGGAGGTAAATTTAAATTGGTAGTTGAAATACCTAGTCTTCCATTTTAAAATGAACCCCATGAGAAAACTTTACCGTTTTTATTCATAGCTAAATTATGCATCAAACCTGCTGAAATGTAAACTATATTATCACAGTCTTAGAATTTGTTAAGCTATGTTAGATTTATAGGAAGTGTAAACATTTCCTTTAATGGGTCATTTAGGTCAATATCTTTCATCTAATATTTCATATCTTTCATAGCTTATTAGATATCTTTTTAATCTTTTAAACACAAATTTCCCAAATTGCACAATCCCCATCCAAACACAACCTAAGTATTTCAAAAAAAATTATTTATTTTCTCTACTAGAAATAATGATGTACATTATTAAATTCCCCTGTTTAGTCTTATGTAAGTGCTAATGTATGGTATTCAGACACAGAAACTTGCTAGAATTAATGATTTAACATAGGATCTTTTTTTAAATAAATAAAAGTGTCATCAAATCCAGCAAGCCCCTCTTTACTTAAGGATTCAGCTAGACCAGAGAATTTTCTTAGTCCACAAGAATACAAATGACCTAAATCATCAATGGCTACACTATGAAACATACCCATACCAATAAATCTTATTTATATCTATATTAAAATAAATTAAAATGTCTTATAAAAAATAAATAATAAAATACTTTTCTATCATTTTCTATTTTGACTTTCATAGGTTTGTAGATGATTTAATTTTTAGTAATTTTTTTATTTTACTCATCCAAATCTATCTTCTTTTCTTTTTACTTGATCTCATCTTAAGAGTCATCAATATCTGGTCCAAATTAGTTCATATTCATATTATTATTTGTTATTTAAATACCTATTTTCAAACGAATTATTATATATTTCTCATATATTAATTTAAAATAAGTAATTATCATCTTAAAATTTAAACATAAGAGTTTCTATACTTCGCTTTTAATATATTTAGTAAAAAGTAATAATCACAGATGATATAAAAAAAAATAATCTAAAAGCTGAAAAAATTGTTATAAATTTATTAGGATTTAAATACGATATGTTAAATTGAAATTAAATTTCTATCCATTAGTCAATATATCCTTCTAATTTTTGAAATTTGCTTAGGTTATTTGAAGAATAATTCTATGCATTTATAAATGAATTTAAGAAATTCAATAAAATTTAGTTATATCCTTTAAGAAATGAAGGAAATTTTTACCCAATTAGCCATAGAGATTATTTCCCCATGCATAAATTTATCGTTTTTGCTCTGTTATTGCCATCATTCCTTAAGGTCCTGAAGCTAAAAATATCATAGGTGGAATATCATTAATCATTTTAGGTTCACTCACAACATAGTAATTTTTTTCATCATGTCCTAAAACACCACTGTCACTTGTTCCAAATGTCCAAACTTCTCCTTTATCTGTCAGTAAAGCAGAAAATCTGTCACTGCAAGCACTCATAACAATTCTTTTAGTTTCCAAAGCTCCTTGTATTTTTTAAGGGATGTGATTATATTTACACATATAGCCTAATCCAAGTTAATAATATTTATTGCTACCCCAACTATAAGCTACACCTCTTTTTTTAATTTGAATTAAGAATATTAACTACTAAAATAAAATTTACTTATGAGAGATAGCTATAGCATGAGTGTAAGAACAAGACATATATATTATTTTATTTTTGAAGTAAGGTATTAAAAAGGGAAAGTCAAAAATTAAGCTATAATTTTATTCTGGTTACTATTTGTTCTTTTTCTGATTTTTTTGCTAAACGGATGCTAATGTGTTTGACTTTATACTACTCTATTATCTTTAACTGATGCTTGGAGCTCTCTACATATTTGCTCTAGAATAGCCAACAGAGCTGTTATCTCCTCCTATTGATTACATTCCGCCTTTTTCAACCTCAAAATCTTTCTGGGCCATTACTAATTTTTTTTTTCTAATAATCAATTTTTCATTTTTAGGATCCATTATTAAAAGCCCCTTTTTAGGACTTCCACAAGCATGAATTTAACCAATATCAGAAATGAAAAATGAATTATTTGCAGAGGCAACAATAAAAATAATTTTTTTATGTGTATCTTTTTCCTTCTTATCTTCTATAAGCTAGGTTTTATTATTATTAATTTTGTCAAATGCTTACTTAAAAAAAAAAAAATTTACAGCCTTAGATAAATTTTAAAATATTAGTTTTAATGGATAAACTTCATCTATGAAATTGATCTCATAATCAACTAAATCTACAGCTCCTGAATCCATAAATGATATTGATTAATCTCCTAACTTATTATTTGAATCATTTTCATTCTCATTCTCCTACTATATGTCTTTTATTTTTTATTACTCTAAAATTCTTTGTTCTTTCAAAAATTTTTTTATTGAGAAAAATTAAATTTATTTGGCATGTTTCGATTATATTTTAGCAACACTTCTTATTTTTTATGGAAGAGAATAAGATTCTTTGTTATCTCTTTGGAATCCTATACCAAGCACACCTCCTTTGCTAGATCCCCAAGCATATAAAATACCTTAATCAGTTAAAGCCATAGAATGTAAACCGCCTGCACTAACCTTTAAATAAAAAAAATTCTTCAATTCAAAAATATAAAATGAGTTTTTTTACTTGATAATAAACTTTTTTCCTAAATTTTACATCATTCATTCCTACCCTTGAGGGTAAATGAAGATTTTTGTTGTTTTCTTAAACACCTAACTTACCAGACATTCCGTCACCCCAAGCATAGACAAACCTTAGATAAATTCAAATTTTAAAAAGATTTAAAAAATTCTGGATTAAAATATTCAAAATGTATACCCTTCATTCGTAATTGCAAGAGTGTGAGTCATGCCACAACTTACATGAGTAACATAGACATCTTCTAAGACAACCACCTTTTTAGGGTATAGTTCATCTGCTGTAACACCATGTCCTAGACGAAAGTACTAACCGTTTCCCCAAGCTATAAATAAATATAGCAATTAATTAATTAATTAAATAAATATTTTATAAAATATTACTATATAGTTCTTTTTCATCTGAAATGAAAGCAGAGTGCTAATCTCCAGAACAAATACTCGTAGCCATAACTTCTATTATAATCATAGTTGGTTTTAATTAGTCATTACGGTGGCCATGACCAAGCTAACCTCTTGTATTCTTTCCCCATGTAAAGATCTACCCAGTGTCAGTTAATGCCATAGAATGAGAAGAACCGCAAGCTACTTGAATAAATTTTCTTTTTGGCCAAACTTAGAGCTCTGTTGGTTCATACACATTGACGAAATTTTCATTTCCAAGTTGTCCTTTTGATAAATTAAGATATTTTTGTTATAACACCTTTCAGATAATAAAAACTACTTTACCTTGAGTTCCCATACCAAAATAAAATATGCTGCCTTAATCAGTAATTACTAAAGTGTGATGATGGCCACAAGAGACATGCTTGATACCATCTTTTATTTCTTCATTTATTTCAGTTTTATTAACATAACTCCTCTTATTAAATTTAATTTAGTTTAAATATTTCTTTTTAAATACATAATTAAATTAGTATAATTAATTACAACAAATGACTGTTAATTTTCATTTTTTTAAAATTAATCATCATCGTCACTTTCACTTGTATTTTCCTATTATTTTTGACCTTTTCTTCTCACTTTGTTTTTTGATTTTACTTTTTATTTAAATAATTATTTTAATTCTTATAATCAATTGAAAGATGTAGTTTTAGAATTAGAAAGCGAATAAGTAGAAATAAATTAATTTTAAAAATGGATTTTTGTTGAAAATTATAATTTTTATAATTATAAGTCATTGTAGCAATCATTAAATAAATGCACTTTTGAATGTATTATTGGTTTTATTCTTATTTTAATTTTGGTGCTTGCAAGATTATTTTTTTATTTTAAATGATTGAAATAAATTCTTGTTATGCTAGTAAGGTTATAAAATATTTAGTTAATTTACTTTCTAAGGTCTCTTTTTTTAATCCTAACCTGCCAGAGTCAGAGATACCCCAAACTATAAGCTTTTAGCCTTTTATCTTAGTTTTATTGGTTTGATAAAAATACTCTACTATGTTAAAATAGGTAGGATCTTTCATACAAAAGAAATCATAGAATTCCTAAACTTGCGATACTGAAAAACCCACTTAAGATATTTATTAATTTTAATCTTTCTCCATTGGAAATTTTTTTTATCTTAAAAACTCTTCCATTTATCTTCTTTCAATAAACCTTTGCTATTTTATTTGTGACTAAAAATATTTAAGCACATCTATGTCTAATTAATTCATTTGTTATGAATGTGCCTCTAAAATATTCTAAATGTTTAAATAATAAAATAAATGGCTTCTTATAAACTCAAAGAAAACAAATAATATTAGCTCTAAAACTAAAAATTCTTGCTTTTAGTTGATTTTCATTAATGCATATATAATATTTACATGAATTGATGAGGGCGGTATATTGTTGAAATCAATCAAATCTAAGATTGCATAGTTTACTATTACTGCTATATGATTTAGACCCATTGAAATATGTACAGCCTTATACTATTAATTAAGACCTTTTATATTCATGCAAGTTGGTTGATACTTTTAATTTAAAAATATTTTATTATCGAAACATTTCAGAAGTCAAATATCTTAAAATTTGAAAATTCGTTTTCCCATTAAACGATAGATAAATGGTTGATAGTTGATTATTAAAAAACAGAACACATACTTAATTTGTAGTTATGTTATCTCCTAATATGCCCGTCTTCGCTAAACCCCAAACATATACTTCACCATTTTTATCGATTGCAGCTGAATTATTCAAGCTTGCTGCAATTTTATCATATTGAGTTTTTCTACTATTCATTAAAATTGATACTTAAAATTGATATGAAAAAACTAATTTCTATTAATAATTAATTATGTAAGGATCTAAAATTTAAATATTATCAAGCAAGTATTCGTTTTCTAATAGCAATAATAATGTATATTTTTATGTTTATAAAGATTAAAAATTTTATAATAAATTAATATAAAATATAATTCGGATTTTCTGATAATTGGTTGGATGATTAATTGAATATTATTTTTTTGCCATAACACTCTTTTTACTCAAATTATTTTTTTAAATAAACTTCATCAATTTAAGAAATACTTATCAAAAAATATACTCAATAAACAATAGCTGTAATTTTAAAATTCTGATAAATTTTAAATTAAATATTTTTCTTCTTGAAATTATTTATAAATAAATATTGATATAAATTTCAATCATATTATAATAATATTTATTGATATGTGCTTTTAGATATCAAAAATATTTATGTATCTTTTTTAATAGTTTTTAATTAAAATTTTCTAAAACGTAAAAACTGATAAAAGAAGTAGCAAAAAAATATGAAAAACTAGAATCAATTTTTCAAATTATTATTTTTACTGATTTTAGTAATTACAATGTCATAATGTCAATTATAAGGAGATGAAAAAATAGAAAATAAAATTATCTAAAATGATTTTAATAATGTAAATAAGTAGCTTTTCAATAGTAGAAATTTAAAACATAAAGATGTAGAAAGGATAGATTAAATAAAAAAGGATAACGATGGCGATATTATAAATTAGGGAAATCAATTAACTTAAAAATAAAAAATTATAGTTTATAATAGGTGGTATAAAGCTCTTTTAGATTTTGTTTCGATTATTTTTTTCATTTTGAGTATAGTTTATGTTATTAGGATTACTGACAGATATAATTATTTGTAAAAATAACATGAGAAATAAATATTATCTCAATCTCAATAATATTCATAATAAGTAGAAAATATACTGGAGATTTTATCAAAATCTAAAACCAATTTAGAATAAGCTAATAATTCAAATTTATACTTCGTTTTCAGTAAATAAATAAAGTTTTATTTGAAAAGCTATGATAACTAAGAATTTAGTATCTGTTAGCGTGTCATTAGGTATAAAGATTGTGTTAATAAAGATATTAAAATTAACAAAATCTTGTTTTATATTTAAAGTAAACTTAAAATTATCAATAGCTATTTCAAACTGTTTTAATCTAAAAAAATTAATTAAGTAATTGAAAGCATCGAAATTAGTGATGAAGAGAATTAGAAATTAGTAGATTAATCTAAATATTAAATGCCCAAGTCAATTCCTAAAACATATCATGGAATAATTTAATAAATACAGAAAATATTTAATTAGTTGCTCAGTAAAAATTCTTAACTGAAATTTTATAAAATTAAGTATTTTGGGACTAGTAAGTACTGCAATAATGAAGATGTAAATATAGCTATTTATATTTGCTCAGAGAAAATTCAAAATAAGTAGTAAATATCTAATTTGAATCAAAACATCATTTAAAGCTAAACTGAATAAATAATAACACAATTCATTTAAGCTGGATTAAAATTATAAAAACTAAAATTAGATGAAGATTTTATAATTTAAAATAACAAATTAATTTTAAATCCAAGCATCATTCTTCGACACGATCCTGAAATAGCAACGACCTATTACTAGCACATATACAAGCAGTTATGTAAATAACTATAATTATAAGTCAATGAAACTTTTTTGACAAAAATATCAAACTCAATAAGTAAATTATTCTGATCTAAAATAATCTAAAATATAATAACCAAGTTTAATTATTTTTTAATTTGCTATTTTATGTTTAATTATTATATTTATTTATAAAAAAATAAAAAATAGAATTAAACTTAAATGTAATTTATATTATTTATGTTAAAGGTTTGCTGATGTTCATTATATTTTATTTTTATTGGTAACATATAAATACACAACATGACTGCGTTGAATACAAGCTCCCTATTTTGAATTAATGTAGTATATAAAATATTATTAATTGTTCTTTGCTAGAAATAACAGAATCTTAAGGACTCAACTATATATATGTATATATTTCATTTTATTAGTTAATTTAAAAAACTTTAATAAATATATAATTCCAACATTGATGATAGTTGAGTGTAATTTACTTTGATAAATATTCTATATTAAATTTGCAAAAATTACCAATCATATTAAATTTAAAGCCCAAAATCTTAAAAGTTTTATTATTTGCCTAAATATTAATTTAAGCAACAATTAAGTTGCATTTTTTAAAGTTTCATATCGACTCTTTAAATAATCAAGAATAAAAAGTAAACTATTTTTCATTAATATAAAAAATCTTAAAAATATGAAATAATAACTAGTCATAATATTTAAAATATGAGTTACAAAACAATTCACAATATGAAAAAAAAGCTTTTACAATATTTTTAAAAAATAAAATATTCTGGTATTAAATAGAAATTATTTTGAATGAAAACTTTTTTTATTTAAAAACTATCACATTTTTTATATGTTTTTCAGCATCTAAAGAGTTACCTCTTCTAATAGCTTTTCCTCTGGTATAAATATTAAGAAGAGATTTGTGAGCTATATCTTTCTGTAAAGATTTTTTGTAGAATAGGTAAATAAAATTACTATCAATAAAGCAACTATAGAGCCACAGTAAATTAAGAAATTTTGTATAAACTGCTATATACCATTAGAAACACTAGTTATGCTTTAATTTGCTGTTGAGCTAAACACATCAAATACCTCATCTTACGTTTTAAAAAAATTTGTAAATGCAGTAACCCTTTCTTAAGCATTTAGGTAAGATATAAGCTAGTCATCTGGTGTTTCACTTGGATCAAAAACATTAAGGAACGAATTATGAATTTTAAAAAATTGAGAAACTGCGTTTTTAATACCAAAAGATGTGAGCTAGTTTATATCACCAGTGCAATTATTGGATGTCATATATGGGCACACATATCCTTCAATTAAATTTTTCATTTTTTAGTCTACCTCAGGCGAATAAGGATTATTCCCATATATAGTTTCAGTTAAGGTGTTCGATTAGTCTTAAATATTATTTAAACTAGATTTTGTAATATCGTAAAAGCTTTTTAAATCATTTATATCATACAAAGGCCATATTTTTTTAAGCTTAAGATCATATGCTAAAAATTCACTAGAAATCAGATAATTGATTGAATTAACATGCAACAAGTTAGTTTGTCTATTTATTTGTACAGGCTATTAAAGATCAGATGAATTTAAATTTAAGTAAATAATTATAATCAGAAAATAAACTATTGCAACTGTCATAAACACAAGCAAAGATTAAATTCTTTTTATTATGCTTAATTTTTAATTTTAGATTCTTGATTATAAAATATAATCTTTTCCTCTATTTTATATTGAACCAGAATCAAAGTTGCTTTGTAACCTTTATTAGTTATTTTCTCTACCACTTAAAGCATTTCTAACTATTTTTTTTGCTGTATTTTTCTATTCTTTTTATGTTTTTTGTTTCTACTCAGATTAGTTATTACCACTTCGTGCTCTATTACCTTATAATTTAGATTGTGTAGAATATTTCTGTTTCTTTTAATTGTAGTTTATATTTTCTTAATCTTACAAGGTCTCAACTTTTTTAGATGTTTAGTGAGCCTAAATTTATTGTATATTATTGGTTATTGAATGATCAAACATTTTATATTTCAAACTAAAAACCTCATTGTAGTTATATTTAAGCCATTCACTATCATCTAATTAAATTAACTATTAACATATGTGAAGTTTCTGTCTTTCTATTTAAGAGTGAGAAAAGTAAATTCTACTGACTATCATCAGAATTTTTTCTTCATAGCTATTAATATTTTTGGCAAATGGTATTGCACAAAGAGGTATTACTATAACACATATGATAGCTGCAACAGAAATATAAGTGAATTTAAGGATTAGGTTAACAGCTGTATCCACGATAATATCAACAACAAATTAAACAAAATTAACTACAGTAGTGCCATAATTAAAAAAATTTGCTCTAAGAGTAGTAAAGCAATTGTTTTAAACAGTCTCAGTATAATTTAACTAATTACATATTAAATCGTAATTTACATTCTCAAAAAATAAAGAAATTTCTAAATTGACTCGATTTTATACATATGTATTGTACAATGTGAAAGGATATGTTGTAGAATTCTATTATAATGTGTATTTTTGTAAATATTTTATCAAGATGATTGATTGAGATTATAGAATGCCAATATAATCAGTAGCTCCATTTATTAAATATTAATTACCTAATTTTTAAAAGTATTTGTCACTTGTGTCTTTCAGATAGTTAGTTTAAAGCTAAAGTAAAATATATTTTCCATATAGAGATTTAGCATAGTTCTTTAAAAGCTTTCTTGGAGATCTAATAATCAAGGAGCTATCTGAGAAAGTCTTAAAAAGTTATATTTTATTTTATTAATTTTCATTCGAATTTAAAATTATTTTACCTGCATATCATTTTAAATTATAAAAAGATTTGTCAAATTCAATCCTATAAAAATTAGTGTAAAAATTATGAGAAGAATTGAATAGCTTTTAGCTCCATTAGGTACTTTTCCTTTTTAGATAATTTCTTTAAAAAATATTTAAAATTTAAAATTTTAAAAATAAAATGAAATTTAAAATCATAAAAGTAATAAATTAAAGTAAAGGAATTTGTAAAGGTATTTTGATTTATTCGAACAATAAAATCGTAATTAGAAATTAATTAGGATTTTAATACAATAAATAAATCTTAAAATTTTTAAAACTGATTTATTTCTATTAAGTCCTTATAAAAAAGAATGTTAATTTGTTTAAAAAACTTTATTAACTTAAAATATTTAATTTTACCTTTTAAAAAAAATCCTACTTAAGAACTTGAGGATCTAGATGACGAGTGTATACTGACTCTTTCCCCTAATCCTTCTACTAAACCTCCATTATTTAGCAAATTGTTCATGAAGTCCTCATGAGTCTCTCTGCTTAATTTGCTTTTTTTCTATACTCCTAATTTAGAGCTGTCAGAAATATTTTAAAAATTTTGAGTTACATTTGATTGCATTTATTAGTTTGTAGGTAGTGTTGATAAGTTTTTGTATTAAATATCTTATTCTAAATAAGAATTTTATACAAATTTAATTTTTAAATTATTTTAGAGATCAGAATTATGAGCTAGAGCTGTTGAATTCTTAATGAAGCTAAATTTTTTAGATGTTGACTTTCTTAAATTTTGGTTATCTGGTATATTTTCTATTGCTGATGATATCTATTCTATTTATTTTAAAATTAAAATATTTAATATTAAATTTTTTAGTTAAAAAAATAAAATCTTCTAAGAATTAAGCAAACCCAAATAATAAATGCAAATAAAAGGATAATTTAAGTTATTATTATGTAATGCTAAAATATCTACTTAGAAAACTTCTTTATTTTTATGGTGTTGTATTTTCATCTAAGGATACATGAGTTACCTAATCTAACAAATTGCTACTGATTTCTTTGTTTTGCAAAATAAGTGGGCGAGAAGAAACATTTACTTAGCTATTACGGTATGTTTAATTCAAATTATGAGTTGTTAAATTATCTTGAGAGACATTAAAACGGTGAGAAATATTTGCAAAACTACTACTTTATTCTGCAGGGCGTAAGTTAATATTGCTATATTCAATGTTTTCTTACTAGACATCAATTTCTTAATGAGAAATTTATTCTAGCTTATCTTAAATTAACTAAAGAGAATGGCTTGATTATTATTTTTATTTAGATAGACTAAGTCCAGAAATATCAGAGTTCAGCTTTTAAAATTGACTCCTTAGGTTTTTAGAGCTATTTTATTGTTTATTATTTATATAATTTGATTATAAATTTCTAAATGTGATTTATCCTTCATTTTAATTCATGTTATTTTGAACATTTATAGATACTTCTGAGGAATTTTATGTTGTGTAATGATGACTCTTTACTTATTTTTCTTTTTTTAATTCTAATAGCTCCTCAGCTATAGCTATCTCTAATGCTGAAATAAGATTACCTGCATTTGAGTTCTAGAGGATGACCCTTTTAGCTTTGTAATAGGAATCTAGTGCTAACATATCAGCAACAGAAATTTCATTTTCATCAAGTATATCATCTAATTTTGTTTGGATATTTTGAAATTTTTCTGAAACTTTTTTCTGCATCAGCACATTTTTTCCTTCTTATGATTTATAATTATAAATATCTTCACCAAAACTCTGATCTTATGAGTTGCTTTCAGATTCACTACTTGATGTGTCATAATAACTTCCTGTTTAGTTTTCGCTATCTTGGATTTTAATTTTTGATTATTTTTATCTATTTGAATTTTCTGACTATGTTTCTAAATTTATTTATTATCTTTTAACTTTTCTTGCATTCTAATCAAGGAATTTTAAAAAAGATTTTGGAATTTTCATATCAATGTTGGAGGACTATTCTTTAACTAATACCTCTTCGTCTTCACTTTATTGTAAAATAGACTTATTGAGTTATTGCAATGCTGGGATGCAAGTAAGTTTCATTAAATAATTTACTAAATTCTCCTAAAATGTATTCTCATGTTAATTTATGTTTTATTTCTGATTTTCTTTTAATTAACAATCGTCTAATTACAATGAAAAGTAAATTTCTCTTTTATTTGACTAGATGGTACTTATATAGTTGTTTTCAATTTTATTTTCCTCAAATTACCCAAAAAGTGGTAATGTATGATAAGAAAGAGAGTATTTAAATGAAAGTTTAAAGAACTTAAAAAATTTTTATTTTTATATCCTGAAAATTGTCTTCATGAATTATGTATTAACACTTTGAGAATTATTAGTTGTTGAGAAAAAAGTGCCTCTGTTTTTTGAAATACTATTTTGATTCTTTGAACTTTGAGCTAATGTATATCTTGATGAGCTTTATAAACTTTTTTCTTTAGCTTGAGATTTTATAAATTTATGATACTTTCTGATAGTGTCTTTTGAGAGTACATCAAGTAAATTTATTTCATTTATTTTGTTACTTTTTTCTAAATTCCTATTCTAGTTTTTGTTTTAAATCATGCTGCTCTTTTTTTCTAAATAACTTGAAAATTACTGATACAAATCTATCAACTAAGAATCGAAATAGAAGTAACCTTTATCACTCTGAAGAACGATATCAGTATGTTATTGCTCAAAATTCTATAAAATAAACTTCTTTTTTTTCTGCAATTTAGATACTATCTGAGGAAACAAGAGTAAAGCATTTAGATATTTTATCGCTTATTCAGCAGGAGGTAGATTTTTCATAATATCTGAGTCAATGAATATCTTTTAAGCTAGCTTTTCTGTAATTCCAACAATCTTACCAGATCTGTCAAAAACAATATACTGTGAACCTTTATTAACTTTCAGAATGGTACCTTGAATATAAAAATCATCTAGAGAAAGAAAAGAAAAATCTGTGTAAACCTTTACAGGCATAACATATCCTTTACTATTAACACAAAATGAGTAAAGAAATGATTTAATATACTAGCTAGTACCCCTCGTAACAAATTATTTGATCATATTATCATGATTCTTTTCTATAAAGTGTGGCATAAGTTCATTTATCTTATTGATTTTTTAAAATTCTTGCACATTAAATCCAAAAAATTATGCTGTTTTAAAATCTTTTTTGCTTTTAATCATTCCTAAATTTTGTGAAATGCTTATTGTCAGACTAGCTATATTTTTTTTAATTAAATTTTCATTTGTTAGAGTATCTTTTTCAGAAAATGCATCTCTTTTTCTCAATTCAATTATTTCTTCCTCTAAATGAAATGCAGTTAAGCTGTCATTTAGGATAAATAAGTAAAAGAGTAGCTTAAGTTTTTTAATTGCTAGGCAACAGCTGAAATCAATTTTTCTTTCTTATTTTCTCATTTATCTTAGAAAATCAAATTTTACTTATTCAATTTTTTACATCAGTTTGAGAACTTCGCTTTAAAATAAATCCATGCTTTGAAATCCTTTCTGCATTTTGCCCCACATTTCTGATTTCTGATGAATTATATTCTTTATAATAGGAATATAAAGATTACACATTTCATCTGATAAATTTATATGTTTGACATTAAGTTCTTCTTTGTTTTTTAACTAAATAAACTATTCATTCATCTTCCCTATTTCGTTTTCTAGCTTTTGTGTAATAATATTTGAAATTAACTAGAAATATATCGACTAGTTTCCAAAGCGGTGTTTGATATTTTGAATCATCTGCTTTAATAAAAAGTTAGCTTTTGCAAAGTTTTTATAGCATTTGATGATAAATGTGATATATTACAAAGATAAATACTCATATTCTACTTAATTGTCTAAAATTCCTTTTTAATTTAGAGAGTATGTGAAAAGAGAATCAGCCACTAAATATATTGTTTCTAAATCAATTGTTTTGTTATCATCACTTAAAAAGAGTTATTGAAGCTTTAATTATGCTTGCTAATTTGCATTTCCTTCCATTTATATATTAATTTTCTTAATTTTAAGAATTTAATTGCAGTAGCATTTCTGCTGATCGCACGCCTACAAATGAATCTAAAATATTTTTTAGAGTCTAAATTTAAATAATTCACTTTATAAACTATTTTGAGCTAAATTTACTATCTCACTTATGTATAAATCGAATCTAAAAGTCCTTAAATTTTTTTAAATATCTTATTGAGAATATATATCTACTTGCATTCTTTTCTCATATCTATAATTATAAATTTACTACAAAAATACCTCCAAAACTATAGTAAAAACTAAAATTACATAAAATAATTCATAATCTTTGATCCAACTTGTATACATCCAAGCATTAAAAGATATTATTATACAATATAATGCACTAGTAGTTTGGATGTAAAACTTACTAAGTTCTTCATTTTAGTAAGGCTAATTAAAAGTAGAATCAAATATACTTATTAATCCAAATAATTACAGCAAGCTATGCTTAAAGGCCAACATCTAACTCTCTGAAATACTAGAAAATTGTACAATTGTTATTAAAGATTTTAAAATTGTGATAAAAAAAAAAGTAAAACTGAACTTTCTTTTAAGCAAATTTTCATTTTAAAATGAATGATTTCTAAAAAAATACAAGCATGTGACAGCATTTATTCCACTCATAATTAATCCTGATATTCCCAAGCCTAGCTACCAAGCATTTAAATTACAGGAATTGTTGTTTATAGAATTATTTCCTATTCTTCTATCTTGAGAAAATAAAGAATATTCACTACAGACTATAATACTTATACATATTTCAATCTGATAATTAAAGAATATATAAATAAAGAGGAATAAGTAAGTTCCCATAAGTTAATTTAGTTTTTTAAAGTATGCTTGGTAATGCTCAAATTGTTAGACATATTTATTTTTTAAAATGGAGAATATGCCTATGTATATAAAATAGAAATAAACAAAGGATTACAGAAAACACACAATTATGCTAGAAAGTAAGTAGGAATCTTATAGAACAAGCATGCGGTTTAAAGAGAGTAACTATGCAATTTATGCAGAAGATCTTATTTTTAAATCAAGCAAAACCTTATCACTAGAATTTTCAAGAATATAAATACCTACTTAAAATTAGGATATGAAAAGAATAGCTTTATATATCATTAACTGCATATTTGAAAATAAAGTGTCATCTTCTATAATTTAGACAATCGACTCAATATACATTCTTAAAAAAAGGCACCTGGATTTCTTTTTAATCATAATTATCTGTTTTCCTTGTTATTATTTTTGTTGTTTTTTAATGTATTACAAATATACTTATTTTTTTAAGACAGAATTATTTAATTTTAATTTCAAAATTCAATTTCAAAGTGAATATAAATAAATTGAGTAAAGATAAGAAAGAAAGTATGGATGACTCAAATTAAAATCCAAGTTTTTTTTAAAAAATAATAAAGAAATATCAATTATGAAATTTTACTGATGAAAAACATACATTTAGTTTCATAGATTTTAAATACATTTAATTACTAATTTATTGCTAATCACAAGCAGCAAATACAAGTGAAAATAAAATAAACTAAACTGATGATATTGGCTATATTTAACTTAAAATTCAATTTATTGATATATTTGTAATTGTTTCCAATAAAATTTTCAAGCATTTACTATACTATAATAGTTATGATTAATCTAATTGAATTTTAATATAACTTTTATAATTTTAATAGAAATATCTAAATAATTTATTTACCTTTATTATATTTCAGACAAAAGTTATTTTGTGAAAAAAAGTGTAGATTCAATTAATTAATATTAATAATAATTAAAAACCTTCTTTAGCATTTTCTATTTAATTATAAATTGATAATTTACAATTAAAAATTCACATTCTTATGAGAGATTTAAGCATTTGTAAGGTTACTTCTTCTAAAAGTTTTTCTTCTGGTATAAAGGTCAGTAGTAAATTCATCGACTATATCCTTTAATAAAGATTTATCCATGATAAATAGCAGATAATTACAATACATACTCCAAATATATTTCCAAATATTTAAAGATACTGCTCTAAGAATGTTTGTACTTAAGTAGATATGGTTCCAATACTCGTATTTACTGAAGAACTATATAAATCAAGTGCTTCATCATAAATCAAAAATGATTAAATAAATGTTTCAAAGTGGTCATTAGAATTAGAATAAGCTACTAGTAAATCTATAGGAGCATCTTTTTCAGTAATAACATCTGGGTAAGAATAAATAACTTTAAGCTAGGTTTGCAAGATAAAATTAGAAGCATATTTATTTCCGACAACACTTTGAGTACAGTTAAATTTCACTAAGTATTAGCAAATATTACCTTGTTCAAAATCTTTAAATTTATTCAATATGCTTGTTGGAAATGGATTACTTCCATACACTAATGCTGTATTATTAGTGATAGCTGATGAAGAAAGATCGATCATATTGTTTAGTTTTAATTAATATTAATGTAAATCATTAGATTCCTTACCTGAAATCATTTTTTATACTAAAAAATCAAAGGTTAGCAGTTCTTAAGATACTTTCATTGTCGATTAAGTAATGTGATTTTTAATTGTTCTCTAGTTCATTTAGACAGGGGTTTTTAGTTAATCCTTACTACTTTATAAGTAGATAATAATCACTAAGAAATATATAGTATTGCAAATAGTCAACCCTAACAAAGGCAGGAATCTTTAGAAAACACTGAGCTTTTGATTTATTATCTTTGATTGCAACACATAATTTTTATTTATATTGTTCCTTATGTTCATCTAGTATTCTTTGTAGCTGCTCCCATTATCATTATATACTTTTCTATGGTTTTTTTTTTTTACCTTAGATTATTCTTGATCTTTTTTGTGATTGATTTAATCATTTTATTGGTATTCAGATTTGTTTATCTCTTATTGCATTTTCAAAAGATTAGATATTGCTGCTTTATCGCTGTCCTTTTTGCTGTTAGTAGTTTTAGTGAGGTCATGTTGTGAATTCACTACATTTGCATCAAATTAATCAAACCTCAAGCTAATAATGTCACTGAAGTTATATTTTAACCAATCATATTAATCTATGTCTATAAGCTATTAACAAACATTTAATTTAAGTTTTTCTATTTATGAATTATCATAATTTATACGTGAAACTATCATCATTATTTTCTCTTCGTATGAATTTATTAGACGAAGAATCGGGAGTGAGATTAAAGCTACAAATATTACACCAACTATTGCGCATACAGCTATTACAGTAAACTTCAAAATTAAATTATCAACAGTCTAAAGGGCATTATTTACCAAAAAATCACCAAAATTCAGAATGTCTGTACTAAACTAAAAATAGTTTTATCTCAAGTATAAATAGCAATCTTTTATTTTTATATTTGTGCTATTTGATTATGCACCATACAAAAAATTTAAGTTATAGGCCATAGTGAGAGTAAAATCTATATCCTACTCATGACCAATTAAATCTTGATAAATTTATACTGTCCTAGAAGTATCATTCATAGTATTTTGCATTTACTACATATATTACATCATAGTTGGGTTATATTATTACACTAAGGAATAATATTCTTTTAGCCCATCGCCTATGTAAAAATTAGTGACATTCATGATTTTACCTGTAGGATCATTTAGAGTTTTTGCTTATATCTCATATTAAACTAGTCTACCATACAAAACTTTAGAATAACTTCTTAAGAATTTTCTTGGCTATCTCAGAACAACTACATTGCTTGAAAAAGCCTTTTATTTATTTTTTAAATAAATTTTTTATTTTAACAAAAATTTTAATTTTAAAAAGACTATTTTGATGAAAAACTAATTAATATTTACCTGAATATCGTTTTCTATAATCATCAAGTTTGTGATATTTAAAGTAAAAAAAACTACTACAAAGAATATTAACAACGAGGAGTAGTGATATGAGTTTTTAGGGATTTTACACATTTAAATTATATCTAAGTTTAAAAAAATGTATTTAACATTTTATTTTTAAAATTACTTTCAAGCTATAAAAAAATATGTATTAAATTTTACCTTTTAAAAAATTTCCACCATAACTTTAAGAAGATTTAGAAGAAGAATGAATACTTCCCTTGTTAATTGATTCTACTCCTACTAAACCTTTTTAATTGAGTAGCTTAATTACAACTTTCTAGTGTGCTTTTCCACTTTCATCATCTATCGCTTCATCATTTTCTTTTGTTTGATCAGATCTCAATTGGCTAGGGACTAACTATTTCTATTCATTTTTACCTATGTTTGGCTATTAATTTTACTAATTTTCAAAATTTTGCTTAGCAAAAAGTTTAGAGGTATTCTTTTAGCTTTTGGTTATATTACCCTAGTTTTAATCTTTATATTTCGGTCCTAATGTAGAGTTCATTTAATTGGTAGTAGATGCTTCTAATGAGCTATATTTCTTCATTTCTTTTTTCTCAAGTGCTTATTAGTAGGTTTCTATTTGTTAAAAAATATAAAAGATAAATTATTAAATAAAATAATCAATTAAATATTAATAATTTTTTTAATAAGGTAAACAATTTTATTTATTTACCTGCATTAGATTCCTAAATATACCTTTGGTGATCTTCAACAGATGGAGTCATTAGTATTTCATTATCATTCACATTTAATTCTTCTTACTGTTTAAAAAAAGGCCGAGATGATTAATCAAAGTACTTGGCATTTTTATTTTATTATTATAAATTAAATGAAGAAAGGTCAATTTGATCATTCTAGTTATTAATATTAACATTAAATGAAGGTAGATTGCTTAAATCATTGGCACTGTTATCATAAATGCTATTGTCAATTTATCTTTAAATCAAATTTATATTTTTATCTTAAAGTTTGTTTTGGGCTGAAAGAGGAGATTGATCATACAGACTATTACTTTATTAAATTAACTTATTAACATTATTGCTATTTGTATTATTATTTTTTTCCATCAAAAAAATTTATTGAGGTTTAAGAACAGCTTCATTTGCAGTGTTATGTCCTCTAAATGTAGCTTCTTCATTGTTCAATTAGTAATCATCTGCTACTTGGCTATCCAAAAATAAATTTTTTTCCTCATCATATTCCAAGAGAGCTTCAACTAGTGCAGTTTCAAAAGCTCTCCCAAAAGTAGAAGAAAAAGATTTAAACTAAATAACTTTTTTTACTTTAAAATTTGGATCAATTTTTAAGACTTCTTTGTCCATTACATTATGATCAGTAAGTACTTTGTTAAGCTCATCATTTTTTGCCTTTTCTTCATAATAATCTATTATTTTTTTCTTATATTTCAAGAGGTTAATATTATATGAATCATCTTCATCTTCTTGGTCAGTGTAATCGTTATTATCATCATCATCGTCACTATTATCAGAGTTTATTGCTTTATGTTAATTATCTTAATCATCTAACTCCAAACTCTTATTTACTTCTTTATCTTATTTTTGCTTCACTGAATTCAGTGCTTAAATTTAGTTATCATTTAGCACTGCTAATTTTACAAGTCTTGTAGGTATGTCATCATCTGTAAAAGTCCATTCATTTAAAGTCTATGAAACACTATGAAGAGGATTGTTCTCATTTACATTTTATCCTTAAGCCTATTACTTTCTTTAGCAAATTTTATTGGCAATACAAGTAGATAGCAGATAAGTACAGAGATTAACTCTAAAGTAGCTTCTTTGCTTTTCTTTCACCTTAGTGGCATTGATGTCATTCATTTTTAATGAGAAAAATAAATCCTACTCTTAATTTAATTAAGTTGATATGCAACTAAAATTTAATGTATAATTAAATCTAATTCTATATTTTTATCTCTTATTGCCAAGGGTTGATTGTTTAGATACAAATGATTTGTTTGAGTGTTTACCAGATTAACGACCTGAAGACAAGCCTCCTGCGGAAGATGCATCTATATCTTATCTCAAAAAACTATTAACTAAATCAAATGAGTTTTCGTTGAATAAATCCAATTTTTCAAATTCAGTGTTTTTTACATTTTATCTAGACCTCTTATCTTACCCTGTAGAATTCATTTTCAGTGAATATGTTTAAAGCCTTTTCATTTACATTAGAGGATTACTTGAAATAATTATTTAACCCTTCTTATCTTATATCAAAATATCACCATCTGATCTTAAATTTTAGAGAATCTAGTCTTTTTGTTTAAATATTCTCTTACATATTTTAGGTAGAAGCAGATGTGCGTGCAAGTTTTGAGAAATAAAATCTCCAGAAGGTAGTTTAGAACCTCCTTAAGTGGTCTAGCTCATAAGCAATGAAGCAATTTTACTGGTCAAACCTACTATCTTGCCAGATCTATGAAATAGTATATAGTCATTGGCTTAATTGACTTTTAGTAAAGTTCCATTTACTTGAAAATCATTCTAAACTGTAAATGAAAAATCTAAGTACAGCTTAACAGGAAATACAAAGCCTCTTTGATCTCTAGCAAAAACAAACTTGCTTGATTTTATATACTAACTTTCACCTCTTTTAACAAATTGTTTCAAAATCTTATCATGACTGCGAGAAAAAAAAGAAGGCATTAGCTCGTTTACTTTTTGTATTTTCAAGAAATTTTGCTTAGAGTAGCTAAAAAATGAAGCAGTTTTTTCATCTTTCTTGCTCACTATTTTTCCTAAACTCTATGACAAACTCATAGTCAAATTAATTATATTTTCTCTCAAATAGTTCTCATTACTTAAGGTATCGACCTCTTTAAGACTATCACGCTTTCTTAAATCCTAAACAAGTGTTTCTAATTCATAAGCTCTAACATTATCATTCATCACGAAAAGGTAGAAAATCAAGTAAAGTTTTTGGAAATGCAAGCACTAATTTAGTTTGTACTATCTATCCAAACTACGCATATCCTTGAGAAATTAATTCCTAGTATTTCTGACTATTCTCATCAGTTTGATTGCTTCGTTTTAAAACTGATTCATATTTCGATAACCCTTCTGTAGAGAAGTCCATAGTTTTTACTTTTCTGTCATAATCTTGTATATCTAAGGAATGTATAACTCTATTACACCGTTTACCACCATTAATTATCTCACAGTTATTTCGTCTTTCCTTCTAAGTTCTAATTAAATATTTATTTGTGAAATAACACCTTCAATTTTTTTAGAGATAATCTAAGAAATCATTTTAAAATAAGATGAGAAATCTTCACGCTAAAACTAAAGTAACTTCAATTCATAGTTAGATCTTGTATAATTCTTTAAATACTTTATCATGAATGTAATATATTTAAGTGAGAGATGCTCATATTCAACTTAATTCTTTTTTATAACTTGCTATGACAAAAAATATTTAAATATAGAATCTACTATTTGCAAAATCTATTCAAAATTTAAATCAAAATCTGATTCTTGCTCTTCATTATTTTCCTAATCTTTGCTAGTTTTTAATTTCTAGCTTTGCTGTACGCTAGTAGCATTTATTGCTCTAAAACTGTCATTACTAATTAAGGTTTAAGATTCTTTGGCTTCTTACTTTTTATTTTGCTTATTGGCTTTAATCACATGGTTTTATCCTTGAAGAAACTAATTCAATAAGTTGCAATTGCAATCACTATTTTGGCAAGACTACTGGTGGCTCTTTATAATTTTAAATAGCTTTGCTTTTGAAAGCTCATCTTTTATACTTTCTTAAGCAAGTCTAACTATTTCCTCTAAAAAAAAATCTAATTTACTGGGAATGTAATTAGGTCTCACTTCTGTTACTAAGTATTAATCATACCTGTAATTATTCAATGATTGCAAAAAATACTCTGCTAAAACTCCAATAAGTAAGCTATAATAGAATAGCTCATAGCTGCTAATCTAGTTAGTATAAATCCAAACGTGAGACATTATCGTTAAAGAATAGTACCAAGAGATCACCTTCAAGTAAAATTTTCCAACTCTAGTGTCAGAATAAGGGTAATTTAAGAAAAAGTCTACTATACTAACTATTCCTATGGCATGAGATAAAACATGCTTGACAAATTGCTCTGATGACGAATTAGCATAATAAACAATTGACAAAATAAATTTTAAAGCTATGATAATTTAGAACATATTACTCATTTTTCTTTTGATTAAGTTAAACTCTAAAAATTCATAATTTCTAAAAAAATAGGTTGTAATCCATGCAGTAAACAGAGTTAAAACAAGCCCTATGGAACCAATAAATGGTTGATAAGAAGCTAATTAGCAGGTTTAATTTGTTGAGGTAACGCGATTGCTTATAAAGAGGCTTCTCTGACTGCAAAACAAAATGCTAGCATTCATTTCCACATACTATGTGAAGAAAATCTAAATAAAAAGGGCAAAATACATATTCAAAATTTAATTGATTTATACAAATATTTTTTTGTAATTCTCATAAAAACTTTGCATATGATGAGAGATTAAAGCTAATACTCCAACATAAATAAAATAGGAGTACATAAATACCTATATTAGAATGTAAACTATTAATGAAAACGTGTCGCTATTCTTAACAGCTAAGATATTACGAAGAGATATCATTTAGCTGATTTAGGCCACTGCCTACATTTTTAAATCATCTATAATTTTAGATTCGTTCGGCGATATTAGATATATTAATATCTAAAGGTATGAAACGAATATCAACGTCTTGTAAAAATTAACAGGTATTTCATACTTTGGTCTGTCTTCAATAATCAGTAATATTGTCTAATAGTACTCCTTTATAAAATCCAATTTCATGCTACTTTTTCTACCTTAATACTAGACCTATACTGAATAAACTATTAATTTATTTTGTTATTTTTTAAATGTACAAATTTGTTAACTGTAATTTAAATTATTAAACAAAAACTAGTTGGTGACTTAGTTATTATTATTGAGTATCAGCACACTTTTTTATTAATTATTAAACTTAAAATAATACCTGCTCTATCAATTTAATGCAAAAAATTAGATAAACATATGATGTTTGAGTTTGAGTTTTCAAACAAAGATTTTATTTAAATAATTATTATCCTTTTTAATAAGTAAATATGAACTCGTTTCCTTTTTATTTAATTTTTACTCTTGAAGGTATAATCCCAACAATTTTCAAATTTACATATTTTATTTTCATTTAAAAACAAAATAAAAAAACATTAAAATTATAACTCTTGAGTTTAATTTAAAATAAATGGATTTTTAAATAATAGAAATTCATCTAAATTATTTATTTTTTTTGAATACAAAGTTCAATTTTTTAGAAGAAAGATGTACATAATTAAATACTAAATGTCCAAATTAGTGATTGAAACAAAAACTTTTTTATCATTCCTTTATTTGATAGTAAATATTTTCTTAATAAAATATACTAAATATTTTTCTTAAATACCAAAGATAAATATTTTAAGGTAATTTATCAATTTTCACATATTTTTTACTAGATCAATATAAGAAAATATGTAAACTGCTTTGGGCCTTGTAAAAAATTTATTTCAAATAAAGTATTTAAATTTTTTAAATATCGATGAAAATACATTTTTTAAGTAATAAAATGTAATATTCAAAAAAACATTAGTATCTGTAAAATAATAAATGCCTTTATTTTTAATTTAAATTTAGAAGCATTTTTTGTAAAATATTTAAAGTTAGCTCTCATAGTACATATTATTATTTTTTTAAAAATCCTTTTATATTATTTGATATGTGATTTTATTTTAAAAGCTTATAATCTTAGAGATTAGCTTTAGTACATTAAGACAACTTAATCTCCATTTAATTAATATAATTTAGATTTAAAATATTTTTACATGTCATCTAACAGCTGTTTTCACATATATTTATGTTATTTATTATTTGAAGTATTACTTTTGTTAGACATTTTAAATTAATATATATTCATATAAATATATAATAAATGAATGGATGGATAACAAATATTTTTATCTAGATTTTTATGTAATCTCTCAATAGTAGAAGAATAAGAATATTTCCAATTAATACACTATTTGTTAAAGATAATTATTAAATCATTTATTTGTTAGACAAATCAATTTACAAAATACTTTAAACTAAAAATATAAAATTAGCATTGTATACAAAATCATATCATAGTCTTTAATAAATATATAGAAAAGTTGTTAAAAGGTAGTCAAAATTAATGGAAATAGAGCAAGAAGAACTTAGTTAAGAGCAGAATATTCCTTTATTATGCGAAATAGATAGAAAATCGAAGGCTGTTCCTAAAAATCTTGGTCCCTGCATAACGTAATTGAATTGAATTAAGTTTATTATGGGTCAATAATTTATTTTAAATATTTAGATAAGGATGCACCAAACCAACAAAGTATGCTTGCCCAAAATGTAAATGCAACTACTGTAGTTTGGATTGCTATAAAAATCACAATGAAACATGTGTAAATAAGTTCTACGAAGAAAATGTAATCGAGGAATTAAAAAACAGAAAAGCAGATGAGTAGACATAAAAAAAAATGAATAAGCTGCTTAAAGAATATAAAGAATAACTAGATCAGGATAGGGAAGAATTTGATATTCCAGAAAAAGAGTTAGAAAGGTTAGAAGAATTAGAAGATTTGATGATGTAAAATGAGTTAGATTTAGATTGTTTGACTATCGAAGAATAAAGATAATTTGCTGATTTTATCAAAAATAATGAGTAATTGTAAAAATATATTAAGCCATGGAATCCTTGGTGGCTTTTAGAAGATGGACTCTTTTCTCTCTATGTAGAAGAAATAGAAACAGAATAAAAATAATAAAAGAAAAATAAAGATAGCAATATTCAAGAACTTGTAGAATTTAGAACTCAAATGAAATAAAGACTAAAAAAGCAAATATCATTCAAAATACTAAGTAAAGTGCCACCTCATATTGATATCCCTAATTAATTAACAAACATAATGTAAATTATATTTTTTAAATTATTATTTTCTTATTTTTTTACAAAAAAACATCTTTAGATGTGGAGCAGCTCTCACACTCAGAATGTTTAACGGAGATATTTGGGAAAATCCTCTTGAATCACTCAATTTCTTAGTTTCTGTTTCAATCGTATGTATTTTTTTGAAATATAAAAATATCCTTTTCTTTATAAAGTTATTATTTAGAGGATGAAAAATTTATTTATTTGTTTGCATTTAATAGAGCTCGAACCCATAGAATAGAGTTGAATTAGGTTCTATTTAAAATGCTATTAACAATGTAATTACTAGTGCTCTCAGGATTGAATAATAGAATATAAAAAATTTCATTCCTCTATTACAAGAAGATATGCAAACTATTTTTAAGAATAAGATATTTATTTTAGAAATTTTGTATAGATTATTTGATCTTCTCCATGAAGGTACATTTTATCTGTTTTCAATATAATTTATTTATCATTAACATTTAAATATTTAGGCTAAATTGAATTAAGAGATATGATAGAGGAATCTAATGAAGGACCAGTTAAAAATCAGTAAAAAGAAAATCAAAAATAATTGGGGAATATTAAATAGAAAATAATATTTTTTATAAGCTATACAAAGGACATAGTAACTTCAGATTAGCTTTAAAATATTCTGAGAGGAATTTAAGAATTCAAATAAGAAAAAGAATTAAATGCTTAAATTGATGATAAAATTGGATAAATAAAAAAATTAAGCTTACTTCTTTGATAGTTAAATTTAAAAAGCAAAATAATGGGATGTTTTTCTTTCTATTTTTCTTTCAAAATAGATCGATTACATTATAATATTACTTTAAATTACATAATATGCCTTCAATAAAATTAGATTGATTTAAATAAATATAAAAATTATATCTATTAAATTTTAATATCAAACCTTTTATATAACTTTAAAAATAAAAAATGATTTGTTTGTTTGTTCAATATATTATTGAATATTTATCAAACTAAAAAGGAAATTCAATATGTTGATTAACTAATAATATAAATATTTAACTATATTTTTTAAATTTAAGTGTTGCTAGCTTTCGGAATTTTATGTATTAAAATTAAAAATTAATAATATACCTTGTAATAAATTGTTAGCTTTAATATGCTAATTGTAGAAAAAAAAAATTGGTCTAGTTGAAAAATCTACTTAATAGATAAAATTTATATACTTGCTTTTAGTTAACAGATAAAAATAATCTAATTTAGTTAGCAGCTAAGTTAGTAAGTAAATAAGTAGAAGTTGTTAAAAATGATGCTTTCTAAATAGAGTACGTACCAACCTGATGGCAGAGGAAGAGATATGTTTATTTTCAAAAATAATGGTGGGTTTATCAAAGTATAAAAGGTGTTTAATTGCAATATTACCACAAGTATTGTTTTACTTGGATAAACTTATCATTTATATTTATATTATGATTTATAAAAGGCTCCTTTAGAGATAAGGAAGTTAAAAAATATGAAGGCTCACCTCCATAGCTAAAAAGAGTTAATTATAATTTGAATGGTTCTGGAAGAGATCTATTTATGAGGTTTATTTTTTAAGTTTATCTTAAAATATAACAAACTATTTATCTATTTAATTTTTTAGAGATGGACAAGTTATGGTTGCTAACTAAAATATGTAGAAGTTTAATTTTTTAAAATAACTACGTACTTATGATAGCTTTCAGCCATTTAGGACTAGTTACCAACTATGTAATCAAAGAAGTAGATCAGAATCTCCTTTAAGAAGCAGGAAATTTATTTGCTAAGAGAAATAAATCCGAAATTTTAACCCTTAATATAAAAACATCGATATTGATGAAAAATAGCCTAAGCATTTTAAAATAAGAATAGAGAAATTTAAATAAATGTAAAATGATTTACATGAACGAATCAAGTCTACAAATAAGCTTTTAAATGAAACAGATAATAATTCTCCATAAAAAGAAGTTTCTTCAATCAAAGCTACGCATTGTGTTTAACAAATCAAGGCTCGTTTCTAATCACCTCTTAAAATAAAATAGGAAAGCGATATAAACCCAAACATATTTGAAACAACAAGAAAATTATAGTTTTTATAAAATCACAGAATACTTATTTTATGAATTGGAAAAAATGCTCATTTTCATTTTGAATACCATATTAATTCCTTAATAAAAAAATTTAATATAGGCTATTCAAGATTTTTGAAGTACACAGAAAATTTTTTTAAAAATAATTTTTTTTAAAGCTAGAAAATATGTTCATAGTAGTTATCACAGTAAGATAATATGACTAAATGCTACTAAATGATTTGAAGATTATTATTGGGTAGCAAAATAAAAAAGATTAAAGATATTTAAAACAATAATTAAATTTATTCTAATATAACACATTAACTAACTAACTAACTTAATTAGCTTTTAAAATTAAAAAAAAGAAAATAGTCAACTTATTAAGAAGTTAATTTTTCAATTAACACACTTTTTATAATATATTTTATTTATGCATTTAACATGTAGTTGTACAATTTAATACAATTAAAATTATTTTTATTTATTTAATTCTTTATATTGCAATTGAATGTTTGTTTAAATTATTAATTTATTAATATATTTATTTTTATAAACTTTTTCTTTATTACTAAATAATATTTTGCCCATTATTAATTAAAAAAATATCACCATTCAATCATCTTCGTTTATATTATCCTCAGGTTATGAGTCGTATTACATTTATTGATGAATATTTGAGGATGTAAGAAGATCTAAATTTAAATGACTTTCTTTAACTGCTTCTTTTAAATTTGGGTCGTTCATGCTGCACGTTTCTATATGCTTTTTTATATTGCCTCTTAATGTTTTTATTTATATTTCTTGTTATACAAGTTTTTATGTAGAAAGTTCCATTTCTGCTAATAGATCCATCATTTTAGCTTTATCGAAAGTGGCTAAAGTTTTAGAATCAAAGTTTAAACCTTTGATTATTTTTCCTCTTTGATTTTACATTATGCTTGGAAGAGAAGATACAGGTTTTAGCTTAGGAAGTGATTATGAGTGCTGGTGATTAGTTTAAAGACTAGATTTATTAGTTTCTAAATTCAAAGAGTCAAATGGATCTATTTAAAATAAGATATAATTTCAACTAAAATAATTATTTAAACTTTTAAAATTACTTAGAGGGCTTCTGTCTTAAGCAGTATCTTCGAATTGCTAAAGCTCTTTTTATTTTTTAGTTAGAGCAACCTTAATTCTATTTAATTCATTGCGAACATTATTGTTTTCTTTTTTATTATTGTCTAATTATGTTCTCAAGTTAGTAATTTCCGAGACATAAAGCTTATTTGTTTTTCTCATTTCATTTATTTCATGGATTAATTCTGCATTTTCTTTAGTTTTCTTGTAAATTTCTTTGTCTCTACGGATAATAACTTTTTCAGATGATTTATTTAATTAGTAAATTGACTTTTCTAAGTGTTAGATCTAACGTTGCATTTCCTCAAGACCTTTGTCATCACTAGAGGACTATTTGATTTCTTGACCTTTCACATAAACTTAGTTGAGCCTTTGCATTTCACTAGCCCATTCTTTCATGTCTTTGTTATTAACACAATTGTAAATATCCATGATCATCTTATTATTCAAACTATCCTTTACTCTAGTTGCTTCTTATTGAGCTTTTAGGTTTCTTTTCAGATTTTCAATATGATTTTACATTTTTTTCATTTCTTCATTTGTTTTTTAAGCTTATTACAGCATACCTTCGAACTCTCCTTCTAATCTAAACAATTCTTCTTTTAGCTTCTCAATCTGAGCCTTTTTATAAAATTTACAAAAATTAAAAGAATAAATTAAATTTTTAAAATATTTCTTTACTTCTTTTGGCTCTAAGCTTTTTCTCATTTCTGTAGTTCTAAAACTTAAAACATGCTATTTAAGTTTAAAAATAATAAATATTGCTTATCCTTAATGATAAAAAATAACCTTTGATTTTTAAAGATCACTTATTTTTAATTTGTAGTCCTACATTTTTTTATCTTTCTTTTTCAGTATCTCTTCTAGAGATCTGTATTCAGCTCTATGAATCTCAATTTATCCTTGGGCTTCTTTTAACTTTTGTCTACACTCTTAAAGCATCAAATCTTTTTCTTCTTCTTTCTTCTTTAATTCCTTCTAATCATTTTCAGATTACTACAAATCATTCTTGAGTTTATTTTTTTTATGCTTTAAATCTTAAACTTTCTGTTTCCATCTTTCTAATTCCTAAAAAATAAAAATTTGAAATATTTTATATTTTTTCATTTTAAAAGATAAAATATTGTTAGATGTAGTTTTACTATTGATATCAGTTATGATAAAAATAATAATTAAATCATAGTTTTTAAAAAGACTATAGTGCTCATCACAAACATTGAATGAATTTAAAGTGCTTTTTAGAATATATTTTAATTTTAAATGAAATAATTGGTTGTTACTTTTTCGTTTTTCTCAACCATGTTTCGAATTTCAGACTCATGTTCTTCTTCTTATTATGAAAGTCTCTCTTCATAGACTTTTTTTAGCTCTTCTGCTGTCATTTTAGTACTCTCATAAACTTTTTATGCCTTTCCTGGTTAAAAGAAAAATATTTTTAAATTTTTATTAATCTTCAAAATTAATTTTACCGAAATTGAGATTGAATTCTTTTTTTAGGATGTCAATGTTGGTGTCTTATTTTCTAGAAAGCTCTTTTATCTTTTTCTCAAATTTTAATCTTTCTTCTTTTAATTCCTATTCTTACTGATAATACTTTTCGTTCTCAAAAGCTAATTTTCTTTCATAGAGACTTTCAAGTTCTTCAACACCTTTAAGGTGCTTTTCTTCTAAATTTATAATTGTCTGCTTGTAATCTGACTCCATTTAGCTCTTAGCACTTTACAAATCATCGTATTAACGCTTAAAGCGAGTCATATCACTTTCAAAATTCTCCTTCATTTTATTCATCTTAAATTCTAAAATCCTTTTTTCTTACTCAATTGTATCATTCATTCTACCCTTATACTCTTTGTATTCATTTGTGATTTTTTCTTGTTCTTGAATGTAAGATTCTACATCACTTCTGTAAACCATGACAACATCTGATAAGTGTTCATCAACTACCATGGCTTTTGGATTCATCTTAATTTAAGTTATTTTTAATTTAAGCATATTTAATTATTTTTACTTTGCTAACAGCTTCTTCATCCATCTTCACCTCTCCCATTTTCAAAGATAGTACTTGTAGGTCCTTGGATATTTCAGAAACCTAAATTTACAATTTTTATTTAAAGTAAACATTTAAAATTTATTAATATTAATTCTACCTAGAAAATGAAAATAGATCCATCCTCTCCAGAAGAGAAAACGTATCTACCATCTGGACTTGATCTAACTTAAGTGACTTACCCGTTATGAGTTTATATAGTTTCGTAAGGAATAGTGCTAAAATGATGACTAAAAACCTAAGTTAATTAGACAATTAGAAGTCTGCTTATATTAATTTTAAATTTACCTTGATTGCACCGGTGTTAGTACCAGCGACAATACCATAATAATTGTAGAAACTTTAAATAAAGCAAAAATGAGTTATTCTGTAATTCTTTAGTTCGAAATCCATATCTTAAACTTAATGCATGAAATGGTTTTGTGGGTTCAATCCCTAATTTCCAAATTGTTATTGTTATTGTATTCTCATTTCTTATTCATGCTAATCCATATAACCATAAACAATACCTTTATCTTTTATTTTAATATAATGAATTTTAAATCTAATAAAATCAACTAAATCTACTCTCGTCTCCTCCAGTTGCCCAAATAAGATTAGTTTGGCTATTGTAAATTAATCCAGTATATTTATATTTCTCCTATAATAAAATAAGCAATTATAAATGTAATTAAAGAAAAGTTTCAAAAGATATACTTTTGAAGAAGGAGCTTTTTCTAATTTTTTTTCTGATCTATTAAGATTTGGACTTGCTGTATAATTCTAGTGAAAGCTTTAAAACAATGGTACCCTTTTATTGAAAATTATTTAACGTCTGTTCTTATAAAGTAAAACTTTTACCATCTATAAACTGTTCCATCTAGAGAACAACTTAATAAAAATTCATCAAAAGGACCCCAAACTATTTCTGTGACCTGGCTGGGAGGACCATTCAGAGTAATTAATGGTTAAAGAGTGTATGAATTGTATATCGAAATTGAATATTAATTTGATTAATTTTTAGTTTTAGGATATGCAATAGCTAAGAACTAACCTCCAGTTGAGAATTTCATAACTGTGCAGTTTTTTACTCCGAGTTCTTTATATGTCCTTAATTCATCTTAAAGGACATGATATATTCTGAGTTTATCTATAAAACCAGCAGCCAAATAATATCCTGTAGGATGAAAAGACATACTAAGAAGTGGGGATTTATCATTTGTATCGGTTACAAATTTACCTAAATTAATAATTATCAGAAAAATTTTAATATAAATCTACTTTTAAGAGAACTTAGGATTGATTGATAAAATAATTAGTTTATTGATAAATAAGTTACGAGCTAGTTCACATCTATAGTTCATGTAGTTCCAAATACGTATAGTTGAATCTCTTTAGCAGCAAGTAGCTATTAAGGGTCTTTGTAAGCAAATGTCCATCATCGTAATTGGCCCAAAATGAAAACCATTATAAATATAATCAAACTTCAACTTTTTATCCATGTATAGTGTATTGTTTCTTAAGCTCTCTATCTTTATTAAATATATTTATTTATAATATTAAACAGCAAAAAATAAGTTTAATGTACTGTTTCAGGAACTTGAGGTATAATTTATTAAAGATCAAATGTTGCAATATCGTTATTTTTAAACCCTACAACTAATAAGTCATCGTTTTTGCTTATTTCTATAGTAACTGCACCACTACCTCTGTCACTTGTCCATGATCTAACATATGCAATTTGATAGTCCTCTTCAGAAGTTCCTACATTATCAGAATCTTCATCTTTCATCCAAACAGAAAATTATCCAGTTTCATTAGCCAATATCAAACCCTTTGTAAAAGATGCCATACAAGAAATACCTTCAACATATTTAACAAATAATTACAAAATTGAAACAAATAAATTTGTTAATTTAATCTATTACTTGAAAAATTTATTTTAATTTGAAAAAATAAAATTTACCTACACCTTCTTTCTCAAATCCGTTAACAATATATTGTTTAACCTCATTATCTTGAATAATATAAACTTATCCTTAATCGTTGCAGAGTGCAATTTTATTCTCTTCAAACCAAATATGATCAGTAAAATTTTAAGTTTATGGTAATCTTTTAATATTATCTCCAATATAAACGAAAGCACTTTTTTAAACTCTAAGTATTTTAAAGCAATTTTGACCTATAAAAAATAAATAATATAATTTATTCATTTATTTATTTAGATTATTTTATGAAATAGTTTCAAAATAGAATTTCAATCTAATTTTTAAATATGAAAAGTAGATTTTTCTATTTTTAGAATAAAAAATAAATAATGAATAATTAAAAGCTTTTTTGTTAAGTTCATTTTCTTTTTGCTTTATTTTCATGAAAATAATTTTTTACCAGAAATAGCTACCATGTGATTATCTTTAGGAGATATTGAAACTTTAGTAATAGGTATTCTTAGTGTAACTCCCGCAACATCTTTTTTATTAGCTAATATATCAATAAAAACTAGACGATATTCTGGTGCTTCTGTTAGACAAGCAATAAAACGAGAGTCATAGGAAAAAGCCATAGCTTAGAAGTTTTCAACTGTGGTATCAGCATAATTGAATTATTTTTTTTCATTAGCCAAATTCGCTCCTATGCTACTTGATTTAATATTGTAAATAGCTACTTATGGGCACTTTTTATTTCCATCATCTTCCGATTTTAATTTCTCACAAACAGCTATAAACTTTTTATTTGGAGAGATTGCTAAACTAACAATTTTATCTATATTCTCACTTAATTTTATAAATGCCATTTCATTTTTATCATGCTACTTAATAGCTATATACTTTCCTACTGGATAAATTAAGCTATATCCATCTTCTTCCATTATACCCTAATTTTAAATATTTGAACATTTTGTATCAATAACCTAACTCAATATAATTGCTAATGATAAAATCAAACTAATGAAGACTTCTTTTTGTATATGATATATTTAATTTTGCTTTATTTAAATAAATTTATTATTTTTTTACAACTGAATTGCGATATCCATTTGAACATAATGATCCGAAACAATGAATCAAATCAAGCTTTAAACGCTAATCTTCGATACTTTTCTTTGTTTCCTTTCTTGCTGTATTCTTCGGTTCTTCAAATTTATTTTTACTCATATTGATTTTATTAAAGCTTTTTGTAGTAGAGAATAAAAAGATGGCTATTTATTTATAAAGATAGATCTATCTGTATTTAAAATTTGGCTATTTACAATAACTTTAAATGTATATAAAAGCTTATAAATCTTCTTTTAATTACTAATCAAAAAATTTAATAATAATAAATAATAATATAGTTTCGTTTTAATAATTGATTTAACAACTCCATAATAATCTAAGACAAAGCATTCTAATTAAAAGCTATCAATAATTTAAAAACTTACAATTTTAATTTATTTCAATAAAATTCATTTTATTTTCTCTAAATAAATAAATTATAAAAATTTTTTTGCTTTAATGGTAATTACAAAATATCTATGAATTTTTAAGTAGACATATTTTTTATGAACTATAATTAATAAGAATGGTTTTCATGTAATTAAATCTTATTACTTTTGTAAAATAAAATCTATGATTAAACAAAAAATCAGCTTAGCAATAATTAATCAATCAATCAAATAGTTAATTAATTAATTATTCAATCAGAAAGACAATCCTTAATATTTCTGAAGATATAATTCTTTATCCGCAAAAAAAATAAATCAAAAATTTATATTTTAGGAAATAAATTTATATAAATTAGCAGTGTCAAAATAACTAGCAGGAAATTAGAGAAAGTGTTTTATTTTTGAAGGAAAATGTCATATATGAATTCAAGCAATATAGAAGATTATTTCAACTTTGTAGATTAGTAAAAAGTAGTTATCTAAAACGAATTATAAGGATAATAAATAGGGAATGAAGGAGTTGTAAATTTGATTATTGCTGCATTATCTAACACCGATAGCTAAATACGTCAAAATGCAGAAACAAGTTTGATGCTTATGAGATAAACAGATATCGTCCTTCACACTGAAGATGTATTAAAAGTTATAGCAGTAAGCTTCAATCAAGAAACATTATAATACATCATACCTTATACTTTGTCTCTCACTAAAAGCCTTAAGCATCTAAAAGTTTTTTAAGATGATCAAGTTCTACTCAAAATATTATCATATGTTTTTGTAGCTCTTTCTAATAGGAACTTAAATTAAAAGCAAACTAAGATACTTGTTTCTTGTTTACCTTATCTTTTAGATCTTTCTTGCAGTGCCTAGTAGCCAGGTTTTTATTTTACTAAAATAAATTTATTATTTTGTTTTCAATCAGAAATTAAAATTGATTGATTGAATGATTGAATTAATGATTTGGAATTTCAAAAAATATTTTAATTTATATTTTTGAACATGCCAAACTTATTGTATTAAAAATATTAAAAATAGATTGGTTCTTGCTAACAACATTGAAAGAATGCGAAAAGCTCTTTGAATAAAGTGGAGATAAAAGAGATATATACTTAGGACTCAGTATTATTCATGCACTTATTATGGATGTATTTGCTAATGAAAAAGTTAGAGATGTCTTAGTAAATCTTTTGCAAAAGATGTTTATGATATTAGAAACTATGACAAATTTTGTTTTCTAAGAAATAATTTCGGATTAAAGGGATTTATAAAATTTAGAAGGAAATTTTTAGATTTTAGAAATGACCTGTTAAATTCTAACAATATCAATTCAAAGAGTTTAAAATGCTAAAAGTGAGCTCATGCAAATATTTTTAAGCAATCTTCATCTTATGAACTTCTTCGAAATGATTATACAATTCAATTTTAATCAAGCCTTAAAGCTTTAAAATAGTGATCTAAATATTAGTTTAATCACATTCGATCAATCTTAAACAGCGAATAACTTGATATCCCTTTTTAAATTAATAAATGGTATTAAATTTAATTCCCTTAAAAGTTTGGTAGTCATGAACTAATACTATCTCTAAAAAGAGCAATAAACAAAGCAATAAATGTTCGATACTGTTCAAATTCAATAAAACTACTCATACTTTCTTCAAAAATTTGAGTCTATCCTATTTCACATTTGCAAATAACTGCATTTATGTGTGAACAATCAATCTCCCCAATTCTTAAGCCATATTTATGTAATTATATTATTTAATTTGCTTTAATATAAAATATCTATCAATCAATCCATTTTTTTAATTAAAATTACAATCATGCTATTTTTCGGTTAATAGTTCAAAAAAATAAAAAATTGTTTTATGAACAAACAAAATTCTAAAAATTTTTATTTATTATGTAATAGCTAGTTGATTTTCTTTAACAAAATCAACTATAACATTATGATAATCATATTTTTATTATAAATAGTGCTAATAATCATGTATAAAAAACATAGATTTTGCTGTAGTTTTTATAATCAATAGCGTTAATGATTCAAAATTATATAAATTCTTTGCTTAAAACTATTAAGAGTAATTAAACAATATTTTATCAATTTTCGTCTAATTAAATATATTATTTAATAAAAAAAGCATTTTTAATGAAATCCTTCTAAGCTTAATTTGCAACAACGTTAAGGATTATGAAAGTTACTCTGAAGAAAGCGATGAATTTATAAAATTAGAATAAGACTTATACAATAATAGGGAATCAGACATTCTTAAAAGTAATGGCTGTGAGCTGATATATAGACTAGCAGAATAAATAGATGGTTTTCTAGCTTATGCTATTTCCTATTGTTGTAAAATGATAGAACTAATTTTTAATAAATAACCAGATAACTAGTTTAAAGAATCTTTGCTTAAGTACTAGACTTCACTTTTTCTAACATTAGATAAAGCAAATTAAATAGAAACTATACTTTTAATGCTAATTTTATTATCACGTCAAGTAGGGCAAAGAAGTGATTTAATGTAAAATAATTATTTATGATTAAACTTAATTTTTTAATAATTACTTTTTATAAAGCAAGTAAATAGAGGTTATGTTGAATAATTATTTCACTTCTGATTTAATTAAAGTGTCTGGAATCAGCAGGTTAAGGTGCTCTGCTTTGATTAGCTATTATAGTATATATTTATTTACCGACTTTGACAAGCATTCTAATATTTATGTTGCAATTAACACTAAGCTGTTGTCAGATATGATGGTTTTCCTAATAAGTAAATTAATTTAAGGTTCTTGTAGATATTAAATTAAATTAATTCGAAATAGAATATTTAAAAAACAAGCAAGAAGAAAAAGGTGTAAGTGTGGCTATTGATACACTTTTTAGATTGATTATTACTTGGGAACTAAAGGGATGCATTGAAAGTATCATAACTGATATAATAGAAACTTTAGTAGAGCTAATAAATGATAGCTAAAATGGAATATTTTTTGAGTTTCTAGAAAAAGTTATTGACAATTATACATTTATTATTAAAAACTATGCTACAGAAATTATTAAAAATCTATGCAACAGAATAAATAAAATTTAAAATTAAATTAAAGGAAAAAAATACGAATCTAGCATGCTAATCATGTAGTGTATTAGCTGCATAGTTTCATTCATTAAAGATGAAAAGATATTCAATGATTTTTATATTTACTTTGAAGAAAACATCCTAGAATTAATCAAATATCTCGACGTAGTAGGTATTAGCTAATTTTATTAATTATTTTAGATTTATGGATCACTAAATAATTTAAAAAGATAATTATTAAATTTATTTTTTTAAAGATTTGAATGTTTTTTTATAATTTTTTAAATGGTTTGATTAAAATAAAGATAAACAACATTAATTAATAAAAATCAAATTATTTAGAATTTTTTTTTACTTTTAACATAAAGATTAAATATAGTTTGAAGATAAACTGTGCGATCTATGTGTTTGCATTTTGCAGGTAATTAATTAATTATTTACTGTCACAATCAAGATATTAAAAAAAATAAATTAAAAGTAATTAAGAGAATTTGAAGAATTGAATGAAGTTATAGGTAGGAATTTAGAGAAGTTATACTAAAAAAATAGCTGCAGTATAAGGTGTGAGTCTTTCTATGAATTATTGGTAGAGGTATTTAGAAGCGAATATTTACTATATGACAAGCAATATATTTTGTGTAATGTTTTCAGAATTGCTATTGATTCAATTAAACAACTGAATGTTAATCAACTCACATACTAATATCCTGAATTTATTTAGGCTAGTTTTTTGATTTAATTGGGAATTTAACACAATCATGAAATATTTAATAGCAAATAAAAGCTTTATGAGGATATTATGATTTATTTAATTCAACTATACCCAAGTCTAACAAATTAGTAGTTTTACCCTTTGAAATATATTCAAATATTCTTATTTTTCTTCTACTACCAGCCAGTCTAAACATTAAATGCAATTAAGAATTCAAATATTTTGATTCACTTACTTTAGTAATTAGAATAAAAATATATAGTTGATCATCTTGAGTAACCTTATGATAGAAAAGTTCTTTCGTATGGGTTAATTGGTTTGATAAATAATTGGTAACAATGCTCTCTAAATCATGAAGATGTGTCGAAGCTATTCAAATTAGCTCTTTATACTCTAAACTATACTTCAACAAGTTCACCTGTTAAAGTTGAATAGTTTAAAGTGATAAATGAATATAAACACAAAGGATCAATAGAGAAAAGTGCTAAGGTAAGTAGACCATAGTTCAACGATGATGATACTTGGCTTTAGTCTAATGAAGAACCACTAGATTTGTATGATATTAACGTTTCTGATATCGAATATGAAAGATTGAATAATTTTTACTACAAACCAGAAGTAAATTGATAATATTTCTATTAAATATCTAAATAGTTTAAACTATTTTTTATTATAAAGAGAGACTTTTACCCTAAAATAGAAAAATATAACCCCCCTTCTTATAAATGTGACGAGTATAGTATGTATCGTTAAATGCTTAAAAATTTAAAGAAAAGCTAAGCTGAGCTATTTAATTTTGTTATTTCATCTCTTAATGAAGAGGAAAATAAGTTATACAATTCGATTGTAAAAGCTTAAATAGTTTAAACATCTAATAATTAGTACTCTGTAAGATAAATAAAGAAAATTAAGAAAAAAAATTAATTTTATGAATAAATAAACCATGTAGTTGAGATGGCAGAAGAAGATATTAATTCAAATACAAATAATTCTTAAGTTATTCAATAAAGTAAATCTAATTAAATTTTAAATGATAAAATTATTGATGAAGATATTTGATTTCAATAAGTTTTCTAATAAATGTTATAAATACTTATTTATTTATTGTTTTTTAATTTAGTTTTATTAAAAAATTTAAAATATGTAATAATTTTTTAACTTATTATTTGATATTTATTTTTTTAATTCAATTTTATAATATTGTAAACCCTCCACTATAAAACCAGTCGAAAAAAAAGTATTTCTAATAGTATTATATAGAAACATTTTTATAAGGATTTATTTGGTAACATTTAAAAAATTTTAACAAAATGATGCATTACAATATCATTATATAATGTTTTAGTGATATTAATTTTATTCAATTTAAATTGAAGGATTTTTTCTAATTATTTTTTTAAACTGAACTTTTCTAATACTTATTTCAATTTAAAATGTTTTTGTTAATTTTCTAACATTTATTTCCTTTTAAAATATTTTTGTTTATAAAATTAAATATGTTCAATCTAAATTGAGTTTTTTTATTTGTTTATTTAGATAGTTTATTAATTTTATCTACTTTTAGGAAGTATTTAAATGGTAAATTATAATATTATACACATAAAAATATAGCATTTAACTAAATATTAATTAATCATTTTGATTTCTTTTTTTATTATTTTTCAAATTTTTTCATAGCAGAGTCAAATTTGTCATTAAGTACATCGCAAAGCCCAGCCAAACTATCTAATCCTTCTTTTAATACTTCATTTGAGTTTTTTTCTATTATTAAATAATAATAAATATGATTTAGCTATTTAAGTTCTATAAAATCAATCATCTAATTTACTTATTGTTTATAAACGCAAATTCATTTTATTTTCTGAAGGGTGAGGAATTGTATATCCACAGAATTCTACATCTTTTCTCTTTACAAGCATATATCTAACTGTATTTCCTAGAGTGTGGTCTTCATCATAGAAAGTATAAGTAGCGCAAGTTCTATCTTTTTCATTCTAATTTAATAAAAATAATTTTCAGCTTACTTGTTGCAATCATTAATATTTAAGCAATAAAAAATTCTATCATTTAATCTTAAAATCTAAATTTAACTTTTAAGTTTTCATTTTTTTGAATCAATCAATCAATAAATCTTTGATAATTTTTTACTTAGTCAATAACTAGCTTTTCTTCTGCTGATTGCTTTTTAGGCTTATCTTCCATCATATAATCTTCATCTTCTTCTTCCTCTTCAATATCAGGATTGTTGACAGCTTCATCATCTTCCTATTCGATTTCTTGGAATGAATTTTCTTCGCTATCTGACATTTTTAGAATATCTTGTTTTTTATATTTGTTATATTTTTGTTCTCCTTTAATAAATTAATTAAATTAATTATATATAAGTCAATTTGTGTTATCATCTATCTATTTATCGATCAACCTATCTTTTTATCAAAAAATATATTGATATAAGTGCATGATAGCAGTAATTTCTAGCTGCTACTTCATTCAATTCTCTATGAAATAAAAAGTTTATTTATTACTATTATTTTTAATCTGATTTAGATAATTTTATCTGTATTATAAATTAAAATGCAATACTTCTAATATATCAAAGGTGTCCAAGGGTCTACTTGCTTCAAGTAGAAACAATAAAAGCACAACCCAATCTTTCTTTTATTTTCTAAATTAAATCTAATTACCAATTATATCTAAAATATAAATTTATATTTTAGACAATAACCAATCACAAATCCTACATAATTTAAATTTTTTAAATCTAAATAATTTTATAAATAAATAAATATTTAATTAATTACTTTCAATTTCAATTTTTTAATTAAAATAAATGCTAAATTAAAATTTAATTTACAAATTCTTTTCATTAATTTTAAAAAATTTTGAATAATTTGCAAATTAATGCATATTTAGTTTAAAAATTAGGGATTAATTTAAATCCAAAATGAATTTTTTATTTAATTTCATAAATTTCAAGAAGAGTGTTAAAAAGTAATTGGTTTTTTTTTTATTTTTTAAATTAAAATAATTTAATAATATGACAAATTTATTTTTGATAATAAAGCTATTGCCATATAAAAGAGTAAATAAAGATAAAAATAAGTTTAGCTCTCAGAAAATAATGAATTTGTAAATGAATTTATTGAGTGAAGAAAACTTTGTATAGTTGATAATAAAATAAAAGTAAATTTAAGGAGTGAATAATATATTAAGAATGAATGAATGATGTAGGAAATAGAAATAAGTTGGAATACTGTATGTAAGATGTATGTATATAGTGATAATTGAATATATAAATAGATACATTCTTTAATTAGGTAATATTAATTTAGAACAGAGGATTTAGAATAATATTTATATTATATCTTATTTAAATTTATTGAATTTATTTATTTATAAGTTAAATTATTATTTTTATTTTTTTATTTATGATTTTTTATTTTAGTTACTTATATTAGTTTTTTCTAAGATTTTTGTTTTTCATTTCTAGTGACCTAAGTATGTAATTTTTTTAGTATCTTGGTTAACCATTAAAAGATCTAATTAATTGTAGTAATCTAAAGTTCTTTCAAATTAGGTGTTTGTATAACCTTTAGCTAAAACCTATTCAAGTTAATAAACAAAAGGTTAATTTTTAAAGCAATAGATAAACAAATTAATTTCTTACTTATTTAAGAGCTTCAGATTCAGAAATAGTGTAATCTTTTTATTGAAGACATAGCTTGGTAATAACTTAATTGATTTCAGATCTATAGTCATTCATTATTCCTATTATTATGAAATTTCCAATTAATTTTTTTGATAAGCAAAAAATGTAATATTACTTTATTTAACGTCGTTATCTTCTTGGCTTTCCTATACTGATCTTTGAGATTCTTCAATTAATCTTAAGGCTTCATCGACATCTTTTTATGAGACAGTTTCTGAGAATCTCAATTTTGCCAAACTTTAAGCAAGACGAAGTATACCAAGTAAAGTTCTTGGAGTAGTATAATTATAACCATCTTTGCTTTTATCATTTTGTGCTTTTCTTTTTTCTAAATATCTTGAAGTTAAGAAATCATGGAGTTCTTTATTGATAGTAGGTTAAAATTTCTTAGCTTAGCTGATGTAAGCTTTAATCACTGAAGCATCTACTGTCTCTTCAGAGGATTTAGGAGGTTGTAATGTTTTATGAACTTCTAAAATATGGTTAGCTAACTTAGTATCGTTTTCTTCAGATGCTTGATCGAGTAAGATGAAAACCTATTTCATATTAATTTATTTAGCAAATCAAATTTTTAATGATAATAAATTAGTTTATTTGGATTTTATTTTAATTTTGTTTTTAATTATTGAAAAAATTCAATATTAAATTTAGTCAAAAGATTCACAGCTTTGAATTTATTTTAGTAAAAAAATAATTTTTTTTAATGAATAAATAGGCTGTTTAACAAAATAAGCACTTTTAATTAAAAAATAATTACTAAATCAAATCTTGAAAGAAGTGCATAAGGAAGGTTAATATTTTTATGGGGTGAAATCTTTTTGTTGTATCTTCCATATAATGGGTTAGCAGCTGCAAGAATAGATGTTCTAGCGTTGAGGGAAGTAGCCATACCAGCCTTAGCAATTGATACAGTTTATTGTTCCATAACTTCATGGATAGAAGTTCTATCGTTTTCATTCATCTTATCGAATTCATCAATACAGCAGACACCCATATCAGCGAGGACGAGAGCACCAGCTTCTAATGACATTTCGTGAGTAATGGGATCCTTAACTAAGGAAGCAGTGAGACCAACACCACTGGAACCTTTACCAGTAGTATAAACACCTCTAGGAGATACTCTAGCAATGTGTTTTAATAACTAACTCTTAGCAACACCAGGATCACCAATCATAGCCATGTTAATATCACCTCTAATTCTCATGCCGTCCTTAGTTTCCAAAGAGGAACCACCAACTTAATTTATTTTTTAAAACAATTATTTAAATTTGAATAAAAATGTAAAATTTATATTTATTACCCATGAGTAAAAGGAGAGCCTTCTTGACATCTTCTAAACCGTAAATTTCTGGTGCGATAGATCTGGCGAGTAATTCATAAATTTGCTCATCAGTTAATTCTTCTCTCATTTCTTAAATCTTAATCTAGATGTCTTCTTCGATTTATAAGTCTTAATAACTCTTTTTTTCTCTTTATATTTTGTAGGAATCTATGAATGTATCCATTATTAAGTTGCTTCTTGCATAGTAGTCATCATGCTCTGCAGGAAGTAAAACACCCTAAACTGTGATCTAATTTTTGAAAAATAATTTTAGATTGAATACTTTGAACAATATAAATAACTAATTACTAAGTCACCAGGAGAACATTAATTAACATTTTGACCTTTAGCAATAACTAAAAATCTTCTAGGGATATTGCCTTAAGGAATTTAATCTGAAGTTTCTTGAACTCTAATTTCTTGGTAAGATTAGAAAACACTTGAAGAAGGACTGATAACTACTTTTCCCTTTGTACGATTAGTCTTACAAGTATTTGAAATACATTCTTGTAAAGGAGTAAAGCTCTTAGATGAAATTGTTTGATACAATTCGCAGCCACAAGTATCACAAATATAACATGCTACTTACATCATAGGTTTGACATCACTTGTTCTGATAACTATTGCTTTAATTGATACCAATCCACCAATGTCTTCAGACTTTAAGTTTCTAATAGGAATAACCTTTTGTTTGCTATCAGGGCCTCTTATTATAAATAATTAAAACTTTCTGCTTAAAAGAGGGTTCAATCTATTTTTGACATTATCATCCTTATTTTAATCTCCTTCCATATTACTCATTCTTTAATCGTTTAAAATTTGTTGCATATTTTCCAATTCCTATTATTTCAATTTAATAATTCATTAATAAGAAATTAATAAATGCTTCTTCATTATCTTATTTTATTAAATTTTAATTTGCTTCTTTTAAAAGTCTAAAGAATGCTTTAAAATTTCTAAAGTTGCATTTAAAATTTAGAATATGTAGTTAGCTACATTTCTTAGAAATTAATCAATTTTCACTTAAAATAAGTTCTATTTTCTTTGGAACAACTTTATATTGATAAATATATTTTTTTTTGTAATTATACATCACTTATTTAGCAAAATAATTTTTATTACCTCATCAGCAGTCAATGGAATATTACGAGCTGGCATAACAGTGTCGCAGACCTTGGAAAGGATTTCAACGAAACGAGATGTGTTTCTTTAAATTGCTTCAACTAAAGGTCTGTCTTTTTCTGATTTAAAATATTCTTCTAAATCTTCCATTAAAATATCTACACGAGTAATCTAATTGTTAGCTACTTTTTACTAATATTGATAAGAAAAAACATAAATTGCAAGTAAAGGGTATAAAGCATATTTGAAGTTGATTATATGTGCTTTGCATATGCCTTAGTTATTAAATTTAGTAAATTAGTTGTATTTATTACGAGTAAGTTCAAATATTTAAGATCTCCATGAGCTTGTTAAGAGTTATCTTTGGAAATTTATTTGAAAGAAGTTATAAATTCAGTTAGTAAAGCTGTCTTTTCGAGATACTTAGGATTATAGAATCTATATTCACCTTGCATTTGCTTATTGTGTTAATTCTTTATTTAGCTATTGAAAAATTAGTTGAATCTAGTTTTGTGTGTTTAATTGTTTTATTTAATCTTTTTTCTAAAATTCAGATTAACAATAATATCTTATTACTTAAAGAAATTTATTTTTTTTATTTTTTTAATTACTAAAATTTTCAATTTGGATACAAGTAATATCTAATCAAATTTTCTAGGCGCCTATTTTTTAATTTGGCGCTTTTAAAATCAAGCCCCGCGTCTAATAGTTAAAAAATTTGAAATTTCTCACATTTACCAAATTTTATGCAATTATTTTTGTGTCGTTATTCTATTATGGGTATTTTTTAATCATTTTAAATTGCTTTTATTTTTGTAAAATTTCAAATTTTTATTGAGTGTGTTTGCCTTATTTAACATTTCTAAATTCTTTGATATTTCTAAGTTTAATTAAAATTTATTTAAAACTGTCTAAAGGATAAAAACATTTTTAATTACTAAAAGATATTAGAAAAAAAACCTTAAATTAATAGAATTAAAGAAATTAATATCAAAGAAAAATATTATAAAAATTAGTGGATAAAATTAAAAAGCTAATATTTTTCAAAAAGAATACACAAATCTAAATGTTAAATAAATTTTTCCTCAAATATAATAATAGTAAAGTATGAAATTATTATTTAATATTTGCAAGCAAGTTTTAAAATATCAAAATAAAACAGTTTTTGTTTAATTCAAAATTTTAATTATTTATCAAAAAATTAATTAGTTGATTGATTTTGTAATTAAAAATCTTATTAACAAAAATGTTTTAAAAAAATATTAAATAAAAATAATTTAAAAAATAAATCAATTAATTAAAATTAAAAATTTAATAAGATGAGAAAAGAAAAGAGGTAAAACAATTAGAAAAATTATAAAATAAATTAAAATGATTAATTTAATAGAATTTAAGTAGTTTTTTGTGAAGAAACATTTTTTACGTTACATAAAATTATGTATGTAATAAATAAAGTACTTCATGATGATTTTGTTTGGGTATTTAATTTTGAACATAATAATTTTATTAATATTTATTTACAAATATTGTTACTTAGTTATTTAGTTAGTTAGTTTTTGATTTATTTTAATATTACTTTCTTATTCAGTTAAAAATAATTAAATTATTTATTTGTTTATGAAAAAATCAAATCATATAGCTTTATAGAATTGATTTGCGATGGGTCTTACTTTCAAACTTTTGCTGAAGGTAGCTGGGCCTTCTATTTTAAATATTTGGACTCTTTACAGTCAAATTATTAGATGATACACTTGATATGTCGTTTTTGAAAGTACTTTAAAGTAGGTCAGGTTATGAAGCCGTCTTTTAATTAATTTAACCAAAGTTTATGGTTTTACTTAAATGATTTTTAGAATTTAAATCTTTTTAGCTGCTTTTAATTAAATAAGAGTTATGTATTGACTAATTGTTTATGAGTAGCTGGAATTTTTGCTAAGTTTTTGATTAATTGTTACTATTTTAATTTTTCTAATCTTGTTTTTTTGTAAAATATGTTTCATACCTTCCAAGCTAATCAAGGCTAACTATATTTTGCTGGCTGCTGTTTTAGTGACTGTCTTTATCATTATTAGATTTTTGTCCTAGACTAGATTTACTTGCTTCATACTAGAGATTAATCTCGGTTGTGTTACCATTCAAATCGTCTATACTATTAGATGAATTACTCAATTGGATTTAACCAGATTTTGAGGTTTTTGGCATAAGCAAATAATTCTTAGTATAATGATTTTTTATTTTACTACCTTTGTCAAGTTCTGTCATTGTTGATGAGTTAATTTTTTTATGAGAACCACTTCTATTGATAATTTCATTTAGCTTTTTATTTTTTTTATCAGTATTTATAACAAATGAAGATTAGAAAAGCTAGTTTGTCTTGCTCTGAGATTTTTACTTGCTTGGAGATGGTGATAGAATGACTGGGAAAGGTTACAAGTAAGCACCTATTTTGCTCTCCTTTTTTTGGATGGTATATTCCGATTTACTGTCTTAATTGAACGGACTCACTAAATGTCTTCTACTCAATTTTTATGGGAAGGCAAAAATAGAGGAATTCGTTGAAGGGAGAAGAGAATTTTAGCTTTTAGTACGCATATCTAGGAAGGATCCTATTGTAGAATTGAATTTTAAATTATGTTGCTTTACTATTTAGTTAAGCATAAAAGTGTTTTTATTAATGTTGCTTTATTTTACTTTTCTAATTAAAATATTTTTTTGCTCAAAGTTGTGCTAATTAAATTCATCATTTTATTCTAAATTTTCAAGTTCTGCCTCATTATTTGCAACTTCTTCAAGTGCTTTATAATAATCTTACTAGTACAACATTGATTTTTTTCTTTGTTTTTCTTAAAAACCAACTAGCTTGGTAGCGATACGAAGTTTTGTGATCCATTTTTTTCTTTTCTCCACCTGTTCTGGATAAATGTTTTCATACTATTATTTTTATTGTAAATCATCTTTTAAGGTTTTTCCTCCTACTGCAAAGTAATTAAACATGCTACTCTTTTTGCTGCTGCTAACAGGAGTTTAACGATTAGGAGAAGCAGACACATGATTATTTTTGGGAGAATTTTTATTGCTAGACATATTTTTACGATGAGCTACTTTATTTAAAGATAGTTCCAATTCTTTGCTCTAAATTTATGAATTAACTTTTTGAGGTGACTTTTTTTCTTATTTAGATTATGGAGTAGCAATTTATTTTTAACTTTACTCTTCTTTGATATATTCAATAGTTTCAGCAAACGTTGGTTTGGAATTAGGGTTGCGATTAGCTGGACTCTGAGCATTTTTTAAAGTATTATCATCTCTCTTGCTATGAGTGGAAGTACCCTAATTAGATTGCTATTAACCATTCTTTGGTGATGTCATATAAGAAAATTAACTTCTCTGAGCTTAGCTTGAATGGATGTGGTGTTAATTATTGTATCTGTTGCTTGCGCTAGGTGTATTCATACCTTTTCCTGACATAGGAGTGTCCAAAAAATTAAATGTTTGCTGCATATTCATGATATTAGGACTGTTTAGCAAGCTTCCACGAGCTGAATTTTTTTCTTGAATGTCGAAAGTACGATTTAAATTTTGAATGATCAAATCTTTTTCGTTCAAATTCATTTTCATTTCCTACTTTCTCTTCATTCTTTAGTAAATTCTATTTTTAATGAAGGTTGTAGGCAATTAAAAGTCTACCTTTTAGGATTTCTGACTTTACTTACCAGTTTAGTTACAGTAGCAGCTACGACGACGAAATGCTGCTTTCTTTTTGTTATTGTTACTTCCATTTTAGCAAGGATTAAGTGTATTTTAATTTGTTGAGCTTAGAGGCGTATCTTAAAAGTTGGTACTATTTGTTTTTATATATTAACTAATTTAAGGAACTCTTTCTTCGTCATACAAATTAATCTTGAGCCTTTCTACTGGACTAGATTATCCTAAAATGTAATAAAATTAAAATTATAAATATGTATTTTAAATTAATGAAAATAATTAAATTTTATTATCTATTTATAAAAAATTAATCTATTTAAGAAATATTTTGTTTTGAAATCCTCATTTTGATTTACAATCAATCACTCATTCATTCATTCAAAATTGTATTAAACAATAATAATCTATTTGTTTGAATAAATTTAGAGGAATATGCTCATGTGAACAATATTTATTTATTTATATTTGCTTAACTGACTAAATTAATTCAAGCTTTAGCAAAGATCTTTTTCAACAAAATAATGACAATCCACTTCGTTGAAATCTAAAAAGAAATATTTTGTGTCTTAGATTTACAACTTAATCTATAACATTACTATATCTTTATTTAAATAGAGTAATATTAGCAACGCAATAACTGAAAAGAATAAATAAATATTATAATTCAATTAGAACTGCTTCTGCGTTGTAACTTTTTAAAATTTATCCAAGTAATAAAATCTTGATTAATCTAATTCCAAAATAAAAATTGCTCAAAATAAAATTTAAAATATCTTCTTACTTCTTTCTAAGCTTTTTTTTATTTAATTAGAAAGAATTATTTTATTTTTTGAGATTTGTTTTTAAATGCTAAATTTATTATTAATTTAATTAATCGTAGTGATTAAGACAGCAAGTCAAACGAATAAAATTATGTAGAAAAATCAAGATCAGCCAGTCAAAGAATGAGTCAGTCAGTCAATTAGTTTTGGTTAATAGCAATAAATTAAAAGAAGTAAATGTTATAAATAGATATTTATACATGAAAATCAAATATTTATTCAAAGACTTAATCATTTAGTGAGTGAGCGAGTGATTGAATGATAAATTAAAAAATTAAAGTAATTTGCGATTTCAAAGAATTAAATATTTATTTATTTTGCATAGAAAGTATCATGCTTAAAATTTCGTTATTCCTATTGAATGAAAAATATTTAATAAAATGAATAAATAGAATTACTTATCAAGTGGTTATTGCTAATCACTGCATTAAGGTTTAGAAAATATTAATGGTTATCAAAAATTAATCCTTTTTAATTCACTTTAAAGGTTTTTTTAAATTGCTGCTATTATTCTAAGTCATTTTTTAGTTCTGCACCTCCACACTCCTTAACCTTTATAAATCCTAGTAGTTTCAAGTTGTTCAGTTTTCTTAAGTGATTCTTATTTTGTGATTGTTTGCCTTTTATTTATAGTTTTTATTGAGTATATTGTTATAAGACTATTTCAATTTTACTGTCAGTTATCAGCTTATATTTATTTGGTGACTTTTCTATCAGATGAACTTTATGATCTATCTAATGTTTGTTAAAAATACTCTTTAGCCATCTAATTACTTTTCAGAGTGTCAAACTATAATAAAAACAAATGTATTTGTTACATCATTAGTGCTTCGAAAGTTGTGGGACTCAGCAGAAGAAGTTGTTGATTCGTAAGAATTTTTCCTCGCGCTTAACATCTTAGAGTTGAAGCTTGTCCTTTTATTAATCATTTTACTATTAGTGCCTAAGTATGCTTTTTTAGAGTAAGTGTTGATCTGCTTATTGATTAGAATTTAGTCTAAATGTTTATACTTAAATTATAATTGCTTATTTTTTTGTATTTAGTTTTTTTTTCAAACAAATTAGCTGATTTGGATTTTTATTTAATTATCAAATTTTACCAAGTTAAAAACACATTAAAAATATTGCTAATCAAAATGAATATATCTGTGTTTGTCTGTCTGAATTTACATATGTAAATCGACTCTCATGTATAAAGTAAATACACAAAATAGTCTAGCTAAGAATTATGTAATAACTATAATGATAATAGTAGCTTTCTCACAAAAATTGTAAATATGATAATTAAATTATTGTAGATTAAATTCGAATAGCTTGATAATATAATAAAAATATACTGTTTAAAATAAATGGTTGGTAATAATAAATATATTTTATTTTTATCCAAATATATTTTAGTTTATAACCAAAAAATTTTAATTATCTTTAGCTAGTTAAAGATAAATAGAGAAAAAAGCTTATACAATTTATCGCTTTTAAATGATACTGAATACATTTAGTCGCATTAATAAATTTACCATAAATTTAATTACTCTTTCTGGTTTATTGTGGTTTAAATTTTTTATTTTAACTTTACACTGACTTAATTGAGTCAATTATCAAAATTAATTAAAATAGTAGCATATTTTAATATTTCCAAATCTTCCCTTTACACTTGTTTGCTTTTGCTAAACATTATTTTGTAGCTCAGAAAAAGGAGTTTGATTTTTAAAATATTCTCACATAAGCTTTATTCATACTTTATAAACGCATTTCAACGTATTATTTAAAGTTAGGTTTTTGTAGAATAAATAATATTGTCTATAATATGCGTAATTAAGTAAATAAATACAAAATGCGTAAGAGTGTAAATAAATAAAATATGCGTTATGTATAAAAATTAACAAGCAAACAAATTTAATATTAGGAAAAAATAAAATCTAAAATACTTCAATATTTTTAAAAAATAAAGAGAAAATTTTTAAAAATATTTGGAGAATCAAAATAAATATTATAAAAATTCTTATTTCTTTAATTAATAAATACTTTACAGCAGATTTAATTAAAAACTACACTTCCAAAACACTCTCTTTTTATTTTAAGAAATTTATAATTAATCAATTTTTAGTTGAAGATTAGTTTTCATCTTCCTCTAATTATTTTAGTACACTCTCAATCAATTCATTATTCACTTTTTCTTCATATTCATCTATGAATTCTTCTAGGAACTCTCCTTTCATCATTTTTTCTATGCCAAAAAGGGTCAAGTTAGTTCTATGATCTGTGATTCTTCCCTAGGGGAAATTGTATGTACGAATTTTATCACTTCTATCACCACCTCCTATTATTTTAAATAATTTAAAAAAAGAGTGAAAGGAAAATATAAAATAATTAATCAAATACCTATCTAGCTTTTTCTCTCATCACTCTACTCTTAATTTGATTTTTCTACTTCTACTTAGAAAAGTTTCTCAGTTAAAAGCTTTTTAAAATAGATTTGCATTATTCATTTGTTTTATTTGTTTTATTATCAAAAAGTTGTGAAACTTCTCTCTAAAAAATTTAAAATAACAAATTACTTTGAGTGCTCTTTATTTATTTCTTTCTTACTGTCTATCATCCTAGCATAGCACACTTATTCCAGTTGGTATGTGAGTAATTCTAAAATAGAAAACAGATTAACATAGAATAAAAAAAAATTATTATATACCTGCATGCAGATTCTACTTTATTAACATGTTGTCCACCAGCACCTTGAGACCTCATAAATTCGTATTTCAAATCTTTTTCATCAACTTTGAAATCCTTTTAGAAATAAAAATGAATTCAATATATAAGAAAGCAATTTAAATTATTATTACTAGGGGAACAACTGGCATGACAACTACAGAAATGGTACTTGAATGCAATCTTCCTTTACTTTCTGTTTCAGGTACTCTAATAACTCTGCATTTTAATTAATTTAATAATTAATTATTGTTTTAGTCAAACATTATTTTTAATTTACTTATGGACTCCTGATTCATTCATCATTCTTTTATAAATATTAGGGCCAGATGCTTTTATAACACCCAATTTGCATCCTTTATTAATTGCCATATCAACTTAAAATGAATCTATAGTAAACTAATATCCTTGCTGAGCGAGAAAAGCTTGATACATCTTAAAAACTTCATCAGCGAATAGAGAACTTTCACTACCTCCAGCACCTCCTCTAACTTCCAATGTTATTTCACTGCAATCATCATGCTTGCCTTTAGGTAGGAGTTGCTCTAAGCATTCATCTTACAACTCATCTTATATTTTAAATGAAAACTGGATTAGTAATGAATAAAATATTGATTTATAATTTGAATTCATCTGCCCATTAGATATTCAAATAATGGCTTAGAGGTAAATAAATAAATTAAACATGGATGCAAGCAAAAAGATATTAGCTTCATGAAAATTTATATTTTCTAGAAATATAGAGCTTATCAATCAATAATTGTTAAAATTCAATAAATATTGATCTATTTAATATAAAGTCTTTACAAACTCGTTTGATATATCTTTAAGTAGACTCAAATTAAATCTTTACCTATTTATTACTTAGAATTTTCCATTTCTTCTTCTATAAGAGCTAGCATTTCTGCATCGCCAGCACTTTCTTCTTTTTACTTTTATAACTCTTATAATGCTTTTATATTCTACTCTAATTTTTCAAAAACGTCGTTAAGTGGTTAAAGGATGTTAATTTTCTTTCTAAGCTATTCTAAATTAATATCTGCTGACTACTATTGTTCTTATGATAATATGTTCTAAATTTCTGTATATTCCTTATTGAACTACTTCATTCTTCTATAAATGCAACGAGTTAAATCAGACACTTAAAAGTGAGTTTCTAATTCTAAAGATGATGTTTTTTTCTTGAAAGATTCTTTGGCGCGAAAGCTAAAGAAGCATTTATTATTGGTTTGTATTAAATTAATAACTTAAAATAATTTATTATGATATACGCAACTGTTTTAAGAAAAGATCTTATAATGCTATTGAGTAGTTACTGCCCTTAGCTAAGCAGGGAATAACTTAAATATATTTTTAATCATCTTTTTTCAATAATAATTCAATTACTAATTAACCAATTAATATTATTTTAATAAACTAGCTTAGAATAATGTTCTAATTTTTATGCAAACAAATATCTACAAATCAAATCAAGGATTGTAATTTTAATTTATTTCTGTTTAAAATCTAATTAATTAATTTATTAAGTGATTATAATTTTCACCTTTATTTAAAATTTAACTCAAATTAAACTTTCACAAAAATAGATTTCTAAATTCTAACATAAAGATAATTTAATTATTTTTAGTTTATAAATTTTATTAACATAGTATTTAGCAATAAAAATCTACCTTTTGTTTCTCAATTATTATAGAAACTAACTTGTTCAAAATAAATATCAATTTTAAATATTTTTGCTTCTTAAAAAGTAAATATTTTTACATTTGATTTTATTTCAATATGATATCATTTACATTGAATAAGTGTTAATGAATAAATAATATTATATGCATTTTGTTTTTTGCTTTGATAATTGTTTATAATAAAATTATTTGGTAATTAATATCTTAAATTATTTTTATTCAAACAAAATAATATTTATACTTAAAGGCTGATAGTAAAATGAATTGAGGATAAGATAAATAATTTATTTTAATTTATGTATTTCATTTAATTATTTTCATGAAAAGTAATTAATATTTTTTATTTGCTTATAGTAATTGATATATTTCTCATAAATTAATAAGTAATTTTCAGAGTATTAAGAAAAGTAAACAAATAAAGTATGTGCTAATTTTAATATATTGCTATCTCTATATTTAGTTTTTTAGTAAAAAATTAACTATCATAAAACAAGATAATATCTTTTTAAAAACTAAGACATATCTACACGAAATCTATAAATAACAATAATTATTGAAATTTTTAAATATTGTCTAAGATTATAAGGTTAGAGCAATTTGATTTTTAACGTCTTTTAAAAAAAGTATTCTTTTTTTACTATAAAAATAGGAAAATTGATTATGATCTTTTGTTTTTATAGCAGTAATAGTAATTTTAATGAAATTATTTATTTTTAATTTTGCAAACAGCAACAATATTTAAAATGTAATTCTATTTTATATATTTATTAATTTTTTATAATTAAGGATTTTGTATAATAATAATTCGTTTAATTGCATAACTAATTAATTATTTTTTTTAGAAATAACTAAGCTACTTCATTGAAGAAACATCAAATATATTAAAATATCTTAAGTGGCAAATCAAAAAATATAAATTGAACTTTTACATAGAAGGATTGATTTTAGTATGGATCGGTCTTAGTCTTAAGAAGAAGTAAATAAAACAAAGAGCATTGACATTTAAACTTCAAATTACTAAGATGATTCAAATAGCCAATGTTTTGATGGAGAAAACAACTAGGATATATTTGAGAATGATCAATCACTTTCAAGTAAAAATTAAAATGAATAGAAATTGTAACTTAATTTATAGCTAAATGAATAAATTTCGAATGGAGATAATAACGAGGATATCCTAATTACTGCGTAATAAGAAAAAAATGTTGAATAAACTGATAATAAAAGCAAAGTTAACAACTTTCAAATTTCATCTTTAAAACTCAATTAGCTCTAAAACTAACCTAATCAGCAGAATCCATCTCCTTACACTATATCCGATCGTAAGATTTGGGCAGTTCAAGGCGTTATGCCTGGATCTGTGAGTAAGAAATTTATTAGGTCTTACAAACTAGGTAGATATAATAAGATAAAAAGTCTAAAAATAGATATGGAGTATTTTAATTCTCCTCATCATGAGCAGCTACATCTTGGAAATGATATTCTACCTTTTTAAAATAACAAAAACCGTTTGTTTACAACAGGAAGCTTCGATTATACTAAATATATGTTTTCTGATGGATAAATGTAATAAACTAAAATGCCTTTTCAGTCTGTCCAGTCTTTCAGTTCTAGAGTGAATACTGGAAATATAAATAAAGTTTAAAGTAATTTAAAGTCACTGAAAACATTTAGAAATACTTTTAAATAGTAAAGCGAGGATTTTAACCAAGTATTCTCACCAAGAACTACCTCATAAACAGTAATTTAACAAGTAATTTAGCAGCAGCAAAATGCAAAATAAACACCTTAGCAAGTTAATATGGAGATCAGATACATCGATATTATCTCTCAGCCTATTGTAAAACAATCTAATTTCATAAATAATAAAAAATGCCCTCATGGCATGACTAACATGAGAGTTAATGAGAAAAAAAATATTTTTTTCTTAAATCAATAAAGTAATAAAAATAATAATCCTCATAGTATTTAGCCTGTCTAATATTTAAAACATCAAGTTTACTCTTCCAGCTAATAAACAGCTTAGTATAATTAAAATCAATATAAACTGGACTCTGTGTATGTAGAAAATTCAGACAATATGTATGATCTGGTAAATAAAAGATAATATAAAGCAAATGATTTCTTTGGAGAGGAACACTCCTTGGGATAAAGCAGTAACCATTAATTAGATGGAGGTATTCATAAATAAAATTTGACTTTCCAGCCTAAAAACATCCTCCTTCACTCAGAATATAAAGTATAATAACCTGAAAATCATCAATCATCCTTATTTACTACTACCAGCAACAGAAATTTCTTTGGAAGGAAGTCAGAAAAGAGTATTAGTAAATACTAACCCAACAACTCATTAAGACTTCCTTAGTTTGCAACTAATCCAGAGAACATTTAGTTCTTTTCAAAAGCTAAATAAAACCTTGTTAAGTACGTAAATCAAATAGGTACCCAAGACCATCCCTTAAGAAATACATTTGTTTCCTAAAAAAACATGCTCTGAATACATTTAAGTTATAATATAGTTTTTCTCTTTCTCATATTAACTGTATACAAATAAGTTTTTATAAAAACTTAAAAAAATTTTAAATATATAAAAATAAATAAAATATTTTGAATTTGATCTTTTTCATTTTTAGTATTTTAAATTTAATGATTTTGAATTAAAAAAACTTTCTATTTTAAAAAAATGATATTTAATTATGTAAAAAATGTCTTTTATTTTTTAAAAAAAACACAGTTTTGTTGCTAAAATTACTTTAGTTTAGGTAAAATCAATTTTTAATACAGCCTTTTTACAGTTTAAATAAGATATTTCAATATATTTGAAATTGACCTGCCAGTTTAATCTCTTTTTATAAATAATTTATAAATAAAAATAACTTATCGTTTATTCAAATACTATTATTTTGCATACAATTATATTTTTTTCTAGTTTATTTTTGAGTTATTTCTATTTCTTTCAAATAAATATGTCGATTTTCAAAAAATAAATAAAGTATTCAAGCATTACTTATATCAAAAAAGTAAATTCAAGCATCTAACAATTTTATATTAAACATGGAGGAAATAGATATGCGTTACTAAAATTTTTAATTAACAAATATGCATAATTAATTATATCCCTTAATGGATAATCAGTCAATCTAATTTAATCAAAGCTATTATTTATATTAAATTCGTTTTTGATTTTTCAAAAATGAGAAAATTCATTGTTTTTTGACAGCAATACAAATTAATTAAAAAAAAATTTACTGCCTATCATTAAAAAATAACATATTATTCATTAACTCATTCATTCATTTAAGACTAAAAATTTTGTTTGTTTTTGAGTTGTTAATTTGTAAAAAAAATTAATAGTAAAAACAATATTTTGATTACTACTTAAAGATAAAAACAAAAAGAATAATATTTATTAATATACATACATATATTAAAAATACATATCAAATTGTTTGTTTGACATGAGAAAGATAAACAAGTTATTGCTTATAATATCGTTACTAGTAATAGCTGGTTTTGCTGCTAGACTGTAAAAGTCAAGTAAGACTAAACAGCAACTATTAATAGCTGAAAGCATATAATCTTAAGGCATGAAGATGACTCTAGAAAGAGATAACTCTGTAGAAAAAAAGATTCAAATCATCAACTTTATTGAGGAATCTAAATCAATTAGAAAGAATTTATCTTCATTTAAAAAGAGAGTATATGACAAGGATTCATAAAAAATAATGATTGAAGAAAAGGAAATTACTTATAATAGAAAGTAATAATTTGTTTCTATGATTCAAGCTAGTAATGGAAAAAATGTTGGGCTATAGAATCACGGAAATACTTTTTATACTGGTAAAATACAAGTGGGTAATAAAGATCAATATTACAAGATGATTTTCGACAGTGGCTCCACACTTATTTTCTTGAATTCAGTTTAATGTGACAGTATTGGGTGTGTTAGAGGAAACTAATATGATTCAGAATCTTCTCCTACCTTTAAGGATGTAGACTTACAAGTATAAGTTGAATTCGGAAGCGGTAAATATCTAAAAAATCTACTTAAAATAATTAAATTCATCCATAGATTTACAAAACGCATTTATCATACAAAAATACAAAAATTAACTACAAAAAACTTACAAATTAATATTCTACAATATTATTTTTAAAGCTAATATTTATTTTTCTTATTGTCAGGTGTCTTAACTGGAGAAATGGGTATTGATACTTTCTTCATTGGTGATATGGCTGTTGAAAAAGTTGAATTCATGGAAATCTTAGAACAAGATGGAGCTGTTTTTGAAAGTGTAATTTATTAATTTACATTCATTATTATTATTTTATAGCTTAATAACTTTGAAAATGCATCAACTTATCTATCTAATTTATATAATATCTAAAAAATAATTTTGGCAATTTATCTTTTTGGATGAAGCATTTTTAAAAAAATATTTTAAAAAATAGGGTGACTTTGATGGTTTAATTGGTTTAGCTTTTCCTTAATTAGGAGATGGTGCTGATACTATCGTTGATTACATGAAAGACTAAAATTTGATTGCTAAAAAGATGTTCAGTTTTTATATGTCAAGAAAAGATGATAGTGAAAATTCATTTATATCATTTGGATAAATTGATAAAGATTTGTTAGCTGGAGATATTAAATACCACAGAGTAGAAAGTCCTTTATATTGGACTGTTTTAGCAGAAGAAATAAAACTTGGAGGACACAAAACTAGCCTTTGCTCAAAATAATACCCTTGTCCACTTGCTGTAGATTCAGGAACAAGTATTCTTGCTGGTCCATCTGAATAAATTGATTTCCTTACTGATCTTATTTTAGATAGAGGATTTGAATGCAATTAAATACAAAAAATGCCAGCCATATCGTAAAAATATTAAAATACACTTTAATCTATTAAATTAAAAATATTTTTAAATCTAAAACACTGATAAAAAAAATAATTAAAATAACAATAAAATAATTTTTTGATGAAATTAATTAATTAATTCAATAACAAAAATAAAAAAAATTATTTTGGAAATTGAATTTTTTGGAATAAAACTTAATTTTTTTAGAACTTGTTTCAGTAATCAATCATACTTAGAGTTCTTTACTAAAAGCAAATTAATATATATTTATTTATTATTTAATTTAAATAATATTTAATAGAAACATTTTATATTTTATGATTTTACTGATTATCATTTTAATTTTTAAAAAATAGCTTTGTTATTGATGGTGAAGAATATCCTATATTAGCTGAAGAATATGTTATCAGTTCTAATGGAGCTTTTCCTAATATGTATGAACACAGTGTTGATCCTGCTGAATGCTATCCTGCATTAGTAGGATTAGATATTGAAGAGCCTTAACGTAATTAATTAATTAACTAAACATTTAGTAAAATAATTTTATCAAATACTTAGTTGGTCCTATGTGGATTCTTGGTGATATTTTTATGTCTAAATACTACACCGTATTCAACCGTGAAGATAAAACAGTAGGTTTTGCAAAGCTCAAAACTATTGATACAAAGTTATATCAAAAACCATCAAAAATTGAAGATGAAGAATTTAATTACAACTTCATGAAAAAGATGAACAAAAGAAAAAGATCTAAAAGAAATCATTGAAAGAAATTGATAAAAATAAATTTTAGTTAATAGCTAAGGTTTCATTAGCTTAATTTTATTAACATTTACTCAATTTTTATTCGTTTTTGTAACTTTTAAGAATTAATTTCATTTTTATAATATTTAAATTAATTTTTTTTAAAATTTATATTTTAAAAAAGTAAAAAAATACTTTTATCGAATCAAACTAAAAAAATTTTTTTCTTAAATTAATTATTTTTAAATGAAGTTTAAATGATACCTAATACATAATTAATTATATTGAATATTCTTTTTTATATTTAAGTAAGTTGTTTATAATATTTTGTTAAATTTGCTTTAAATACATATTTTTGCATTTTTATCAATCATAGTTATTTTATAATTTAATTTAGCACTAATTTACTAAAACCCTTGCATTTAAACTATTATTAATTAGATAAATTTAATATATTTTATATATTACTTATTTTTATTAATTATACAAAAAATTAATATTTAAAAAATGAATAATTTGCTTTTTATATTTTTATTCATAAAATAAGAAAGAGTTATTAGAAAAAAAAAATAATTTAAAAATGATATTAAAAGAAAATTGACAATTTAAATTAATATTATAAGAAAGGAGATTAATATGGTCAGTAATGTTGATTAATTATGTTCAAAGTGATGTCAATAAAAGATGATGTATTAAAAATTTTAAGAGAAGTTGTAATATTTACTTTTTTTCACTTCGTGTGTAGGTATGTTTATATACATACATATTTAAGTTAATTTTGTAAGATTGGTAGAGTAAAAGTTTTGTAATACAGAAAGACTTAAAAGTAATAAAAAAAAAACAAAAAAGTGAAAAGCAAAAATTTTGATATTTTTGAAATTCATTGTTTATTGTATTATAAAAAAGTTAATTACATAGAAGCAAAAATTAAAAGATTGGACATTAAGGACTTACTTACTTTGTTTGTTTGTATTTAATATTATTAAATTAATAAAGATAATTTGATTTAAGCTTTAAGACAATTAATTAATCACATTAAGCAGAATATACTTGTACTTAAAATACTAAATAACTAACTGGAGTTAAAATAAACTAATACATTATAATATATGAGTGATATTTACATGTAATACAACGAGCAATAAATGATGTCTAATAAGTATTTTGACTGTTTCATATGCAAGGATACTCTTCTTAAACCAGTCACTCTAATTTGCGGTCATTCGTAAATTAAAATATTTAATTTATTCAATTGATGATGAAAATGCTAATTTTTCAGATAATGAATAAAATGCTTATTATGAATTAAATAAAATGAATTTTATTATAATATATTAGTTTCTGCAGTCACTGCATCAAAAACGAAGTCAGTGAAGTAATAAATTGCAGCTGTCCTATTTGTAAACGCTTCATTTTAATTTCTTCTCAAGTAAATAATAGATTATTTCAATATAAATAATTCACTTAAATTGCTTGACAATATAGTTAATATAAACAAAAATTAGGAATTCAGCATAAATTTGATCATGGATAAAATTATAAGAACACTGCATTAAAATAATTAAGTAAGTTGTATTAAAGATATAAATTGTGTTACCATTACATCTAAGATTTAAGAAGTTCGCATATGCATTTTGTATGCTTTAAAGAATATATTTGAATTAATTTAATAAATATTAATTAGTGGTAATGATGTAAACTTCAAAGATAACCAAATTTTTTTATGTAAATAGAATTACATTGAGAAAGAGAGATACATAAAGCTTAAGGAGTATTAGGCTCAAAATCAGGACACATTAATGAAAAAAATTAATAAAGGATGGGATAAACTTTGCTTTTTAATCTCCATAATAAAGAAGTACATTCCACTCATTACATCTAGTACAAAATTAAAAAAATTATTTATATTAATTCCAATAATTCTTATATTAAATTTGATAAATTTATAGTTTTACTGGCACTGGGATTCTACTTATTTAATAGATATCGTAAACACATGTTTAAAGTAGAGTAAAACTATTAAAAGTAAATCACAAAAATCGTTTAAATAATGAAGCAGTACGGCTAATAGGGAGAGGATGACATGTTTTCTAACCCTCAAAGTTTTTCCTCTACTTAGGACGGTAAAATAAACATGTATGCCCTCTTTTTTACTAAAATAATTAAGTATTTATTCACCAGCTACATCAGACTAACCTTACCTGTTTGAAATAAAATTAGATAATTAATTCCATGCAAAATATAAACATAACCTAAACAGTATATTCAATCACTTAATTAAAATCTAAGAAATATATCATGAAATAGAATAATTAATTATTTAATTAAGTATTTGGCTAAACATAAAAATCATACAAACATCATATTTTTCCATTTTAAATCAATATATTAAGTTAATTTATTTTTTATGTATATGCTTATGTATGTCTTGTAAGTATCTTATCAATCTCAAATCACTAAATTAAATTTACTTTTTAACTAAAATCATAAAATCAAGCATTTTTAATTTCAATTTATATTTATGTTTAAATATTCTAACCTCTCTTTCTTTTGGTAGTGTGAGTTTATTTTTTAAAGTAAATATATTTTTTAGAATTAAAAAGAGTTTAAAATAATAAAATAACCATTTTATTTTTTCACTTATTAAAAAATTAAATAGCTTTTCTTAGTTTTAATTTTCTCTAATATTTATTGTATGTAATATGCAATAAAATCGATGAATCATTAAGTTTGAACATAAAGGCTAAGTGTCTTAAAGTGAAAAGATTGACTGCCTTTAAAATATATTTATGATAAATCAAAGCTTTAATGATAGAAAGAATAAAATTTTAAAGACTACATCATTCATTTTAAATAAAAAAAAAATTATTTTATTATGTGCTAAATTTTTAAGTTCAATAATATAGAATTTTGCTATATAAACAAATTTAATAATTTGATAAATTCATAACAAATTAATTAAATAAAATTTTTATAAAATAATTTGCTTATAAATATTTTTGCTTTGTCCTGAATAAATAAACGAAATTTTTTAATTTGAATTGATAGATATATTGTTTGCTAGTTCACCTGCTTATTTGTTTATACATCTTTATTTGTCATTGCTAAGGTAACTTCATCAAAATTTGATTGTTTAAATTAAAGCTAAAGATTTCTGAAAAAATAATTTACATGATGACGAACCACTGTTTGATATCAAATCTAAAGAGAGGTAATATACTATCAATTTTTAAAAGAAGCAAGCAAACAGGATTTAAAAAGAAAAGAAAAAAAAGAGATTAAAGAAATTAATAATTAATTAATTGATTAAAATCACTAAATAAATTCATTGGATTAAGAATAGCATTTTAGCGATTTGAAAAATGGATAAGAATAGCAATAGCCAGCAAAGTGGAACTTAAAGCGTTCCTATAAGAACTAGAAATATAAGGAAGTATTATAGATTGATAGCAGAAGTTGGGTCAGGAACATATGGAAGAGTATATAAAGCAGAATGTCTTCGAACTAAATAGTATGTGGCTCTCAAAAAATTCGAAAGCAAGGATGATAAAATAAAAGAAGATGGATTTCCAATAACAGCGGTGCGTGAAATTCTTTTGCTAAAATAATTAGACCATGTCAACATTATCAAATTAAGGGAAATCATTTTGTCAAAGCCTTCTGAAAAAAATGACTACCGTGGATCCACATTTTTAGTTTTTGATTACATGGATCATGATTTTGCTGGATTACATAGAAATAAACACGAATTTTCTCTTTAAGAGCTCAAATGCATAATGAAATAGATACTTTTAGGTGTATAATATCTTCATTACAAGAAAGTCATCCACAGAGACTTGAAAATTGCAAACATTTTGTATAACAATCAAGGAGAGGTTAAAATAGCTGATTTTGGTTTAGCAAGAATGCTTAATCCAAATAATCCAAAGTATACAAACAAAGTAGTAACCCTCTGGTACAGAGCTCCTGAACTATTACTCGGAGCTAAGGAATATACTGAGCAAGTAATATTAAAATTATACAAAACACAATATAGAAAAAATTTTTTGCCATTTTGAGCCTTTTTATATATTGGGAGAACTTAAGAAATTAATACAAAAAAATCTAACTCTTTAGGTCTTTCTTTAAAAGCATAGATTTATATTTAAAATGAATAGTCTAAAGTAGCATTTTCAATCAATAAAGGCTCCTAAATAAAATACAAATTAAAGATTTAAAAGTATTTTACATATTATTTCAAAGAATGAAATAAGAAAAATTAAATTATCAATAATGAATTAGTGAGTTACAAAAAAATACATTTATTTGCCTATATGGATATTTAAAAATATAGAGCCAAAGAGATTTTGTAAAAATTTCAAGCACTATGTAAAAGAAATATAAAAAGAGGATTAGATTTTTTATTTGAGTTTAATTATTGGATATCCAAGATATTAAAATGTAATTTTTTTATAAAAGATTGACATGTGGAGTGTTGGATGCATTTTTATTGAGCTTGCTGTTGGTGAAAATCTACTCAGAGGAGAGAACGAACCTAGGTAACTAGATAAAATTTATGAATTGTGTGGAAGCCCCAACACCTAAAATTGGCCTGAAGTTGATAAACTACAACTTTGGAAGGACATGAAACCAAAAAGAAACTTTGAAAGAAAATTAAGAGAACAAATAATTGAAAGAAAAAAAAATATTGATCCTTAATTTTTAAATTTATTAGAAGGGATAATGGTCTTGAATCCTAAGAAAAGATTCACTGTTCAATAATGTCTTGACCATGAATTCTTTAAAGTAGAACCACTACCATACGAAATTAGTGAAATGCCTAAAATAAAAGAAGAATGTCACGAAGCTCTTTTAAAAAATGTAAAAAATAGAAATCAAGTAATATAATCTCATAAAAATAATTTCATGTAAAGAACAAATTTGTCTCCTTCTAGAATTCCTCCAATGAGTTCATAAAACTAATAGGGATAAAAATCTTATTCCAGCTCTTAAAATTAATCTTCAAACAAGTAAAGTACTAGCAGTTTATAGAATGCATCATCATCATAATAAGGAAGCCAGATAGTTGGGTAATCTCACTTTGACTCCAGAAATAGTGGGAAAAGCCACTTTTAGTAAAAGCAATAAAGTAGCAGCAATAACCAGTAATATTCGAGAGAACACATCAGTAATAATAAGGGAGGCTATTACGGAAATTCAAATAATTCCAGTTCTATGAAGTATAATAGTGGGGGTGCTTAGTAAAACATTCCATTAGATAGTGCACCAAATCTTAAAAAGCAAGGCAGTTCTACAGTAGGACAAAGCCTATAGTAATAGTACCTTAACGCACCATATAAAAAGAAAACCAGCATTCAACTTAGTGGCGATAATAATAACGATTATCCATCAATTGAGCATCATTTGGATAATAGCAATAAAAGCATCACTACAGACTCTGTAGTTATTCAACCCAATTAAAGTTCTAAATTCAATTCATTTTCAGGGCTTGCGTCTCTTGTTTAAAAGTAAGGATCTGTTGATAGATAAGTGCAAATCCCTTTGGACAACAGTGGTAACAAGAAGCAAGCAGAAGAAGATGATGATGACTATGAAAATTAATCAACAAATTAAATCAATAAAAGATAAAGCAATCTCTCTATGCTCACAAATAATGCATCTACCTTTATGTATAGCAGCAACAGTAATAATAACGATGATCCTATCATCAACCATCTTTCTAAAATTAATCAAAAAAGATCACCTCCCTCAGAAATATACGACATAAATATTAAGAAAAAAATCAAAGAAGATTGATTGATTTGATAAAGTGGTCAATTTATTAAAAGAAAGAAAGGTGATTTCAATATAAAAATAAAATGTTAAATATTTCGTTGTAATTAACAAATAAAATTAATAAAAGAAGAATAAAATAGAGCTATTTATTAATTTCTTTTATATATAAACTAACTAACTAACCAACGAAGAAACAAACAAATAAAACACTCCTTTCAAAATTTTTCTATTATTCTTCTTCTTCTTTTAAGCTTCCTTACTAAATTAAAAAAAATATCAATTTATAATTGTTTTAATTTATATTAAAGTTTTGACCTCAAAATTTAAATGTTTATATATTCAAACAAATAAGCTAGTAAGCAAGCAAATAAAATAAATTTTCTTTCACTTTCATTTTTCGAACATTTTTATGTAAAAATCTTATTTTTCATTCACTAATTTTTGTAATTAATTCAATTAATTAATTGTTTTACATTATTAAAAATAACTTTTCCTAAAATCAAACATTTTACATTTGTAATGAAAAAATCCACAATATTATTGAAACTAATTTTAAAGTAAATTTATCTTTTATAAAGGCAAAAAACATTCAACAAAATAAACATATGAATTATCTAATTTAAACTACTGAGATTTATAATTTATTTATTGTTAAAAATTCAACATATAATATGAGTTTATTTATATATAAATATAAACTAAATGAAATAAGTATCATATAGCATTTTATGAATATTCTAAAACTCAATTAATTCATGTTATTTTTTTCAGATATAGCTAGAATTCTTAGAACTAAATTATTAATTCATAATTACATCACTCTGTTTTTTCATTTTGTTAAATTTAATCACTCTAATTTTATAGGTTTTCATCAAGTTATTAGTCCTTCCCTTTTTAAAAATCCAACACTAAAAGAGCAGATAAGTGCTAATTTAGAATAATCAGTGCTTCATCAACTCCTTCCTTTGCATCCTCAGCTTCTAAAATCCTTTTTTCATAGTTTTAATCAATATGTCTAGCTAAAATAGCTTAATAGATGAGAATATTCTATTCTATCTGAATAATTTAAGAAACAAACTATTATTCATGGTAATTTTGGTATAAATTGATTTATTTAAAATCTAAATTGTTATTCAAGGTTGTTACTTATTTGAGTAACCTCTATTTCTCAATTTTTCCTATGAAAATCAGAGTTGTATATCTTTGAATGGAAATTTATTCTTTCTCTCTATCATCTTTATATGAAACTTAAATAGAATTTCTTATTTTTAATAGAAGATGTATTATCTAATTTAGCTATTATTGATTGAATTTTTAAGAAATTAACACAAAAGCATTAAGTGGATTATTCAAAGGTATCTTCTTTAAATTTGATTTAATGTAATCAATATCCTTTTAAGGAAACAAAGCACCCTTAGATTATAGCTATTAAAGTTTTTAAATAAACAAATTTAAAGAGTATATAGCAGACTCGTCTCTATACTTTCTGTAAAAATACATTTCTTAGTCAATTTTAAGTATCTCATTCAGCATCTTATCCCTTGTACCTAAGTTAATAAGCTCTCGCAGTATAATTTTTATTTTTTGAGACAAAAGATCTATTTACTTTTCTAAGAAACGCTAGTTGTTAATTAGCTAATCTAGTTTATATTAATTAACATTTATAATTCTTTTTGCTACTTCCATATCGCTTCTAACTTTAGCTTTTTTCTAGCTATACTCTCTCAACAATTAAAGATATTAATTATGAATTTGCTGGCTAATTTATTCTAAAAATACTACTACTTCTTAAACATTATCGTAATTTTCAACTTCAATCTAAAGCTTTTCAACCATTTAATTCTTCAAATAGCTTTTTAGACTTAACAGCTTAATTCTTTGTTTTGTATAAGCGGTCTGCAATTCGATCAGACTGCTTCCAAGTTCTAATTCTTAAGCTACAGCGAGGCTTAATACTAATAAAAGCATCGCAAATAGCTTTAAATTACTCATACTTCTTATTTATAAGAAAATTTTAATTTAATTCTAATTTTTATGCTTTAAAAAATTAATCTAAAAAGTCGTTTCCAATAAAGAAAAAAGTCAGTAAATTTCGTTTTTGTAATAAAAATAGCAAATATTTTCAAGCAAATAAGATAATTTTCAAATTATCATTTATAAAATACAGGCAGGCCGCAAACAGATTTCTTATCAACCTATAAATAATCTACTATTTCTTCTTGTATATTAAGAATTTATTTAATATAAAATATTAAATCATACCTACATTAAAATTTAATTAATTTTTTATCTAAAAATAATTTGATAAGTTTTCTGAAAATGCTTTTGATTTTTCTTAAAAATAAATATTCTATCAACCTTAATTTTAAGATAATTAAATAATATTACAAAATATCATATCCATAAAAAGTAAATCATAGTAATATTTTTTGGAAATCTCCAACTTAAAATGGAAAATATTTATTTATAATGTTTGATATCTAAAATCTAAACAGAAATCGTAAAACATTTTTTTATTTTTTAAAATAATATGAAAACAAAATCTTAATAAAATTCTAAATTTCTCAATTTAATTAAATGTGTTATCTATTAACATAAATCATTTTTAGAAATTTTAAAAATAGAGTAAATTTATGTTTATTTAGTTAAATAATTGTTTTAAAATTTAGATTTTATTGTATTATAGAAATCTTTTAGTTTTATTATAAATAAATAAATTTAATTCATTTTATTGTTATATCTATTTATTAAATTGTGAATATAATTTTTATTTTTTTTCTAACTAACAAAAATCGATATTTATTATGAGCTTATCTTAAGTATAACAAATAAGTAAAGATTATTAAATAATAATTGCGCTTAATTTAGGAATATTCAAAGTTAATAAGTAAAAGCATTAGTTAATATATATATACAAAATATTTAGTAAGTTAGTTAGACACATTAATTGATAATGGCAGATTAATTGTTAGAGGTTAAATATATTTATTAAATGGTATAAATGAGTAATGAATCACTCAATACTTTTTGTTTTATAAGTATTGTTTAGGTAGCTATTAATTGTTGGAGACTGATATAAATGTCAATATGTAATTAGCTATTTCTTAATAAGTGAATCCGCATAATAATATCAGATTATAATCATCACACATTTTGTGAAGATACAGCATTTAATCTTTGTCGTCGTTAACATCACACAGAAGAAGCATAATTCTTTTTTTAAATTTGTTGTAGTCATCATTTTTCTTGAAAGCTTCCAATTTTTATGCTATGTATTTAATATTATTTTATGTGTGATATTTCAAAGATAAAAATATAAATGAGTATGGGCTGTCTTCAATGATGAAATCAGCCTCTTGGTTTTGATTTTTAGTAATTTCCCATTTTTCCTTCGAAATATTATTGAAAAGCTTATTTTATGTTTAAAATTAAAGAATTTAGAGTTTTCTCTGCTTTGGCTTGAACATGAGTTAGCTTTTTGTTTGTTTTTACTTTAACCTAATTATTAAATATTAATTGTTTCTACTATCAATTTTTTATAGCGTATCTATATCTAAAAAAAAGTAAGTTAATTTTTAATTTAAGATTAAGACTTTCTTTTTTTGGAAAATAATGACAAATACAAATTGTTATTCATTTATTTATATTTCTAATTAGATTTCATTGATATTGAATTCAAAATTCTTAAATTAAATGATTTTGACTTGTTAATGTTAAATACATTGAATTAGACTAATCCAATCATTTCTTTATTTTTTGACAAGATTTGGGATTGATAAGATTCTTGAGAAATCAGATTATAATTTACATTTTGATTGATTTACTTCACATTATTAATTTTTGCTTTAAAAAATTAAATTTTTGGAAAGAGATATGTGTGAATTAAAAAATTTTAATTTTTGGAAATAAATATGTGTTAAAAAAATGTAGAATTCTAAAATAAATAGTAAATCAAAAAATTTTTGATGCTCATCATCTTCCCTGATATCAGCAATATCCTAATTTAATCAGGTTTATTTTTGTCCCGCTATGAAAGCAAAAAAATAAATTTTATAGATTTTTGTATTAGGCTATTTTACTTTTCAAAACTGTAAGCTTAAATTTTTGAGTGCTCTAAAATTGATGATTTGAGTAAATATATAAGTTAACAAATATTTATGGAATAACCTTTAAGATGAATAATTCCATACAATTTATTAGACTGACTTGTTACGAAATTTACTTTTAGTAAATTATATATGCATCTGAAAGACTCTTCTATTAAAGCTTAACAAAGTTAAGTGCTATTAATTGATGTTTAATTCTTTTATCTATTTATATTTCAATTTTTTTACATTTTTAATTAAGCGAATCTTTCTCTTAAAATAGTTAAAAAGTTAATTAATTGAAGATAGATTTTTAAGAGTAGATAGAAAAATAACAACTATGAAATCGATACTTAAAAATAATAATTAGATTACATTTAGCGAAGATAACAGAGATATTAAGGCTAATCTCCTTTCATATCAAGAAAGGTAATCTGATGATGATAATTATGAGGAATCAAAAAATAACTAAACTGTTTAAGGGAATAAAACAATTTTGTACAACCCTTACAGAAATACTCTAGATGCTACTATGATTAATGTAGAAGAGTTCAACAGTTAAAAACCTTTGGATGTTTATTTAATGACATCTTTTGATGAAAAAGGCTAATAAAGAAAGCCAGGTCTTCTAATATGCAAGCATCCTCATTTAAAATTAGATAAAAGGACATTGTCAAATTAGAATAACAACAAAGCTCCTAAATATGATAGACAGAAAAAGTATTATCCCACTTTCGATGAAGAAACTGGCTATTAGTAAATTTTTAATAATTGCATTCTTAAAATGAACACAACAATCCCCTTTTTATTGGCTATAAATTAAAAATGTTGAGAAATCATTTTATTTTGCTCATTCATTCATTCATTTATTTATTTGAGCTGAGAATATTAATTCGCATTTATTTATTCTCAAAATAATCTTGTTCTATGATGCTTTAATTAATTGAATTTCTTTGTAAATTAACAGAGGTCGCTTATTTCCAATAGATACTGAATAAGGCAAACATGGCCTCCTTTCTTACTATTCTAAGTAAGTGAAGGGCTTCGATAAGATTAAAATGTTAGTCTGTGTTACAATGTATGCAGAAGAGAGAGCTTTCTTAGAAAATACTTTAAGACACATTTATGATAACATAGAAGTATTTTAAAAAGAAGCTGGTGTCCATGAAAGTCAAATTGCTGTGGTCGTTTTACAAGATGGTATAATGAAAATGAGGTAGGAAACTGTAGATTTTTATTCACATATAGATGAAAGTTTGAAAAGACCATGTCATCTTTAAAATCGTAGAAATATAATTGACCAACAAATAAAATTCTTGAAATACACCAAACAAGAAGCAACTCTTGAGTCTAATCAAAACTTCCCTAATACAATTCCTGCAAAAACTACTCTTCTCTATTAAAACTAAATCTAATTCAATGACTTAAATGAATTAAAGGTTAATTTGGGTGATTAAAATTTTGATCAAAATCATATGGATACCACAAAATCTGGTTTGATTGTTTTTTCTGCTTTTAAGCATTTAAATTCTAAAAAGCTTTCCTCCCATTTGTGGTTCTTTGAAGGATTTTGTTAACAATTTAAGCCTAAGTATTGTGCATTAGTTGATGTCGGAACACTTGTAAGATATTTTCTTCAATATTATCACTGAGCGGAAAAAAATTAACATTATCAGAAAAAAAATATTAAATTTTATTTTTTTCATCAAAATCTTGAATTAAAGAATTTCTCCTATTAAAATTTCTCTGATTAATTAAATATTTTGCGTCATAAATTCAAAAATAAATTCTCCCACTAAATAATCAAAATTAATTAATTTTTAATTGTTTATTTATGTAAATAGCCTGCAAAAGATGGATTGGTTAAATTTTACATGGCTTTAGAAGGAAACGATAAAATTGGAGGAGTTTGTGGATTTTTAGGTTTAGAAGAGCCCAAAATTGGTGAAGAAAAAAGTGAAAGAGAAATGATGGCCATTTAAAATGAAGCAGCAAAAAAGATTAAAGAATAAAAGAAACTCATCAGAGATGAGTGGCAAGACCAAAAAAAAGAAATCAAGTTAAACAAAAAAACTTAGGTTCAACAAAAGGTAAATTAATAAGATGAGTAAAAAGAAAAAGCAGAAGAAGTAAGATAAGATAAAATGAAAAGAATTAAAGATACAAAGAATAAAGTTAATTTAAAGATCTAATTAATTTTATTGCCAATTACTCTGTTATACATCATCCTTAAAAAAGTTCTATTTGATTTAATCATCTATAACATTTTTTGGGTTTTCTTTAAAATTATTCAGTATTTGTTGCTTGGTTTCTTGGGTTTAGGTAGTTTGAAAAATGCATAACTCTATGAATACACAATTGCTCACATGGTTGATAAAAATTTTGAATCATTGTTAGGATTCTTGCATGTCTTACCAGGTGCTTGGTCAGCATATAGGTATTTATTTATATACATACTTAATTATCTAAAATATCTACATTTTAAAATGTTAATTTCATTAAACAGGTATGAGGCGCTTCAAGTTAAATTCGAAGGTAGAGAAACTATTTTATAAAAGGCTTACTTCAAATAATTATTAAACCCAAGAAGACTTGAGGGTAATATTTATGAAGCCAATATGTTTTTAGCTGAAGACAGAATTCTTTGCCTTGGTTTATATTGTCAGCCTCAAAAGGACTACATGTAAATTTTTTTAGACATTTAAATATGTATTTAATTTTAGGAAGTTAACTACTTTACGACCTCTCATTTTTCAATTAAAAAAAAATATTTAAAAATCAATAAATTATTATAAATAATTTGAATCAAAAAAGATAATTAATTAATTTTAGTTCATTCATAAAATATTCTCAAATAAAGTATATAATTATTTAAGTAAAATACTTATAATAAATAATAGTTTAAAATATATCCCCGATGCTTATGCTTTTACCGATCCTGTAGGAACATTAGAAGAATTCATGAGTTAAAGAAGACGTTGGATAAACAGTACTAACTATGCCTTGGACTATGTCTTGAAACATTATAGAGGTTTTGTTGAAGATAGTGGTCACACTTCTTTATAGAAAAAGATTATACTTCCTTTTAATATGTTTTTTGCAGCCTTGGGTAAATTTAATACTTACATGCTACCTGCCTTCTATATTTTTGTTGCAATTATGTGCAGTTACTAGTTTTTAAATCCTGATTTGTAGCAAGGTTACCAGCTTTATGTTGATGAAAATAAAACAGAAAAATGCGAAGAAATGGATAAGTAACCAGACTAAATGTGCAATCCTTTGGTAGAACTTAAAAAATAAACTCTTTGCTATTAAATTTGTACTATCAAAGACGATCCATCGTAAATAAAATTTTAAAAAAATGTTTTTTAATTATATTTATAATATTTAGATTTGCTTTAATAGCTTTGAATTTGATTCCTGCAATATTTATTGTTTGCATACTATGCATTATCTTTGCTAGTTTAGTCTTGAAAGTTAAAGGAGGCAATAAGCAACTATATAATAAAATTATAGAATAAAGTTTGGAAGATAATGAACTTAATGAAATTGAAAGACTTGGAAAAGAGCTAGAATAAAAATTGGGAGAAGAAAGAAACAAAAATGCTGCTGTTTAAAAAATAAGAAAAATAGAAATACAATATGAAAAAAGAATGCATGAAATAAAAGAAAGAAAAGGAAATTACACAATTAGAGAGTTGTAAGAAGTTAAACAAGAAAACATTCATAATTTAAGAACAAAAAAATTTGAGCTTAAAAGATTGGTTGACTAGCTTGTAAGTTTTAAATTGTTAATCAATTAACTATAATTATAATTTATTGTTTAATTTTCTATAAAAAAAGAAAACCCAAGAATTCGGCATGACCGTTTTCAAGGTCCTTTCAGCTATCATCTCTTTCAGTGTAACATCAAAAATTTAATAATTTATGCTTTCATTTTTAATTAATTAACTTTTTAAAATAGTCTTTATTAATTGCTGGTATAGTATTAGTTAGTGTAGCATTTAATATCTACAACAGAAAGAATAACGTTATAGTTGGCTTTAAAGAGCTTGATAATACCTTGTACTGGTATATCATCACTCTTCTTATTACCAATGTAGCTAGTTATATAGTTATAGGTGTTGTTCATATCTTTCCTCAATACAAACTTGTGTGGTTCATGCTCAAGTCATGGTTTAGTTTCACCATTTATTAGCCTGTATATAATCATGTCCTGTTAATTTATGCATTTTGTAATGTAGATGATGTCACATGGGGTACAAAAGGTATTGGCAAAGACTCTGAAAAGACAAACTTTTATTTAAATAAGGTTTAGTTTGTTGGAAAGTGGCTATTATTAAATGCCGTTTTTGTAACATTATTAATATCAGTTAATTTATTCTTCGCCCAAACTCCCTACGTCATGTTAGGTATAGGTACATATGGTACATTGTATCTTGCTATCAAGAGTTTATGTAACTTTTATTTATTTTTATTAAATTTAAGATATAAATTAATTAATTTATTAAAAAGTGGCAGTAGTCAATTATCTCAGATACTTTTGCTATGAAAAGAAAAAATATTAAAGAAAAGTTAAGCTTTATAATATTCAAAATGAAAAAAGTGATGCTAAAGAAGCCTCACTCAGAGAATTCAATGAGTTCAGATTAAGAGGTGGAAAGCAATTTAGAGAATCTAATTTATTGCAAAATATTATATGAAAATTAAGTATTTTAACTTGCTTAAATTAAGATAATTATATTTATAAGATTATTTCTAATAATATATTTTGTATTAAATAAATTTTTATTTTCTTTTTAACAACAAATATTAATAAATAAAATTTATTTAATTAAAACTTATTTCTTAAGAAAACCTTTTTTAATGACTATTAATAAAATAAAATTATTTGACAGCCCTCCCAATAATCTAACTAAATAAGAAATTAATTGATTGTGAAAATTAATTTTGTATTAAAAATAATGGTGGTAGAAATAAATATAAAGAAATAATAAATTATATAATTAGAAGATATAAATTAAAATAAAAACTTATTTTGATATATTATTTATTATATTAATTAAAATTAAGTAAATTTATTTGAAATATTTTATAAGTCATCATAAATAAATAATTTGAAATTTTATGTGATTTATCTGTCTATCAGTTTATCAGTTTAATTATTTTCTTTTAATACTTATGTAGCTTGATAAATTAACTCACTTACTTTTCTGCTTGTTTCTAGTCTCATTTAGATAAGATTTCTAGTATTTATTCAGGAGTTATTCTTTCTCTTGGGTTTATTTTTAAACAACCATCTAGTATTAATTTTATTTGCTTATCTAAATTATTTATTTTTAATGACTTCATTATTTACAGATATTACTTGAGAAATTTTTTTTGTTTTGTGTAGATTTATTCTATTTTCCTTTCTTTTGTAGAAAATAATCCTCTCATGATAAAATTTTTTTATTTAACACGACATCTTTACGTTACCCATAAAGGAACTGCTAGTACTAATTCAAGGATTAAGCAGCCTAGACTCCAAATATCTAAAGAAGAAGGAGCCTCTGGATCTACTGCATATTAAAATACATCATATTAAACATCTTATTAAAGTTACTCATCTTCGAATTTATCTGCTATCAAATGCTTTAAGAACTCTGGAGGCATATATTCTGGTGTTATATGAGACTGTAAACCCTTAAATTTATTTGTACGAAAACTGCTGCAATAATCAATTACTTTGAAACAATCTAAAAATTCGCTTCCAGCTATTTAGGTAGTGCTAACAACAATATTATCCAACCTTAAATCACCATGGCTCCATTTATTTTGTTATAAAAGCAATAAATACTCTGCTATATCTTTTAGGAATCTTTTAAAATTATCAGGCTCTTCAACCAAGTGATTGTACAAAGGTTTTAAATTAATTTAATACATTTCCTCTCCAGCAACCGTTTCTTTTTTAACATCAAATATGCTTTTCCTTAAAGGTTTTTAGAGAAATTCTGTTATTAAAAAGCCGTATTCAACATCAGTCATATAATTTACTAAAATTTCATTGTAATCCATGTAAGGAATATATTTAAAACCAGGATATTTTTAAAAGTAATCTCTAACTTGGCTATTTCTCATAAAGCATGAGTAAAATTCTATTTCATTCAAATATAACTCTTTCGCTTTTTCATCTTTAGAAAAATCTACCTCTTTGCAAATAAATTGTTTATCATCTGATTTTCTCTCACACAAAAATATTTTAGAAAATCCACTTTTTCCTACATTTTTTATTTTAAAAAAATAAACAATTATAACTATGAAAAATTATTAATTAATTTTGTCAATAAATGGATAACATTTTATTAATGAAAAAATGAAGCATTTAAACTATTCAATTTTATTTGATTTTTTTATCAACTTCATAAGAGTTAGTAGATTTAATCAACTTTGTGGTTCTTAATAAAATACTTCAAAATAAAATTTTAACTAGTTAATTTTTAAAACTTTATTTATATTTTGATTATTTAAAGCTATTTTCTTTTCTTATAATTATTTATGAATTCTATTTAAGATATTTAATTATTTTCGTTTTAAGCAAAGAATTATTTATTCTGTTTAACTCCAAAATTTTAGCTAAATTCATTGTTTGTATCAAAATTCTAAAATATTTTAGACTTAATTTACAGATGATTTCCTTTGATTTTAGAAAGAATTTTTTTTCTATCGAAAATGTATATAATTTATGAATATTTCACTCAATATTTTTTCAATTAATTTATTTTTAATCTTGAAATTTTTATTTTAATTTAAAAAAAATATTTTAGATTTTTATTTAATAGAGATTTCATTTTTAATAATTTTGATTTCTACTAATCATAAATTTACTAAATGAATCAAAATTACCTAAACATTTTTTCTTTGTATAATTCATGGGGAAAGGTGTAAGATTTGTTTGAATGGCAGTTGTAGAACCTTCCATTGATAAAACTTCTAATCCATTTCCTAGTCTAAAATCTTAAGAATTGAGTGTTTTAAATTTGATTTGATGAGGATCTTATTCAATATTATTATCAGCTTCATCTATAACTGGTAGAGCCGGTTCTTTACAGAAACTCACATATAATTAAGGGTTAATATCTGATGGATTGAATTCCATAGATATATCTTCTTGGAATATTTAAATATATTATTACGAAGGCTGTGTGTGAATAGTGGTTTGATATTAAAGGCTATTTTGAGTTGCTTAAGATTGTTAATAACTTAATAAATTTATTTTATCGCTTTATGCAGGTTTTTTAATATTATTAAATTATTACTTTGTCTAATTTAAGCTATTATTTTATACTTATTTTTACTATTTTGAAAAACTTTATTGATATACTGTAGAGATTGGGCTTACCATCCTAGAATTTAGTAATGATTTATTAAAAACACTGCTATTAACCTCTGAATTCAACCTTTCTATCTCATCAGATTCAAATCTAAGCTTTTTTTGCTGTTAAACAAACAGAGGAGCTAACTTAATTTATTGAGCATTTTAAAATATATTGCCTAACTATACTCCACTTTAGTTTTTTTTTACTAATTATTGTAGTTCACTTTTATTGTAAATCTAATTATCTAAATTTCCAAGCTTGAGCATGCTTTTATTTGATTCTTGAATAGGAGATGTGTCTCTAATAAAGTTAGTTGATTTATTTATAGATTTAGGTCTCTCATTGCTATCGAAAATGCTTAACATTGTAGAGCCACAGTATGAATTATTATTTTTAAAATATGATCCAATTATCTATTTCTCTCTCTATTTTTTTCTTTCTTCAAATCCTACATAATAATTTTAAGTATTTTAGTCATCCTCATTTGTTTAGAAACTTTATTATTCAACATGAGATGAATAATTTCTTTTTTGTCGTATCTAAGGAGATGGATTTCTAAAATTATTTTTAATTTCGTGCTACTATTGCATTAAATCATATAAAGATTCTTAAAAAGAGCTTGTATCTTTTTTTTAAGGCAGAAATCTTTGCTTTAAAGGAGGTCTCTGCTATTTATTCCTTTTAGGACTGCTTTATAATGAAGAATGAATAGCCAGTTAATTAAACATTCTAAATATAATTTTATTTATTTCGTGATTCTATCTGGAAATTATACTAGTATTGCAAACTTCGTTATTACTTATTGAAATTTCTCTTAAATAATTAAAAATATGTTTATTTGTGATCTGTTACTTCTATTTTGAAATAAATAGATAACTTTAATTTGATATTTATCTTAAAAATACTTATCAACCATTCCTTCACTTATAAATAAAACCTGCCAAATTATATTTTTCACCACAAACATTTGAACCAATGATTCAACCAAAAAATTATATTTTATAAACTTTTAAAAGAAGATTTAACAAAATAAATAATATTATTTCAAATATTTAGCTATTTATTTACCTATCTATTTACTTACTCAGTTAAATAAAACAATCATAAAAATTAAACATATTTTATTTATAAATTATTTAAAATTTAGTTTTGATATTTTAGATTGATAGGTGGATGCATAATGAATAAATTGCATTTTTTTATTTTAATAAAATTTATTCTTTGGTATTAAAAAAATAAATTTGTTGATATGAATAAAATATGTTTCTAATTAATCTTAAAAAAGCATCAAATTATCTAATTCAATCAAGATTCTATTTTTTATTTTGTTGTTTTGTTTATTAAATATTTGTTAATAGCAATCACTCACTTATTTTGAAATTTATAAACTTTTTCTTTTTTTCTGTTGATATGATTGAAAAATATTTCTTCATATTAAATTTTTATTGAAATTTTTGAATAACTATGAAAAATGCAGCATTGTTTTAAATAAAAAATTAATAATATGTTCATAGCTGATAAATGTTTAGTATATTCAATTAATTGAAATTAAATGAATATTTAGTAGCATTTTATACTAAAATATTTATTTTTTATTAAAGGTCAAATACTAAAATTAATTTGATGAAAAAGTAACTAATAAAATTAAAGGTGATTTTTTAATCTTACTATTTCATAATAATTAGAAAGAGCGAGAGAGAGCGTGGTTTTTAAATCCTACAAATATCTCTTAGATAAATATAATATTTAGAATGATATTTATTGAGATTTTGAATACAAAAAGTAATATATTAAGAGAGTTAGTTGTTAACAAAAATTACTACATAAATAGAGAATGATTTAGATTTTACTATTTTTAATTCAAATTAGCATGGCTATTAGCTAAGTAAGTCCAATAAACCTTGGCTAACAATTAACAATTATGCAATCACAAACATTAAATTAGTTTGTCATGAACAATGTTTAGCAAGGCTAGTACTACAACATAAATATAAATAATATAAATCTAAGTTTAAGCGACATTTAATCTACTCTCTACCTGCTTGTTATTGTAACCTCTTTTCAAATAGATAGCACTTTATAGCCATGGGATGTATTAAAGTAGTATCAAAACAAGTATTTTATGGATTACGATGGATTTGGTACAAAATCTAACTAATAAATTATTAAATATTATCAATAAGACAATGTTAATTCAATCTATGTTAGCATTTATTTATATGATGCTTTCGGATAATTTGCTTCTCTCGATTAATCATAAATATTTGCTAATTATGCAATATAAATAAATCAGCATTCCACATCAAATTATTGTGCTTACTCTTGCTTGCATGGAGCTTGCAATCAACTTTATACAGGCTGTACCTGCTAAAATTCAGTAAGCGATTTCTATTTTGATTCTAAGTGCCAATTAAATGCCAAAGCTATATATATAAATGATAATTTGAATGAAAACTTCTCTACACAAGTTTCATACTACTATGTAAAAATAACAGATTTCACCTAAAGCTACACTCTGACACTTAATTCTAAATATCCAGGAAACGCTTTTAATTTTATTCTATACAATTCTACATTTTATAGTTATTCTATCCCTAATTTTCTTAACAATATTTTAAACTTCTAATCAGCTCTTACAAAACAAATTGTATTTTCCACAGATATGATAACAAAAACTGCAGCCTCTAATGGAAACCAACCTATTATTGTAATTCTTGCTCTATACAACTTTGTAAGCTTTTAAATAACTTTTATTAAAATTAAATTCTATACATTCTATCATATTTATATATTATATTAATTTCTATTTATTTGATAATATTAGCAACCTTAAGGTTCGGCGCATTTCAATTTACAATTCTAATACAATTTTAATATACAACTTTCTGACAGTATGCCTAACTGGGCTATGTATTTATTTGCTTCTTTAGCTGTTTTGGGACTCCTATTCATGATTTTCGTTATTTTCTCAATCATCAGAGCTTAGTATAGAGGTTCAAATGGAAGATTTGTAAGAGTTAGAAATATTTTTGTTACTCCAGAAATAATAGAAAAGTATATGCCAGCTATGATTTACAAGGAAATTGATATGAATAAAGTAAATTTTTAATAACTTTTGAATCATTTAAATAAAAATATATAAATTTTGAATAAGATTTAGAGGAAAACATATAAAATTTTAAAAAAGTTTTGAGTTTTAAATTGATTCTATTTTAAAAAAAGGATGAGCAAGAAGAATGCACAATTTGCTTGGAAGGGTACCAAGAAGAAGATAAGGTGAGAATATCTATTTGTGGACATTTATATCATTAAATTTGCATAGACTAATGGTTAGTTGCACACACTAACTGCCCTTATTGTAGATAGGAATTAACTGAGAAAGAATTAGAAGTTTGGCTCTAAAAAAGGATCTAAGAGTAAATCCTAAAGTAATAATAAAAATAAATAAAAGAAGTGATGGTTTAATTCCTCGCTAGCATAGATAATAATGAATAATTAAAGAAAATTTTGAAAAATTGTCATCAAGAACAAAAGCAAAAAAGGAGCTTCTTGTCTATTTCAAATAATAATGCTAATCTAAAGAAAGCTGTCCCTGAAGCTTCTTCTGTATACAGTAATCAAACTGCTTAAATTCAACAAATCCCTATTAAAAATAATAAAACGAAAAAAAACCATAAATCTAGAAAGAATTTCAAATTGCATTCGCAATCATTTCATATGGGTGCAGATTTAGATATAGACATTAAGAATTTAATGAATGAAAATATTCTCAACTCGTTGTCCTCAAATAGGAAAGGTTTCAATTTCTAAAATAACAAGCAAAATGTTTAATCTGAGGATGACTACAACTTGTAGAGCAATATTTTGAATAATTAAAACAGCTAAGATAATTTTAACCTTCTTTTAAAGATGAAGAATTAAAAAACAAAAGGCATGGACAACAATAAAACACAATTTTCTTAGAAAAACTAAGCAGAGATAACAGAAAACTATGGACTAGATAAAATTTAAGAAGACTTGAGAGAATCTAATCTGAGAGAGTCACAATTATAAACTCAAACAAACTCTAATTAAAATTTGCAAAGAAAGAATTTCAAAAAAAAATTTAGAAACGGTAGTTAAGCTTCATTGAAAAGTATTGAAAATAATTAAACTACAAGCAATCAGAATATTGATAATGATTTGATAAATGATTCAGACAAAGCAGATGCTATTTTACCTAAAAATAAAATAATCTAGAAATAAAATAGTTAATTAGCATATTAGAAGAATTTACAAAATGGCGGTTCAGAAATGAATATTTCATTTGGAGGTACTGACAATAAATAAAAATAAGGCAGTTTGTAAGTTTTTGAAGATTTTTCAAATGATAAGGGGAGTTAAAAAACAATCAAGGAAGATAGCAAAAAATAAATTAATGTTATTAGCAACTAAATAGAATAAAATTAATCTTTAAATAACTATCAAATAGATCAAACTCACTAATCCCTCAAAGCTTTTGGAAACCATCAAATTCAAAATAACTCCCATAATCATTCTAAAAACCAAGCAAGAGAAATAAATGATTTAGATAATGAATTTATTTAGTAAAATGAATGAATAATTAAGTTAATAAGTATTTTATTGAATTTATTATTAAAAAAATTCTAGTAAAAATAATTATGTTTTTTATTCAATTATTATTAATATTATTTTTAAAATAATTTTTTATTTTTGAGCTTAATTTAAAATAGTTAATCATCTATCTTCTAGGTTTTCTAGATAAATAATTTGATTTTATAATTCAAATATATAAAATAATACTTACTTATTTATCTTAGCAATAAGTTATTAACAATTAAACTTATTTGATGAGAAAATTAAAGAATTTCTATTAAATTATAATTATTGAGCAAAAAAATTATTTTAAATAAATTTAACTATTATTCATTTAATACTTTAATATTTATGAGTGAGTCGCTTAAACAATTTAGCATAATTTACAATTAAAAATAAGTAAATAAATGCTTAGTTGTTTGTTATCGGATTTTAATATATAAAAATCAACTTTTATTAATGAGAGACTATGAATTTCTATTGAGTTTAATATACATTAAAATTAATCAATTAGTAAATTTATTTCTCTAAAGAACAAATTTTTTATTTAAATTAATTATTGAAAAATAAGAAATTTTAACTTTTGAAGTGATTTGTTGTAATATTTTAAAATTATTAATCTTGGTTTACAATTTATAAATATATAATTTTATTTTATAATTAGAAAATATAAATAAATAATTATTTTTTATCTTTGATCAATCAATTATTTCAATTAGTATTTCAGAATGATTTAAAATTAAATAAAAGATTTTTTATAGTGTAATATGTTAATATGCCAACTGCAGCAACTGAAGCTACACTCTAGATGCTAAAAATATTTTTAGCTGGAATTTTATCTTTAACAAATTAAAGTAATTTAGGCAAAGAACTCTTATTGTGTATAGTGTAGTATGCAAATAAGCCAGAAACTAGATATAATGGTGTACTTTTATTTGAGAGTTTTCTTTTAACATAGAAAAAGAATTTAGATATCCCTTTTCTATTAAGATCCTATCTATATTTCAAGAGCTAATTGAATTGATTTTCGTACAAATTAGAACTTTTGAGATTTTAATTTAATAATTTATAATAAATTAATTCAATTTTAATTCAATTTTACTCTTTGGGTAATTCAAATTACAAAACTAATTTATCGAATTTGTAAGTTTTTTCAAGTTATTCGCACTTTTAGAACCATTTATTGAAGTCAATTTCAAGTTAATTCAAATTATCATTTTGATAAAACTAAAAAATAACTCCTTACTTTTGAATATATTTTAGAAACATTATTAAAGAACTTACATTTTAAATTTTGAGTGAAAATAAATAAAAAAAATACTTAAAAATAAATTATTATTCTTTGCATAATTTTCATAAAATATAACTAAAATATTTAAAAACTGAAAGAAAATAAATATATTTAGATAAAATTAATTGTATGCCTTTTATTTATTTAAAGATTTTAAAATAAAAATTACCTCAAATCCATCATCACATGCACATAAACCCTCTTGAAGCTATTATTTTGTAATAAGGATAAGTGCAGCAGATAAATAAGAAATAGTTTAAGGCTAAGAGCAAAGAAGGAAATCAAAAATTCTTTATATTTTATTTAAATCTGTGAATGAGTGTGCAAACCATGTAAGAATCCAGCTAATTGAAAACATTGGTCCTTCTATCTCATCAAGTAATTTTCCAATTTAAGGATCATCTTATTTGACCAATTAATGTATTATCTTAAGCTGAATCAAAGCACTTTTCTCTAAAGGATATACAAGAGGATCTGTGTTTAAAACAAAATTATAATAAGTACAAAATTTTTTAAAGAGAAAAGAGATAGTAAATAAATTAATCAATCAATTTATTTATTTTGTTGAAATAGAAGAATATTTTAATTTGGAAACTTCAAGAAAATTGTTAAATTAAAATGCTTATCTAAAGAAAGTGTTAGCGGCTTTTTCAGTCATGTAATATCCCTGTGTATTGCCAAATATTAATAAAAATAAGGTGGCCACATCATGGTAACCTTGATAGTATTGTAATTCAGGTTACTTTTGCATAAGTCCCTCTAATATTCTAAATAGCTTTTGCTATTATTTTTTACTATAAATTGAAATAAAGAAAAGTGCTTTAAGCTAGGGATTTTATTTACATTTTGGAGGACTCTTCATTTTAAAATGCATCAAGGAAAGCAATTGATCTGTCAATGTCTTTTTTAAGCTAATCATAAAATTTACTTTATTAATCTTCATCTTTTATTTTAGAATATTTATTTATCAATCAATCAATCATTAACTTTATTTATTTATTCTTAATCATAAAATTAAATGCATACTCATGATTTTTCCATTAGGCATTTGAGAAAGATTTATTTCTAGTAATGCAGGCCAAATTTATTTTCTATTTTCTTCATTCAAAAATCCCTATTATCTTCCTATTTCTATAATTTTTTTGTAATCTATCTTTCCCTAAATAAATTAATAAGAAAAGGAAGGTGAAACATAAAATTAAGCGTTTAAAACGTTATTAGTTTTGGAATTATTAAATGGAATAATTACTGCTTTAATGTTCTTAATTTCCTCATCTATTTTTTTTTGACTTTCGTCTTTTTACTAACTTGCTTATTAACCTTTTGTAGTTTTATTTGTCATTTCTTTTATGTGTTTTTTTGCTTGCTTGCTATATATCTATCTACTTACAATTCTTTAGATAAAAATAAGATATATTATTTTAATTCTTTATGTGGTTGCTATCAAATTAATCTTTGCAGGTACTCTAAAAATTAAAAAATTTCTGATTAGCTTTTATCTTAATAATTAAGTTAGGCTCTTTCCTTGAGCTCGTTTCTGTTTGTCATTTCTGATAGACTACGATATTTCCAAAAATAAAATAGAATGATAAAGAATATTTTATTGATTTGTCAATTTTTTTATTTTTAAACAGAAACAAACATTTTAATAAACTTGACTTTGAATCTTTTTACTTTCCTATAAATTTTTTATTAAATATTAAAAGGATTTAATTAAATTATCTAAATTAATTTTACATAAAAGCAAATTTTAATGAAATTGATTACATTAACCTTAAAATATCATAATTAATCTTTTATTTCAGCAAAAAAAATTAGCTTTAATTAATTCATTATAAAATGACAACTCAAAATTTTATAATTTGGTATTATTACAAAGAAAAAACATAATTTGAGAAATAAATTTATCAGAAATAGTAAAAATATATTTTTTTTTATAAATTAAAGTTGGGTTTTCTATTAAAATTGTTCCTTTACTTCATGCTTCTATGTTATAAATTTGATTGTTTTACTTAGGAAATTTTTATTCATAAACAATAGTTTCTATTCACTGAAAAGAAAATTTTTTAATATTTTTATTTTTTATTTAAAATAAAGTTATTATTTATGATAAAAGCATTAAATTTTAAACAAAATGTTTATATTTTTGTAATCAAAAATTACTGAAATCTAAATTATTTATGTTTTAACTTAAATCTTATTTAGAATTATTAATTATGAAGATAAAAATAGTATTATTTTATAGGTTTTAACAGCGCTTCGAAACTAATTATTTTTATAGAATTTTTTTGTTTTAATAAAAAAAATTTGGTTTTTTAAATAAGATTTACATTTACTTTATATGCGTTAATAATTTATTTGCATGTAAATAAATATCTTTTTCTAAAATTAAGTTCTAACTAATTTATTTATTATTTCTAAAATCTAACTAAGTTTTTGCATATACCTTGATCTTAATAATTAACCATGAAGATAACTTATTTTTAGAATATCACACCATTTTAGGTATTTTGTTAAAGAGAGAAAGTTTTTTTTCTATTATCCATTTTTATAATTTATTCTTTCAGTAATATAAAAAGCATTAAAAAATAACTTCATTAAACATACTGGTAAATCAAATTATTAAGAAGGTACAGTAATTTGATATTAAAATTGATTTAATGAAATAATAAATTTAAAATTAATGTTTTATAGACTTAATAGAAAATAAGAGTTGACAATAATTTACTTGAAAAAATAAACATATGCTTAAATGAATTATGTAAAAATTAAAATACTCAAATCTGTTTTGTGAAAGTTACTGAAACAAAGAGTTTTTTTACCACTGTAAATTAAAGAAAAAAAATAAATGATGCTTGCTTGCTTTTATTCTAAGTATATTTTTTCTTTATCATAAGTAAAAACCATATATATTTTACACACTTTTAGCTTTCAGTGCAATTTTGATATCATAAAAAATAAATAAATTAAAAAAAGGTAGAAAGATAAATAGGTACACAGGTAATTAGGCAGGTATATTCATTAAATCAATAAACGATGGATATTCATCCTCTGAAATTTTGATTAAAAACTTTTTTTCAATTTATAAACTGTAAAATAATAATTAAAAAAAAAAAAAAGATTAAAAATCTATGCTTACTTAAAGAATTAACGATTAAGCTTAAAGTGTTAGCTAAAATAGAGGAGTAGGAAACATGAGATTAAATTTAAATTAGGTAAATCCTTACTTTCAGTATGAAACCAGCTCAAAAACAGTCAAGTAATAGCATAAGAATTAAACATATTGGTTTACATAATAGCTTTTAAGTTTGTTCATGCAATTCAGCCTTATAAATTTTTTTTAAATATTTTAAACTTAGGGATGACAGATTAGGCAATAATTATTAATACACTTAAAATAATGCTCAAAATTATAGCATGAATGATATAGAAATACAGAGAGCCAATGGAGTGAACAAAATAAACCTGCAAAGCAATGATCTTCTTCAATATAAAAAGCCAATACCTGCTAATTAAACTGATAGAGTTTACACGAACGCATCTTCTCACAGTATTCAATTAAGTAACATTTTAAAGCAAGCAGATTAGCGTCGAAGCGATTAAATGCAAGCAATTCCTTCTATTATTTGCTTTAATTGCTCTACCGCTCTTCATATAAATGAATTAAAGTAACACCATGCTGATAGATGTGTGAGAGAAAATCCACAAATTGATGGATTAGATTAAAATAGAGCACTCAAACAAATAGATAATAAATTAGAAAGAATTAATGCTTACTTTGCATCACTTTTAAAAGAATAAAAACTACTTGAAATTAAAGAAAGAAGGGCTTTAGTATTAAAAGAAGTAGTTCAGAGAGCCTTGCATTGCGACAACTAGTCTGTATTTGTTTAACTACAAAATGAATTAGAATAAGAATTCCCCTCCTCATTTTCTTAAATCCTCTCTGATTATCTCTCCTGTCATGCTCACCAAATCAAGAATATCATCAAACTTAAATTGTCTGTAATTTCTAATACTTGCAAATCAACTTCTCCACAAAAGCTAGATTCCTCAAATAAAAACTTCTATTTATTGAAAAATTATAACCCAATTCAACCTATCTCAAGCCAAAGAGTGCAAAGTGAAGCCACCCCTAGAAATTTAGTTTTAAACAATACAGAAATGAATATTTAAAATCAAAAACCTCCTACATTTTAAAATCAAGGAGGATTCCTTTCCCCTTAATCAAATTTGAAATAATTGCAGGGAATGTTAAAATAACCTGAAGTGAATACGAATTCAGATAACAAAAATTTAAATCTATTCAACAAATATCTTTCTAATTAGCTATAATCTATAGTTAATGTTTAAAAAAATGAAATCAAAAACGATAACCAAAAAGGAAACACAAAAGTTAGCTCTTAATAAAATCAAAGTTCTGTAAATTTAGAAAATAATTCAAGCGCATCTTATTATTTATTATCTCAATCAAATGCCAATTTGAATTAATAAAATTCGCTCAATAATTTTTCTACAACACAGTAAAATCTAAAATACATCCCTACATTTCAAATTAATTTAAACTAATCAAATACCAATAACAATTAATCTACAAGTAACCCAAATTCTAGCAGTAGAGTTAATTTGAATGTCAAAGACACCACCAATAACCAATCTAAAATTTTATAAGAGTATTACTAATAATAGCAGACACCTATAACTTAAAATCCTCTTTCACTTAGCGCTCTCAACTAAAATAATAATTCAATAGGTAGCAATTAGCTATCTTAAATAAATGGACTAAATTCTCCTTAAAGGTTTACATTTGCTAATAATTAATCTCAAACATTTTAAAACACCATAGATACTTCCAACTCACCTTACCTTTTAAACAATTAGCCAAGCTTTAGCACATAGATATCTAATAATGGTAGCTAATCAGCTTCTATAGCTGATAAGAGTAGTATTGGTTAATAATAATTATTTTTTCCTCCTTAATTGTAACTAAAATAAAGTAGCTACGAATATGCCAGCAATAGCTCTAAATAAAGCTAATCTGTAACCACACCTAACGCTTACCAAACTAAAACCATCGAAATCAACAATAACAACAATAGCAAGTTGGCTATGTAAAACCAGTAAAGAAGTATTTCTCCTTAATTTAATTTAGCTTAGCAATCTTATTAGCATTAGCATGATGAAAAATTTAAAAATTACTTATTGACAGATAGGATGGCAGAAAAATTATCCTCTCCATAAAATAATGTAATATATCCAAAGCCATGCTTTAATTCTCCTCAAGCCTTTAATATTTAATAAGATTAAGTTTTGTAAAATATAACCTAAAACGACTCCAACTTATAGTAATAACAAGGTCGTTCTTTAAAAAGTTAAAGAATACTTAATTTCGATATCAAGGATTTGGATAAAATGAATGAACCAAAAACAATTAATTTTGATGAAAATGTAAAGAAAAGCGTAAATTCAAACAATTGTTCAACCTATTAAACTTCAGTCTCTACAGACTAGGTGAGTTCTCAGTCTTTGCAACTTTCAAAGAATGAATTGATAAGTAGGCTGATGAAAAAGTAAAAGGATTTGTAAAATTTATAATTGCTTTCTTAATAATTGAAATCTACTTATGAAAGCCATCAAGAGGATCTAAATAAGGTCTATATTATTAATCCTGTAAGTAAATCCAAATCCCCAAATCCTTCTTAAAGACAACAAGTTTCTCACAATTCAAGCATTGCTAATTATAATAATGAAAATATGCATTCCATCTTATTAAAACAGTAGATTTCTAGTAATAGTAATTCTACTGAAATCACACAAATACTTTCTCCTGGCTACTATGGCTCGATGAATGACATTTTAAGTGAAGAAGATAAAAATTTGCAATCCCTTTTTTATAATCTATGTCTCTCAGAAAAAATGAACATTCCTAAAAATCATCTTGCTCATAAATTGCCAATAAGTTTGCTATTCAAAGAAGCACTAGAAATGAATATCAAAGGTGAAGAATAAATGAGATATTTCATTCAGTATGCATTTGAAAACGCAACAACCTACATTGATATAGATAAATTAAAAAAGTCTAATAAAAACTAAATTTTTAAAAACAATCTTGCAAACAAATTATTGACGTAGTTAAATTAATGATGCTAATCATTAAATCTATCTAATTAATCAAACAAAATAACTCAACAAACATTTTTTCTCTATGTGAGCGTTATTTTAAATAAATAAATTATATTATTTTAAATTAATGATTAAATTTTAAACTAAATGATATATTGTAATTCTTATCTTAATAGTTCAATCTATTCTTTCTTTTAATTTCTTTTTTGCTATATTTTTTTTTTTATTTCTTTATCAATATAAAAAAATTTATAAATTAATGATTTAAAAAATTCAAACTATCTGATTTAACAAACAAAATTTTTTCTCATATGAGCGTTATTTTAAATTAATTATTAAATTTTAAATCAAATGATATTTTGTAATTATAATCTAATTTTAATCATTCTCTTTATTATTTCTTTTAATCTTTTTTATATAAAAACTTATCATTTTAGACGCTTTAAATTTTGTTTTTTTCTAAACAGCTTACTCTCCTTAAGATTCAATTACTTAATTGAATATCTATTTGTATAAAATGAGTAAATTTTACTAATTTACACTTTTTAATTTGTAAATTTCCATCTAGAACAAATTTTTTTAGATAGTTTGAAGAACTTTTTGTATTTTAAATGAATTATATTTATTTAAATAATAACATATAAATGTAAATAAAATAATAACAATTTTAAGAAGAAATTACAGTATGATAAAATAGCTTTATTACTGAATTATTTTGATTTAATAAGTCATTTGTAAATGGTATATTTTTTGAGAAATTATTTTTTTATTAAAATCAAAAATTTAATTTTGCATAAATTGTGCGTCACATCTACATTAGACAAAAAATATCATTTGTTTCAAGAAATTTACATAAATTAGTTCTAAAAGAAAAAAAAGAAGTAATCAAAATAGCTGAAGTAGTTTCAATTGTTAATGCTAAGGGTAAAATTTTTTATTTTAATTATGATTATTAAATTTATAAGCTAATGTAAACAATTTTCGTAAGCACTGAATGCCAATTAATTAATTTATTTGTAAATTTTTAAAATTAAAATTAGAAAAAATGAAATTTAATTAGAAGTCAATTAAAAAATTCTATGAACACAATTTAAGGTTGAAGGATCAAAAGTGAAAGAAAGAAGGATAAGGAAATAAATTATGAAATGCAATTTTGATATAATATATAAATATCATTTGTTTATTAATGTTGTTGTTTTTAAATTTGTTTTAATGGTTAACAAGTTGATAATGTTTAGTAATATTTGAAATGATTAGAAGTAAAAGTCTCTTTTTTTAATTTAACTATCTCAATTTTATCTTTGTCTGGTTCTTATTTATGTTGAAGAAATATCATTACGATAATCTTTCATTTCGATTACACTGTCTTTTAGGAACCTAGGGGTGTCTTTTATAAAATCATCGTAATACTCCATTTAGTTTGTTTGGGGGTTAAGACGAGGAGCAACTACGAAGTCAGTTTTACTATTTTTAAATGTAGCAAGAGCTGCAATTTTATCTTCTATTGAGTCATTATAATATTTATTATCTAAAATACGTTTAAATGTGTCAATACCAACTGCGAATGTAGAGTTGGCTGTGTAGGAACACTTTTCGGTAAAGAGGGATCTCTTACTGATTACTATGCCATATTAATATGGCTTTAGTTAGTCAGAAAAGCTGCTCTCGACCTTTACAAAGATAGAACGCACTAAATGCAAAAGGGTTTCGCGATCTTTGATTGCTTTATCTGCATTTTTCAAAGGCATTTCAAAATATATTTTGTCTCTATTTTTTAATTTCTTCGACTCTAAAGCTATTTAAACATGAGCCTCGTGAATAGGGTTAAATGAACCACTAAAAAGCACACAATTATCAAGATGTTGATTAACTGCAAATGTAAATTCGCCTTTGCAATCACTTTCATCGAAGTTTTAACTTGACAATTTACGCTTTTAGAACTCTTCTGTGTTACGCTTGTAAATTACAATATTGTGGATAAAATCATCATAATCTAAGTACTCAAACATGTCAAACATGCGTTCCTAGAGTAAGTTGACCTTTAGATTTTTACCAAAAAGTTACTCCCATTCTTGAGTTTTCTCGGAACTATAATAACGTTAGATTGCATTGAAAATAAAGTCGCTAATGAGTACATCTTATTCCTTTCTTTGATCTTTTCCATTTAGCTCATCATCAAAAGTAAGATGGAATGTTCTTAAAAAGTTCATGGACTAAATAGTCAAATAAGCTTAATTCACACGATGGTGTCCTATTTATCCAGTGATTCCAATACCTATTGGCTTGTCGATCTCCTCTATTTCATTTTATCTCATCAAAATATTCTATCCTTTGCAGAAAGCTTCCAAAGCCATTAATTCTGCAGTTTGCTATGAAACATATTTCTCAACTAAGTTACGCTTATCGTAAATGTTACGCTTGTCAAATAGTTCCTTTTCGAGAGAGCCTCTAGCATAGAATTAACCTCCTTCGAGTACAACCTTAGAAGAGCCTGGGTTGATACAAAGCTCTTTTAGTGCATAAGAACCACATCCAGCTGTGTGCAAGACTAACTTATAATTGAGATTTTTTAAAAGCTATTTCATTTAGTTTGTGCGATTGTAATTCTCTATATTAATGGGTGAATCTGGTTAGTTCATTCCTTTTTTTATATTTGAATTTATAAATTAAACAGTCGATTATTTGAGCTTTTAAAAGTAAAATTTCTAAACTTCTGAGAAATAATTTGACAAAATTTGTTTATATTTTTAATTTATTATATAAGTCAGTCATCCTACCCAAATTTAATTAGAATATTGTTAAATTCATAAATTAATTATTTTATTTTACCGAATAAATTATCCAAATTCATTAATTTTTTGTTCACTTCACATAACTACTTCTACAACACTTATCCCGCGTATTTGACTTAGTATACGTAATCAATAGATTTTACTAATCTGATATTTTTTGTTCTATTTTATTTGATTATGTGGAGTTAGATTTGGCGGATTAAAAAAATTTACATTCAATCTTCAATTACTTCCTTTTTTTCTTTGAACTTTCTTTATTTTTTCCATGCTTCTTCAATTACATATTTCCTCATACAAATTAAATAAAATAAGCAAATTAGCCAACAGTATAAAAAAACACAATCATTCCTATTTGCAAATGTTCTAGTCCTTAAATAAATATTGTAAAAAGATAAATTTTGCATGTTTAAATTATTTTTTTTATCCAAAAAGCTCCTCAAAATAATTTATAGATAATTTTGGCCTATTTTTATTATTATAATTGGTTCGTATGTGATAAAGTCAATTAAAAACTTTAAATAACGCATAAGCAAATGTTTTAAATAAATGCAATAATTTAAAATAAGTCTTTTCAAAAGCATTTTAAATTTGGCTTTAACTAGACTGCACAATCTTTCTTAACAAAACTCTTCAACTTTAAATTATATTTTAAATCATATTTTTAGCTTTAAACACTAAGAGTATTTGCTGAATTTAAAAAGGAAAAAACGAAGAAAAGCAAAAATATGATTTAAAAATATTATTTAGCAAAACTTCAAAATTAATTAGAATCGCACTAACTAACCAACAATCAAAATAAATTCGCAAAACCATTTAAAAATAATTTTCGAAAAAATAAAATGAGCTTAAATTCATATTTAAAATTTTTAATTTTACACTAAAACATAAATGAAGAAATTCAAAGAGAACTTATTTACCACTTTTCAAGTTTCAATTTTTAAACCTATTCTGAATTTAAAAGAAAACAAACAAATATGTTCTGAATAAAATTCTTTTACAAATCCTATTAAAAAATATAAATTGATTCTTTAGATTTTTTTTATTAATACGTTTAAATACACTTCAATAAAATTGTTTTAAAAATGAAATTAAACAATCTAAATAAAAATCTCTACTATTCAAGGAAATAGTAAATTATCTTCATCAAAGTACAGAAAATTAAAACTGCTTGCAATATATTAATAGTCTTGAAAATATTGTTGCTCAAAAATAAACATATTCATATTATTAAATAAAACAATTTCAGTTTCTTCCAAATCTAACATAAGCTCTTCTTAGTTAACTTATTGTTATATTAATTCGTATGAATACATCATATTTATCTCCTAATTGGTAGGGAATTTCTTAATAGCCATTTAGCAGTAGTATATAGCTTTATCTGATTACTAAAGATTGATATAGTTTTATATCAGACCTTCAAAAAAGATAGATTTATTATTTTATATTTATATAAGCCTCTTTATATATGTATTACTGGTTTCATATTGCTCTAAAAATTAGTAAGTGAATGCTAAGTTGAGCATAGCCATTAAATATCGAGGATTATACTCAAGGGATTTTTCACAATAGTAGATGCAATCTTTATTGTTGTTAAATGAGTCTCTTAAGAGCTAAGCATAATTATTTAAATTTACAAAACTTTTAGGGTTAAGTTTAAGAGATTATTTCTGTAATTATTCAGCCAAATCTTTTTTATCAATTCTTTAAAAGTAATAAGCAATTCTTCTAAGTATCTCGAAATCTAAATACTCAGAATTCTCAATTAAATCTATGTCAATATCTTAAAACCCTGATTGATCTTAGTCTACTGCTATTTGCCAATAGTAAACAGTTATCCATGGATTATTTGGAAATCTATTTAGTAGAAATTTCACCTCTTTCATCATGAAAGAGTTACCTTTTAGAAGAAAATCATAGTATTTAATCTGAATAAAATGGGTCCTCCAATAGTTATTGTCGATTTCTAGACATTCATCTAATATATTTTGACATTCATCTATATTACCAACAAAATATTGTAGCATAATTATGATTAATTCTAATCTAGCATCTACATCTTTTTTATTTAATTGAAGAATTTTCTTAATATACTTCAATGCTAATATGTAATCGTTATCATACTAATGTAAAATTTAAACGTAAATAGACAACAATTTTATGTCTTTTTCGTTATCTTTAAGTTAATTTTCTATTATTTTTTTTACTTCATCTATACTCTCATTATAAGAAATAACTTATTTCTCAGCAAAAAAAACAAACACTTAGTTATCTTTAATTTTCATCTTTGATTTTATTAAAAACAAAACAATCAAAAAAGTTTTTCTAAATTCTCAAAGGATTTTTAATTTGAAATAATAATAGTAAAATGCTAATTAATATTTTAGAATTAAAAGAAAAGCTTTTTTAATTTCATTATTTATTTGTTTATTTTTACATTTAGGAATTTAAAATCAATATTTTACAATTTAAACTTATTATTAAAATATTACATATATCTAAGAATTCTATTAAATTTAATGGGGGAAAAAATGCTAAAAAATGAAGAGTTCTTATTTATATCTTTAAAAATTATATCTTTTTGATTATAAAAATTGAAGAAAGTATTTCTTTTATTTATTGTATGTTTTATTAAAAAGCAGTTTCAGAATTTAAAAAAATTAATTTATTAATAAATTTTAAAATAATCCATAAATAGAATATTTAAATGACGATTAAAAAACTTAATTTGAAATATTACATTAAATAAATAATAAGGAAACATAATTTTTTAGTAAACTATTTGTTTGTTTGTTTATTTAATTTAAGTTTTTGAAAATATGATTTAGGTTTTTTTATAAATTAATTATCAATAATTATTTATTTATTTTATTATTAAAATATTAGTTTGTTTCAATCAATATAAAAAAAGTTATCATTTTAAGAGTAAATGTAGAGTAAATTTTAGCAAATAAATTCAATATCTTATTCTTAAATATTTTTTATTTAAGTTTTAAGTGATTAAAAGGAGATCATTTCAAATTCTTCGAAATCTTTAATTTAATAGCCTAATGATCGAACAATAAAGTCTAAATATGAAATTAATAAATCAAACTAATTTGGAAATAGCTCAATGCTTTTTTTAGCATAAAATAATCCAGTTTGATATTCTTAATCTTTAAAGCAATAGTTAATAATCATTCTATATGCAAATTCACTTTTGTTATTTTATTTTAACATTTTTAACACGCATTACTTGCTATTTTTATAATCTCTAATTTCTTCATAGGTTATTGCAAGGTTTTTTAAAGTAGTAAAATAATTGGGATTTTATTAAAGAGCCTGTTGGTAATATTCTATGCTTTTTTCTCTGTTATTTCTGTATTTAGCTATTGAGTAAGCTAAGTTATTAAGAGAATAAAATGAGTTTGGATTCAATCTTATAGAATACTCTTCACATAAAATTGAAAAATCTTTTTCTACTTAATATTTGGTAATATAGGCTAATCTTCTAAGCATTTCGAAGTCTAAATATTCAGATTCTTTTAAGTAATTTAAGTCAAAAGTTTTATTTTGTGGACTCATATCAGCATCAATTTGCAAATAATATGTTTTAAGCCAAAAGTTATTCGGAAACATCTCCAAGTATTCAACAGCTTTAGTGTATAAAAACAAATTGCTCAGCTTCATTGAGTCATAAACTTTTAACTGTATAAAGTAGATGCGCCAATATTATGAGTCCAATTCATAACACTCATCTAACAATTTCAACTTTTCTGAACTTTCTCCTACTGAATGATATTTCATGATATCTACTAAGTCTAATCTAGCATCAATATTCTAAGGATCTATTTAAAGCACTTATTTAATCAATTTTAAAGCTTATTTATAATTATTATAATATAGATGATATATTTATGTCATCACTAACAATAGCTTTATGTCTTATGGATTAGTTTTTAATTGATTTTCAACATGGCTCTTCACTAAATCTATTTTACAATTGAAAGTAATAATATCTTTTTAAGCATAAAATACATGAATTTCTTTAAATTATAATGACATTATCAGCTGATCTCTAGTTTATTTATTAAAAGCTTTTTAATATGATCTTTTGAGTTCTAATAAATTTTTTTGTTGATATAAAGTAACTTAAATCTAATAAATATTTTTTATCAAAAAAATACTAAAGATTTCAGAGCAAAACAAAAATAATAAGCTTTTTAGAAAAACTAGTTATTGTGATTTAAAATGTATACGAATCTCTTTAAGCTATATAAATAGTTTTTTCATAAATTAGAATATCAAAAATATTAAAATAAATTATGTAATAATTTTAGGCTATTTCTAAATGTATATGAAAAATAAGATGAAATAATAATGTAAAGATCTGATATATAAAGAAGATAAAATATTAAACAAGAATTAGATTTCTTTAAATAAATAAAACAACATGTATTGAGATGTTATGTGAAGGAATGTATTAAAAAGAAAAGTTAGCTGAATAAACATTTATCTTAAATTATCATTTATTTTTATTAAGTTTTGTAATATTTCTGAATAAAATTGATACTTTCTTCAATATTCTTTTTACAAATAAAGAATTTATTTAATTTTTAGAAATAATATTATTTTCCTTATTATGACTATTATTATTTTTATTTCATATTCAAAAAAATATTAATACTAATCAAAAAATGATAAATTCTTCTAGTTTTTGTTTGCTTCTAAAAAAAATGACATTAATAAATAATAAAAGATTTGAATTTGATGTTTTTATTTAGTACTTACTTAATTAAAACTTTAAAAGAATAAAAAGCAAATAAGAAAAAAAGATTAAATTAGTTTTGTTTTAAAAAATGGATAGTTTAAAAGAACCACAATAACTTTTATGTAAAAAACATGTTATAATAAAATTTGTTTTATAAAAACTACTTATTATGATTAAGAAGAAATACTTAAATGTGGGTAATGCGCAATAGAGGATATTTCAATAAAAGATTATTTAAATATAGAAACAGTAAATAATTATAAAGAAGGATGTTTTTTAAAATACTGGCCACCGCTTAGTGATGAATATCTTCATGATTAAATTTAGAATTTGTTAGAAAACTAAAATGATCCAATTAAACAAATAGAAGAAAATTTTAATAAATTAAAAGATGATCTGGTTAATTTGATAGAATAAAAAAAAAAATATATTTTATAGTATGTGTTAAGCTAATAAGTAAAGAAAAATGAAATTTTAGAAATTTATAATCAAACTTGTAATATTTCAAAGTTAAAATAGATTTTAGAGTTTAGTAAAGACAGAGAGTAGACTCATTCTGCTCTTAAGGATATTCTAATTGAAATGCACTAGTTGAAATCGTAGAACACTTTACTCTTATTAGAAACGATCATGCGATTCAAAAGATATAATCAAATAGATCATGAATTTCAATTAGATGCTATTCAAAAAATCATATAAGAAAATTTAGATAAATTAGACTAACAAGTAGTAAAAAATAAAGAATCAGATGAAAAATTTAAAGATATAAAATCATCTATAAATTCATTAATTGCAGAAAACTCTCAATAAGACAATTAACCTTTAATTAAAAAATGTTATGATGGGATTAGTTATTTATAAAATTAATACTTCCCTAAATATGAATTTATCCTCTTTAAAAGAACTTTTTCTTCTTAGTTTTAATAAAAAGAAGATATTAATTGTATACTAAAGCTATTTGGATAAGCCAGTTTTTGTGATTATAAATAATCAAGTTAAATTAAAGTTTTAGAAAACTCTATTGAAAAAAAAATAACTATAATAAAAAATAATTATGTGGAGTATGGATACATTTACTTCAAATACGAGTTAAAATAAAATAAGAAATACACCATTAGATTTTAATTTAATCTTAAAGCTGAAGACTGGATTACTTTAGGATTAATCAATTCTAGTAATTTATTATTTAGACTTAGTGATTCTCATCATGGAAAAGCTTTTGGAAAATAGTATGACAATTATGGGGGAGATATTGTAAAAGGGAGTAACTTTTTTAATGTAACAGAGAAAGATATTATTTAAATGTAAGTAAAAATTAACTAAAAGTAAATTTAATTTATAGATATTACACAAAGTAACTCAATAAATCAGCTTAATAAAGAATATCTTTTAGATAAAGAAAGTACTTATTATTTAGCTTTGGATTTTGGAACAAATAGTAGGCATTTCAACACATAAATAGATATTATTAGTTTTAAAGAAGAAGATGATTTTTGAAATATTTAACTTCGCAAATCAAAATAAAAAAAACATTTTATTTTTTTTTTAATAAATATTAAAAAAATTAAATTTTTAGTTTTAGTTAAGTTAATAAACTTATGATGTTTATTGTTTATATAGTAAGTAAAAAATTCATCAGATATTTATAAAATAAATTTAATACTTATTATTGTCTAATAGCTATTTAAAGCGGTTATGGCTGGTAGTACATGCTTATAAAAGATAACTACTTAAGTTAAGTATTAGATAAATCTGTAATTTTAATTACCTTAATATAGTAAATTTAATCAAATTATATAGTTTTTACCTACGAAATTAAAATGAAATGTTAATTTATTGAAATAATTTTCATAATTTAATGAAAAAATGTTATATTTTAAGAATTTATAGTGAATATATGATTAAAAGATAAATAAAAACATAAATTGTCATAGCTTATTTAATGATGATTAAATAAACTTTCTAGTTTTTCTAAAAAATAAGCTTATTATCAGTATTATATTTGATAAAAACAAATAAATAAATAAATTAGCATAGCTCATGCAATTAACTTTCATGTTCATTAAATAAACTTTCAAGTTTTTCTAAATTATAAGTTTACTATTTGTTTTATATATGATATTAATGGAATGTTAAGTAAGATACACATTAATGATAATATATTTTAAAATGTCATATTCTTTTGTAATAGGGTACATATTTCTAGTACGATAAAAGAAAATCATCTGGAGTAAGAATCATTTCGCAAACCTTTTAGAAGTGGCCATTTTGGTTTATTACAAAACATCTTCTTTTACAGATTTCATATGCTTGTTTAAATAAACCATTAATGTCTGAGCCGTTATAATTTTCTAATTTTTCGCATAAATTAAGTATAAATTATGAGTTTATCTCTTTTGATATTTGAACGAAAGATTCGTATTCTGTCAAGAATATGTTAAATATTTCAACCCTCTCTTCAGTTTGGGAGGCTTAATTTCAATTTCTTTATCGAATCTTCCTGTTCTTTTTGCAGCAGGATCTATAACTTCAGGCCTGTTGGTTGCTCCAATCACAATTAAATTGCCTCTATCATAAAACCCATCCATGCATGTGAGAAACTAATCTACAAATCTTACTTCGTACTTAGTATCAGAAGTGCTTCTCTTAGAAAGAACAGCATCAACTTCATCAAAAAATAGAATACTTGGCAAATTAGTATTATATGACTCATCTATGCATTCTTAAAAGGCATTTCTTAATTATTCTTCCGATTCACCTACATATCTTAGATTTAATTTAGATAGATAAACATATTTATTTATTGAAGAAAGTAGAAAGTTTACTAGTTCATTAGTTCTGGTCCTTAAATTACTTTAAAAAAGCAACCTCCTAAAGCTTTGCTTAGTTCTCTAGCAATTAGAGTTTTCCCACATCCTGGTTATCCATAGAGAAGCAGCCCTACTTTTTAAGATTTTACTTCTACAAATTTAAAAGGCAGCTCAATCATGTATCTGAGCTACATAATTTCTTCTTTAAGCCCTCCTACTTTAGAGAATGGTATTTCAGTTTAAATTTTCTCTTCCATTAATTTTTTTATGAGGTTAAATAATTCTTTGCAATAAAAAATAATTATTATCCTTTAAGAAGTATGAATATATATAATTTAAGAGCAATCAATCAATATTTTAAAATTGATGGTAGCAGGGTTAAATCAAATAAATTAAAGTGCTGATATTAGTTCTTTATTTATCTTAAATTTAACTGTTTTGTAATTTTTTAATTATTATTCTCTTATTTTCTAGAATATATCAGAATTTATAGGTTTTTCTAATAATATTAGCTGCTCATTTTACATATATTGCGTATTTTAAAATTTTACCAAATCATTTTGATTCTATTTTTACTCTAACAATTTTTAAAGTGCAGAAATAACAAATCCTACTGTACTTTAAATTATGGCAAATTTCAGAATATTTACAATATACAGATATATTTTGCTCATTAATGAACATTTTTAGTTGTGAAAAAAGCTTTGCTTACATATGTTATAATACTTTTTTTTTAAATTATTTAAATAAAATTTAAATATTCAAAGCAAAAAATAGGTACTCTAGCAAATAACGGGTGAGCCTAGTTTTATAAAGTGAAAGAAAATATAATTAGAATTATAAAATGAGAATTAATTTGTTTATTCTGTTTAGTAGTGGTAATATTTGTAGCAATTACCTTTTTTTTATATAAAAATAATGATAATTTTAAATATTTAAATTCTTTGTTAGTTTTAATCAGAATTATTAATTCTAAATTTCAAAATAATAAAAATCTAAACTGAAAATTATGTGTTTTATTGAATAATAATAGAAAAAAATAGTGATTGAATTTCTAAATAAAAAATAATTAGTGAATATTATTTAATTCATATTCTTATTAACTCAGGATAATTAATAACTTTTTTCTTCTTTCCTTTCTTTCTTTCTTTCTTTCTTTCTTTCTTTCTTTCTTTCTTTCTTTCTTTCTTTCTTTCTTTCTTTCTTTCTTTCTTTCTTTCTGATAATTCTAAATATTTAATTCATGTCTTTGATGGCTATTATAAGAAACATTAATTCTAAATTTTAAAAACAAAATATTTAAATATTTAAAAGTATGTAAATGTTTAAAATTCAAACTTCAGTAGGTGTGCTATGTTTGTTTGATAAATTAACTATGAAATATCTTAATTATACTTATCAAATAAAATAATTATATTAATATATTTAATAAAGGTAGAAAATTAAAAAATAAGAGATGTATTTTCTTAAATATAATAGTAATAATCACATTAAATATTTAAATAATTGACTTGGCAGTTTTTAATTGAAAAGTTAATTCTTCATTTCAAAAACAAAAAATATAAAGTGCAAATGACCTTTATGTCAGATTAAATTAAAGAAAGATATTTAAATTAAATTTTTTAAATAATTTGTGGAAACTTTTTGGCGATGCTAGAATCTAGTGATATAGTTTTGTTTAATAATAATTCTAAATATTTAAATTTTATTTTCTATTATGATCAATTTATACTTTATTTTTCAAAAATCTAAAGGTTAAATATTTAAAATCTAAATTCAGACCATCTTTACAATATTTGCATAATCATTGAAAAATATCTGAAAAAGAGTTAAAAAATGATTAGATTAATATGTTTATTTATGCCAATATGGGTGAAAACAGCTATGAATATTCTTAAATAATAATGATAATTCTAAAAATTTAAATTTTAGTCAGATTTTAATCGGATTATTAATTCTAAAAAAAATCAAGATAGCAAATTGTGTGTATATTTAATTAAAGAATAGACAAAAAAGATATCTTTATTAAATTTAATAAAAATAAATAATTAGATTATATAATCTTTATTTATTACCCTGATATTTATCAATTATCTTTTTATTTCCTTCAATGCAATAATAAAGATGATTCATAAATTCTTTGAAATTTTTGGGGAATCAATAATTAATTCTAATTTTCAGAATCAAAAATTAGAAAACCGTAAACTAACTAACTAACTAACTAAATAAACACTTTACCTAATTATCCATTAAAAAAATTTGAACAATGAGAGAGAAAATATTAGTCATTTATCAAAATTTCAAATTGCAAATGATATTGTTTACAAATTTGTTTGCTATTTAATAACGAAAAAAACGCTTATTATTAGAAGGTAATTGTAATAAATAAAGACATGTAGTATAATACTTAAAATTTATAATATGTTGAAAATATAAAAAATGTACTTTTAAGGACGTTTTAAATTGATTTAAGAAAAAAATTAAATATTTTTTAATGTTATATAATAATTAAAAAAACAAAATTAATCGAAAAATAAAATCAAAAATAATTATTAAAAAAACAAATGGCATTTTATATTGATTTATATATGAGCTGTCCGTGCCACAACGATTATATACCTGAAAAATGTTAAATGCCTTAGTATTGGTACCACAATTGCTAATAAAACAAAATTTCAAAGAAATTGTAATAAGTTAATTAAAGATTATATTTATATTGTGGTATTTGCTAGATGTATGATCATATTAGAACCTTTAACTACTACTGTGAAAAGTACTCAGCTTATATGCCGTACAAGAACAATAGTCCTTAAGCTTCGATAATCTTATCATAATAACTTGCTAATCCAAAATTATCAAAAGAATAAAGGGCTATTATAAATGCTCTAATATTAAATTTATTAGATGAAAGCTGAAGTTTAAATGCAAACAAATCAATTATTACAAAAATTATTATCAATATAAGATATATATTAAGTTTACTTATGTTATTGAATTTATATTCTATGTTGTTTTTTTCTAAAATATTTTATTGGTTTTACAAATAAAATAAATTTCTACATAATAAAAATTTAAATAAGTAAAAAAAAAGTATTTTCTAATCTTTAAATTATTAAAATTCAATTTGATTTTATATGCTTTTAATTGTAGTCATTTTTGTATTTGAAATACAACCAACTCTGATATGATTAATTAAAAATGGTGGATGATATTTAGATGATTTTTATATTATCATATAAAATTGAATATTATAATATCGAATATAATAGGTTGATTTTATCATTAACAATAATTTGAATTAAAAAATGCATGTATTTTTATTTACTCTATTATAAAATTTTATGGCTTATTACTAAAATATTTCTGATGAAAAATTCAAAAGCTTCGGAGGATCTAAATTACTATTTTTGAACCCTCGTAAAAATTAATTCCAATTATGTTTAAAATCATTTTTCAAAAATACTCAAGGGAGGAAGGGAGGGGGATGATTTTACAGGCAGCTTGAGAATTTTTTACTTGCAGTTTGATGCTGCACCAGATGGATAGATTGATGAATAGAAAATATCCTATTTTGCATTATTGCCTACTTATTCGCAATTTAATATTTATTTTCACAAATTTATTTATAAAAATAAAGCCTTTTGATATTATTTAAGGCGTTTTTAGAATATCTAATTTCCTTTTATATCTCCCGTCACTATAAAGATTAAAATGATTTTTTGAAATAAAAAAGTTTATTTAAAAGCATAATTTTGTAAATTTTTTTTATTTATGAAGGAAGGAAAAATGTAAATTTATAATGTAATCTATAATCATAATTCTATTTTTTTATAATAATTAGATTTACTTTTTAATTTTCTGGCCAATTTTGGTGTGTTATTATTTTTTAATTTTTGTTGTTTGGATTATCAAATAACAAAAATATAGTGTAGTATGGGGTAGGCTTTTTAACTTATATTTTTGATAAGAGTGGTTTTAAAAGGAAATATTATTATGTTTTACAATTATAAAATAATTAAATTAAAAAAAAACAATAAATTAAACATTTCTCGGCTGAAAATTATTTGCTAAAAATAACATAAGTTAAATTAATAATGTACCTTTTCTCTTAAAAAACTAAATAAAAGTAAATCCTTTAACAAAATCATTATTAAACAACCAAAAATAACTTTGAAGCTATCATACTATCATTTAACAGAGTGCTATATTTAATTGGTTTTAAAGATTTCCTAGCCAAACACTAGCTCAGTATATAAGGATAAAACTTTTAAAGCTTACCATTTGATCTAGAAGTAGAGTTTGATATATTACTATACACTATGCTTAATCTAAAAGTAATTCCTGGTCTAAGTGAATGTGATCAGCTACATGAATTAGAATAGCAAATTTACAAACTATATTCAGCTTTAAATCAGCAATTCGTATCAGAGATCTTTTAGCTAAGCAAGCTATCAATTAAAGGTGATCCAAATGCGAAGAAATAGTATTTACATCTAAAGTAATAGTATCCTTCTAATTTTCTACTCTCATCTTAGGCATTAAATTCTTAGCAAAAAAACAGAGAAGTAAATGTCCCTGAGACTAAATAAATTTTTTCTTAAGATATTGAATAAGAGCATGCTTTAGAATCCGTGTAATAATTTGCTCATCATTAATAATTAGCAAATTAACTATTAGATGATTTAAGAACTGGAAAAAGTAAATTATTTAAAGAAATTATTATATCTAATACTATATAAATTTTTTTTTTAAAGTTAATGAAAGAGAGTATAATTCAAATCTTTACAAACTGGGATTTCTAGATTAAAATGAATATGAGAAATAAATAAAATAAATGAATAAATCTTAAAATGCTAATGAGTTTTAGAGAAATAAAAAATAAGATAAAAATAATTAGATGGAAATAGAATAGAATCATCAAATCTAATAAAATGATAAACAAGATTAAGCTATAATTGAAAAAATGGAACTTGAACTTTAGAATCTGAAAGAGTAATAAAAAATGAATAAGAGTAAATTAAATAAATATTTTTATGAAATTTTAATTTATATTTTAAAATATAGTAACTAAATACGATTACGAATACAAATTTTAATATCTCTAATATAAATATAAAAAATATATTAAATGAAATAAATTAATTCTTTCATATTGATTGCTTTTTTAATTTAAAAAAAATTTATATAATTTATGTATTATTTTTTTTTCTAAATAAAATTGAAAATAGGCTTTATTATTTAAAAAACTTAAACTAATAAATTATGTTTCGTATTTGATTTTAGAATTTTTAATGATATTTTTTTGAATTAATAATATATAATTAATCATAATTTTCAAAAATAATATAACATTAATTTAATTAAAATTCATATTTCGATTTCAATTCTATTATATTCAAAAAAAATTTAGAAAGTCCATTAAAAAATATAAAGTTACAATTTTTTTTTTCTTCCTAAAAAAAATTATGTATTTATGTAGGTAGGTAGGTAATTTTAATGAAAATTCACTTTGTTGTTTTATTAATTTATTTTTTTGAAAAAAATGTTAATAAATATAAAAAATTAAAAAGGAAAAATTTAGATAATTAATTTAAAAGTTTAATAATATAAAATAACAGAAATTGATTTAATTTAAGTAATATTCTATCATAATAATTCCTTTTAAAAAACTAATTTTAAGATAAATAAACACACTTAAATGCAAGTAATGAGTAAATGAGGATATTTCAATAAATATTTTTAAGATTCGATAATGTGTTTTAAAGCATTACTCACCTCTTTGTGTAACAAAATAAATGTTTGACATTTTAAATATAACAACCTATTAAAATTTGTAAACTAACACCTTACTGTTATTTTTAAAAAACAAATCATTCACTTTTTTGTTTTTTATTTAAAAAAATTAAAATGAATAAATTTTCAAATAAATTGATTGACAATTTCTATTGACTGAATTTTAATCCAATCGCTTTTCTTATATTTAGAGCTTAGATTTACAAAGAATCTTAAATCTTTTAACTTAGAAATGTCTGTTCTCTCTTGATTTATGGAAACAATGTTATTATTTTCCTCTGAATCTAAAACTTCAAAGATATTTTCTAATAAACATAATTTAATAGTGTAAAAATGAATGTTCCTAGAAACTTCCCACATAGTTAAATTTTATCCTTTTACTACTTTATCAACACCCCATTACCCATCACAATAGTACATTAATTTTTATTCATATAAGTTGTGATTAACAAGTGAGTCTCTACCTAGTCCAAATCCAAATTTCAAATTTTGCCTATTAGCATTTTATGATATTTCAATTTTAAAAATATATTTAAGAGTTGGATTAATGATAAAATCACAAAATGCTTGCAATTATTAAGTTGAGTGGTCTATTTACGCTTGCAGTATGTCCTAATTTTAAATCTAAAATAACTAGCTACTCTGATCGTAGTTAGATTTTAATAACTTAAATTTTAATTCATTTATGCTTAGGATTTATGGGATCATTTCAAAAATAGGATATCTCATCAAAAAATTTTAAATAGATTCTTTTTATGATATCCTATTCAAGAAATTAGAAAACAAACTATGCGTATTTTTGTAGGATTATATTTATTTAGTTTAGTTATATGGAATATCAGAAATTGTTTATGCTAGTTTCAGGATGTCAGTATAATGATGATCTTACAAGCTATCATACTTAATTTTGATAAAATCTCTCTTAAATATTTGCTACTAAAAAATTTCTTAGAAAAGATAAAAGTTAGATGCAATCGCCTGTTCAAACGAGTCTACGAAAGAAATTGAAAACTAATTTAACTAATTTCTCAATATTTGTGAAAGGGTTGCCATACTTATTTTTAATTGTAAATCATAGTTTTTATCTTTCAGGCTATCAACTTATTTATTAAATAAATCTAAATTACAAAGAACTTAGTTTTTAACTCTCTCCATCGCACTCAAGTTGAATTCGCTATCCTATTCTACTATCTTAGCTATTTTCTATATATTTTGTGTATTTTTTGTTTTTTATTCCAATACATTGTCAACTATTTTCTTTAGTTCTTTATTCTTTTAAAAGATTGATTTAGAATTATCTTAAATAATTCTTTATATATCTAATTTTCTTGAAATCATATTGTATTCTTCCACTAAATTTTACTCTTTTTCTTGTTAATTCTAAATTAACTGTATGTATTTCTTTTAAATGGAGGATATTTTCTTTTCTATTTGATCTTTAAGTTCCTAGAAAAAAAGAATTGCATCGTTTATTTTATTGTACTTAATGTCATTTATATTTGTGAATATCTTGTTGAGTTGTTACTTCAACTGTTAAGATACTTCTTTTTCAAAAGGTGGCCAATTATGAAAATAGGTTTATTTATCTGCTCCCATCATTTTCGAAATGCTAATTGATGTTATGCCTGCGAATTCATCCTATTCTTCAATACAGCAAGAGCACGAAAGAACTTGAGAGATATCTTTATGAAATCTAATTAAATTTATTTAATAGTCAGGGTGAATATTGCACTTAAATTATATATTATCCATATTATATTTGCAGCTTATAAGAAATATGATTAATTAATTCTAAATTTCAAAATATTAATAAATTATTGAAAAAATATCATCCAAAAAAATTAATTATAACAAAATCAATAAGATATATTCTGATAAGTAATAATTCTAATTTTAATAATAACTTAAACATGAAATCACTTATTATACTATCGTATTTTACAATTATAATAATCAATAATAAATCTTCAGATTAATTCTAAAATAATAATTACCCACAAATAAATACATTAAAAAAGAATTATTAAATGTTATTTAATAGGTTTTTTTTTCTAATTTATTTTTTTTTTATAAATATTTATTTTGTTATTTAAAAATTTAATTTTGTATTAAGTTTTATTCGTTTATGGTATTTTTGATGATTAAATTATTTTAAAAAAGAATAAATTTATTTATTTTTTAAATTATTTTATGACTATTTTATACAAAAAAAAACTCAAACAAATAATTAAAAGATAAATTTTATTAGTTTTTATGAATACATTTGAAGTTCTTTAATCCTCACAATCTGACCAAAGGCTTACCAGCCATAGCAAGACATTCACCTATTGTTTTGAATAATAATAATTATAAAATGATCATTTTGAATTCATTTTTATTATAAAATAGAGATATCTTTAAAATATAAAATTTTAATTACCAGTGATGAAAGATGCTTCTTCGCTGGCAAGGTAAGCAACTGCACTAGATACATCTTCTGGGACTCCGAGACGAGAGACACCTATTTTTAAAAAATGATTAATTTATTAAATAAGTATTTAAATAAAAATCATATTAGGATAAATAGATTTTGAAATAGTTCTTAGATTAGATAAAAGATTCTTTTCTAATTGCTTGGTTATTTATTTCTTTCATAATTTTAAATCGTTTTTTTAATTTATTTTTTGCATGAAGAGTTTTTACCTTCTGAAAGAATTGTTTGTTGTTCTCTGTCCTTCCAAAGAGCTTCAGAGAATTTAGTTTTAATGACACCTGGAGCAACGCAATTAACACGGATACCATCTGATTAAAGTTCTCTTGCGAGTAATTTATTCATAACTAAAACCATAGTCTTGGTGATACCATAGAAACCAATAAGATTTTCTTACTCATAACCACTTAGGGAGCTTACCAAAATTACATTAGCTCCTTTTCTACCTCTCATGAAGGGGAGAGCATCACGTACAAGGAAGAGGACACCTTTAAAATTAATCTCATACATTTTATCCATAGCCTATTCCGGAGTATCTGTGAAAGCACCCATGAAAGTGGAAACTGCAGCGTTAGGAATCAAGCTAATTAATTTTTATGAAAATGATTGAATAATAAATATGAAAAAGTAAAGATTTTAAATGAATATCGATTTTAAATTGAGCATTTTTATAAAAAGATAAAAGATCTATTTACATATCAACACCTCCAAACTTGTCCTTAGCAAATTATAAGAGTTTTTATCTATCTTCAGGTTTACCTGCGTGACAAACTAAACCTTCAGCTTTTCCACCTAACTTTCTAATCATATCTACTGCTTCGGTAACGTTCTTTTGACTACGAGAGTTGATGATGACAGTGGCTCCTTCTAAAGCTAATCTCTTGGAAATATCCAAACCTATACCAGTTGAAGAAGCGGTTACAATAGCAACCTTGTTTTCGAATCTCTTAGGATAAGTAGTGGTCATTTATTTATATATTCTATGATTAATTATATTAATAAGTAATTTAATTGTTTTTAATTCCAAAATAAATAATTACTTGATATTAAAAAATGAAATTTCTTATATATGTGACGATATTGATTTTTATTGAGTATGTAAGATATTTTCAACTTTTTTAAAAACCCATTTGCTGGAAAATTTCTTTATTAGTAATCTAAAAGTGACGAAAGTGTCGCATATATTTTTATAAAATTTACTAGTTCTAATTACTTTATGGAATCATTTATATTTAAATTTAATCAATAATCTAATTAATAATCTTAAGTAAATGAACCAATCATTTACATTCATTAAATATAATGTTAATATTATCGTTAATTCCATCATCTTAATCTTTATTTAGTAAACATTCCCCTAAAATAAAACTTGATTAAAAAAATCTTTTTAATGCTTACAAATTAAAGTTACTTAAAAGATTAAATGAGTGGTGAGGATTAGATACTTACAAGTAGAAAAAAATTTAGAATCTTTAAATTATTTTTAAAAAAAATCTGCATAGTCACTCAAAAAATAACATTCACTTTGAATGAAATTATTTTATTACATAATATCATTTAAATTTATTTGAAAATAAAAATAGTAAAATTATAGGTTATTTTCTAATGTTTATAATGTTTAGAATATTTTTTTTTAATATAAATAAATACATTATATCTATCTAATTACCTTCGCAAATTTAAAAAAATTTTATTTAATTCAAAAATAAGAATTTTTTAAAAGTAATTTAATTTATATTAATTACAATCTTACTTTCAAAATCTTTATTTTACAGTATAGAAAATGAAAAAGAGATAGATAGACAACTCACGAATCTTTTATTCTTTAAATTAAACTAAATAAGTTTCCTATTTCAAAGAATTTAAATAAAAAAACTTTTCATAATAACTAGATTTGTTATCAATCTAAAGCATCATTTGATTAGTTATGTATGAATAGTAAAATGGAAAAAAAATTTCTTTATTTGTATTAAAAAAACTTAACTACACAATATAAAATACATATTAAACAAATGACTTTTACAAATAATAACATTATTTTATTTTATCTAAGCCAGTGACCATATCAAATACGAGTTTCTTTTTAATATTTCCTTGTATCTAATTGATGACATGCATGTCTTGTGCAAATCTTTATATTTGTTTTTATTAGAAAAAATAAAATATTTTAAAAAATTAATTAATACCTTCTTCTGCTCTTATTATTTTAAGTTAAAATTGATTATCTTATCAAATTATTAAAGCTCCTTAATTATTTTACTCTATTTTAATTTAGATATATTGTATTAAAAAACATGAGTATATTTTTATTAATAATCAAATATGCTTTAATATAAGAAAAAATTACCAACTATTTTCAATTTATAATTTTATTAGCTTATGATTGGCTGCAAGTAGTTCAATATTCTTACAAGCTATTTCAATTAAATTTAACTTAAATTTTTATTTAATATATAATTTACAGTCTTTTGTTAAGTAGATATTAATTGATCGTAATTTCTAATGTTTGAAATATTAGATTATTCTTACTCACTATTTTAAATTTAAATTTTTTCAACTATTTTATTATTTAAACCTTCAATCAAAGTTATTACTATCTAGTTTTTATAAATGAAAATTCAAACAATTACTAATAAATATCTAAATATTTATCTTACTCACTATTTTAGTATTAATTTATTAATCCTGCCATCAAAACTTAATATTATTAAGTATATTACCAACTATTTTCACATTTTAATTCATTATAAGTGCAAGTAATTTTCAAATAAGTTACTCACTGTTTTTAATAATTAAATTAGTTAAATATTTTTACTAAAAAAAATTTAATTACTAGCTATTTTCAAAATTAAAGATGATTTATTAAGCATCTTCATATCAAAAGTTTAAAATTACCAACTATTTATTTTTAATAAGAAAATTAGTTAATTTAATTATTTTAAATTGGTATATTCTAATCAAATATCTTTCAAAAATATCATTACAAACTATTATGTAAATGAATATTAATTAATACAGCATCTATGAATCATCTAAATATAGATCTTTCAAAAATATGATTACCCACTTTTTATTATTAGAAATAAAATTAATAAGCTAGTTATTTAATACAGCATTTATTAATTAACTAATTAAAAAGCATTCGAAAATAAAATTACCCACTATTTTTAATTAGTAAATAAGTTAGCATTAAGAATTATGGCAACTTCCATCTAATAAAATAGATTTCCAATATATTATTACCCCCTGAATTGAATTAGAAATTAAGCAAGTAAATTAATTGATTAATCTATCTTCTAATCAAAAATATAATACCGGCTATTTTGAATTTTATAGTAAGTAAGTTAGTTAATTCAGCAAATATTTATATACTAATAAAATATTTCTAAGATATTATTACCCACTGTTTAAATTAGAAGTTAAATAAGTTAATTCAGCATCTATCTATCTTCTATTCAAAAATATTATTACCGACTATTTAAAATTATAAAATAAGTTAATTATTCAGTTAGCTTATTAAATATCTATAATTCTAATGATAAAATATCTTTTAGCTTTTACCTACTGTTTTTAATAAGAAAATAATTAATTAGTTATTTCAGTATCTATATTTGTTTCAAAAACATTTTAAAAGTATTTACGGTCTATTTAACATTAGAAAATAAATAAATTAGTATATCAATTAAGCAAATAACTATCTTCTAATGAATATTATTTACTGCCTATTATAATTTATAAAAATTTAAAGTATATGCTAAAAATTATAATAAAATGCAATTTTTACTTGCTATTTTGTGAAATTTTGCTCAGATCTTAAAATGAAAAGGACTAAATATGTTCATTACTTTCTATTTTAAAGTTGCAAAATAATTAATTTTATAAATATATATTAAATTGAAGATCCTACTTGCTATTTTAAAAAAGGTTATTAGAGATTTTTCTTTCTATCAACAATATATTTTACAGACTTAAAGGAAAAGTAAAAAAATTTCAAAGCTTTTTTTATGAATTGTAATAATCTTACTTGCTTTTTTGAATTAAAAATATTTTTAATATTTGTGAAATAAAAATATAAATAAATTACTAGCTATTTAGTGAGTTTATTAAAATAATTAAATAAGCATTTTGAAGTTTTCTGATTTATAATGATTATTGATTACACTCTATTTTAAATATTAAAGTTATTAAATTTTTATTTATTTAATATTAATTTTAAGCTACAATCTATTTTTAAATTTGATACTAATTTTTCACCAAACACTAATAACTTTAAAATACCCTCTATTATTTTGAAAGAATTAATTTTAATATTTTAAAAAATGAAATAAAACGATTTATTTACATCCTATATTAATTAGTAAAATTGGATTGAGCATGTGATTCATTAGAAAGTAAATTATTTAATCTACGGTTTACTATCATAGTTTAAAATAAAATATTCCAATTAGTTAAGATGTTAAGCCTAAATTGTTTAATTTATTACTCATTCCTATTTATATTTTCAATTTTTATTTTAAGTAAAATCTAAAAAATATTACACGCTTTTATAATGCAATATTAAAGAAATAAATTATGAGCCCAATTTATATCATTGAATATAGTTATTTACGTTATCTCCTTTCTTGAATATTAAATTTTAACTTTTAAAATATTTTATTTTAGAATATTTACAGCTTCCTGGTTTTTATTTGAAAAATAATAAATATTTTCAAAAAACAACTGTTTAAAAGAGCTACATGTCACTATTAAGATAATATTGTTTTTAAAGTATCACATAAGTGAGATATAAATAAATCTTTACTATCTATTTGAATAGTAAATTTAAGTATTATTAACATTTATTATTGAAAAATTAATATTACAATCTTTTCAAATTTTTTAAGGAAGATTTGAAAAATAATGTAAAGAATTTATTTTTAGTGATTACTTCCTATTAATTTATAAATATTTTCAAGTATTTATTTAGCTTTACTTCTAAATTTACATCCTAATTTATTAAATTTTCTATTTAATAATTTGCATCAAACTTTAAAAGCTAGAGTTACTCTCTATTTTTATAAATATTTTGATATAATTATATTAATTAAAGCTATTAAATACCCTATCTCGATACCATTAAGTTTAGACTAACTATTTTTTATAAAATTAAATCAAACATCCTCTTATTAATTTTAAATTTTCAATTTTAATTACTTCCTTTTGAATTAAAATCAATACAATCAAAGCCTGTATTAAAGTCACTAAAAATATTCTTACAACCTAATTAATTTTAAATGGATATGAGCATTCTATAGTATAACTTAATTTTACTGCCTATTTGTAATTAAAAAAGCTCAATCCAACATTCCCTCAAAATTTATTTTACTTGGTATCACTTTTAATTATGGGTAATTAAATACTTTTATCATTCAATTTTTAAATTTTAACTTACACTCTTTTTTAGTAAAGTGAAAATAGCAAAATATCTAAATCATTCTAAATAAATACTTCCTATTTATTTATTTATTTATTTATTTATTTATTTTTACAATAATATAATTAATATATTTTATATATTTATATATTAATTACCCACTATTTTAGTATTGAGTGTAATTAATTAATTAATAAATATAATTAATTTTTAGATCAGTATCTATCTTGAAATCTATCAAAAATCTCAAAAAATTATTACATACTATTTTTATTTTTAAAAGTTAGTTTTTTAATTTATCTTCTGTCTAAATCATTTAAAAGCATATTTACTTCCTACTTTAAATTAAATTTCGTTAGTTCGTTAATTAGTCTATATTTATCTTTCAATAATCTTTTAATTAAAATATTTCTAAAGTGTTATTACTTCCTATTTTGAATTAAAATATAATTAAGTTATTTATTTATTTGATTAAGTTTATTTATATTATTTTATCAAAAATGTTTCAAAAATTTTTATACATCCTATTTAGTTAATTCAGCAAAAATCAAACGTCTAATCGAATATCTTTTAAAAATATTATTACTGCCTATTTTGATTTAAAAAATAACTTTAGAAAATAAATAAGCAGGCTAGTAAGATAATTCAGCATCTATATATCTTCAAATCAATAATATTATTACGATCTATTTTTAATTAAAAATTAAATTAGTTAGTTAGTAAATTAGTTAAGCAATCTAGCATTTATCTATCCCTCTATGTTAAAATCTAAAATCTTTCTAAAATATAGATAGTTACCTCCTATTTAGAATTAAAAAGTAAATTAATTAGTAAATTAGATTCGTTTTTCTTTTAATCTAGTATTATTGAAAAATTTTTACTCACTATTTTAAGCAGAAATTAAGTTATTAATATCAGATAGATCTATCTTTAAAATGCATACTCACTATTTTGATTTCGAAAGTTAATTAAATTAATTCATCATCTATCATCAATCTTCAAATCAAAAATATTATTACTAACTATATAGAAGTATAAATTAAATTAATTAGTTAATTCAGCTTCTATTAATGTTCTAATTAAACATTTTCAAAAATATTATTACTCTCTATTTTGGATTAAAAATAACATTAGTAAGTTTGTTAGTTAGTTTAGCAAGTATAAATTGATTTATCTTCAAATGAGAAGTCTTTCAAAAATATTATTACCTACTAATTTAATTAAAAGACAAATTATTGTATCCAATAAAATACTTTTAAAAAAGATGAATTACAGGCTATTTTTTATTTAGAAAAACTATTGAGCAAGTTGTAAAAAGCATTAAAAAAATTGCATTACTTCCTATTAAGAATTTGAAATTATACTGAATGATTTTAAAAATAATATTAATAATTATACCCTGTATTTCTATTTGAATATATAGTAAATTCATCATCCTCAAGTTAAAGTAACAAACAGAAAGAATATGATTTTATTTTATTTTATTTTATTTTTTAATAGGTATTTTAAGTTAGAATCTTTATATGATCAATTATTTAAAAAATGCTTACTCTCTATTTTGATGTTTTATCACATTAGTTAGTTTAAAAATTTATGGTAGAAAATATGAATTACTATCTATTTTTTGATAAAAAATAAATTGAGTAGGTTTAAGTAAACCCTAATTAATAAATGATCTTACAATCTATTTTTAACATTTTAGCGAATTTATTATAGTATTTTATTAAAAGCAAATCTTACTTTCTAATTAATAAAAAATGAATAAATATTGTTATTTATTTTAATTAATGATAAAATTTACCCTCTATTAAAATATATTTTATTAGATATGATGTTACTTATTAAGAATTATTACTTTCTATTTCAGATATAAAATTGTGTAAAGATATTTTTTTTTAAATTTAAGGGTAGAATTACTTCCTGTTTTGATTTAAATAATTCATGCTATATAATTCGCTTGATAGATCTTAAAATAGATATCCATTCATGCCTTCAATTTCTGAATAAATACTGGTATTATATTGCGAATATGACTCATTAATTATTATCTTCTGTTATTTATTTTGTTTGAATAAACCAATTAATATTTTGTTGGATAAATAATTTATTTATTTGACCTATTCTTCGTATTCTTTAATAGTACTTTGAAGGAATTACTTTTCATTTTTACTTAAAAAATTTTAAGTAAATAATTTATCTTACAAAATTTACATAATTGGATAAATTGTATCATAAAAACATTCAACAAATTAAATATCCTTATCAATCTCATTCATGTACTGCTATGCCTATCCGTCATCTTATATAACTTCTACAAACATTTTGTCTAACTAAAATTCAAATGAAATAATTCCTTTTAATAAAATTAAAACTTCTTTGATAGATAACCTATCCCTAGGTTTGAATTATGTTAAACCATCAATTATATACTTAAGCTATTTGTTATATTAAAATTTTGAAAAATTGTTATCGTATTACAAAGGCTAGTGCTTTCTAAATATCAATTCATTTTAGAAACCTTAAATCATTGTATAAATGATGTAACCTATTTATAAAATATTATATTTGAATATCATAATGTTAATATTTTGTTATTCTTACCCAAAGAAAAAGCTTCACTCTAATTTATTATAAAAATAAAATATTTTTAGTAATAACATTTAACTAGTCAATTTAATTATTTCAAAATGTATAATTCATTAATAATATTCTTAATAATGAAAAAAACTAAAAGAAGTTCAAGATTTGAATTTTAAAAATTAAGCAATCTTAAAGCTTTTATAATAAAGACTTATTCGCTTTTTATCATACAAGCCATTTATTAAAGTAGTATTGCTATTAAAACTTCTAATAAAAAATTATTTATTGATTGCTTACTCTTTGACTTGGCTCTGGTGTGACTTTGATTTAAAGTTTTTTATACTCTTCTTGATAAATATTAAAATCTTTTGCATCATAGCATTCTGGTGCTTGATACAAAACGTTTCCTTACTTTTGTTTAAAGTAGATTTGTTGATTTAAGATATTTAAAAAAATAATTAGTTAGTTAGTAAGTAAGTAGTTAAATTAATAAATACATATTAATTCATGCAATATTCAGATTGTCTTTTAAGATTATCTGCCATTCCGAAATCCGCTATCATAGAATTATTTATTCAAACAAAAATAAATATTATTGAATCACAGCATTTAAGAGTAAATTTACAGACAACTGCATTTCCATTGTAGTCAATTAAAATATTATCCATTTTTAGATCATTTACAAGACAATTTTATGAATGGACATAAAAAAGACCTTCAGCAATATCCTTTGAATACTTGATAGCTGATAATTCATTTAATTTTTTCTCCTCTGTCTGCTAGATGATCTAGTTGAGTGTACCTACAAAAAAAAGCTATGTAATCTATTAAATTTATATTTTTTACCCTAACATTCATTAAGAATCAAATAGTAGAACTGTTTTCCTTCAAATTGATCTAAAAGATTGACAACATAAGGAGAGCCTTGGCATTTATTGAGAATCTCTATTTCTTTTTTTACTTATTTTTTATTTTGCTCAAAAATATTTCCATCATTATCTCTAATTTGGATTCCTTTGATTGCATATCTCATTTTAGTTGATGCTTTTTCAGCTAACAAAACTAATCCTTATGCTCCCTTTCCTAAAAACCTAAATTCAACAAATCCTCTCTCTTTTAGTTCTTTTTTCATAATCTTGTAATTGTTGCTAGTACTTGGCTCAAGTTAAGGATCAATCATTTCACTCACTATTTATAAAAATAGCATCTTAATTCCAAAAATTTTTTTGTTTTTTATTTTAATTATTGAAACCCATATTCAAAAGTAATGAATGATGTAGTAATCAAAACAATTATAGCATTAAGGAAATTTACTCAGCTATTCTGGTTTATTGAGCGTCTAAATACCCTTATCTTTATACATATTTTTGATTTTATTTCTGTTTTCAATATGCTAAGCTATCTTCTATTTGATGCTAGCTGGTTAGCACTAATTAGCTTTATTTATGTTCATTTATCTGGGCTTGAATATTATTATTATTTTGCTTAGTTTTTATTAGAATTAATGAAAAATTATATTATGTAAGATTAAAAGCATATAAATTTAATTGATTCATATCCTAAATAAATATATTTGGAATTTATATACAAAATATATAGTCAACTAGTAGTTAGAATATTCGCATAAATCATATTGGAATTTATTTTTATAAAATATTTTTATTTATTTTCTATTTTCACTTAATAAATAAAAAATTTAGCTAACACTTTTCAATATAAAAAAAGATATTTTATTTTTATAAACAAAATATTTAACACAATTATTTATATCTTTATTAATACATATATCTTACTTTTATTTTTAAATTAAATTTTAATATATTTTCTAGTTAGCAGACATTTATTTGTTTGCAGATAAAAATATTTGCTTTAAAAAATTAATTAAAATTTGAAAAAATTTTCTGCCAAATAAAAATATAAAGCTATCAACTATCACACATTAATATATCCTGCTTCTTCTAATAAATTAATATTTTATTAAAATTATACTTGATAAAAACTCATTTTTTAATTGTATTTTAATGATTTAAGGTGAGATTTTGCTTTCTCCAAAATAAGATAATAATATTATGAAAAACAATTATTCTTTTTTTTACAAATACATAAAGAAATAAAATAATATATTGAATTATTAAATAATATTTTATTTTTTAGTTTATAATTAAATGTATTTGAATTTATCTGATTTGATTTAATAATTAGTAAAATAATATTTTTATAAATTGAATAAATTAATAATAAATATCTTTAATGGTTGCTTTACGTTTTAATAGAAGACGTCAGTATTAGTAATCAGATTTTTGAAAATAACTTCTAATTTGATTAGGTTTATTTAGGATAAAAATAATATGATGATTAAATGAATATTATTTACTTCAACCAATTTTTAGTTTTAATATTTTTTCTTACTCAAAAACTTTTTAAACTTACTTGGCTTTAAAAAAAACAAGTTAATTTTCAATATTTTGATTGAATTTGTAAAATTATAAAGATACCGTGCTAATAGTATTTCTAATGTTAAATAAATTTTTAAAGACACATTTTTAAAGGCCTATTAAATTTAAAGCGTTTGTAAGTTTTTAATTTGATTAACTGACCAATATAGAGAAAATTTACTGTGTATAGAATAAAAATAATTAATCAAATAAAAACGTATGTTAATTAGCATCACCATCGATCGTTGATTATAGTCAATAAAATTTATTAAAAGTTACTTAAATTTCAATTATATTAAGCATTTTTTTATTTTTTTTGTATTCTATTAACTAAAAGCCAAATTTAAAAAGGATGTTTAGAGAAAAGGATACAAATTTCTTATAATTTGCAAAATAAGCGCTTTCTTAGGAAATATTATTTCGATTTTCTTTCAATCATTTTTGTTAAATTTTTTGAAGATATCTTTTGAAAGTATTTTATAAAATTTAATTAAGGTAAATAACATCAAGTATAGAAAAATATTTTGGAGTGCAGAATTTTTTCTTCATCCAATTACTAATTAATTATCAGAATTTAAGTTAAGCGAAATTAAATAGTTATTTAGATTTATTTCTTTGACTTACTTAACATTTATATTTGGCTAAACGCTGTTTAAATATATATATGCTTAAAGATAAACACCTTTATTTATATTTATTTATATTTAAATTAATTTGCTAAAAATAATTTTGACAAAACATGAAATTTCTTTTCCTTTTTAATATTTGTTCTACTTTAATTTTCTTAAGTTTAGTTTATCCTGTTTCTTGCGATTGCTCTAGTCTTTCAGCGTGTGATGACTCATGCTAGCAGCAAGGATATTTTACTGACACAAGTTCTAATTCATGTAAACTACCAAGTTTTACAGATTGTATAACTTAAGCAGGGTATTAATTATGCAGTGATCCTTCTAAAATTTGTAATACTACTTATGGCTTTGTAAATAAGCAAGGTGACTGTGACTTCCCTTATAATTGCGATTCTGACTCTTAAGGCTGTAGTTTAGCTTGCAAAGCATTGGCTTATTATGGAACTGAAAATTGTAAACCTTAAACTGATAGTTATTGTTAAGATGATAATAATAAAGCTTGTCAATATCCCCAAAATGCTTGCGTAACTTAAAGAGGCTGGTTATAAGGTTAAAATGGTGTTTGTAGTTTCCCTGATTGTTCTCTTCCTTAGGCTTGTTAAAATGATTGCTGTATTTTATTAGGTTATTTTAAAAATCAATCTACTAATGATTGCATTATACCCACAGTTGATGAATGCCTTGAAAATAATTAAATTAAATGTAATTATAAAAATTCCCCATGTGTAAGTATTAATTTTTTGACTTAAGGATAAAGTGGGATTTGTAAACTTCCTTCAAATTGCTTAGATTTAAATTAACCATGCAAACCAGCATGCACTTATCTTTAATATATAAATGATATTAATAATAATTGTGCTAATCCTACAAATTCTAGCTGTCTTACGAAATCTTAAAACAAATGTTAATATTTGTAAAGCGCATGTGTTGCTAAATTAGGATGGACCCCTGACAATCAAAATGACTGCACATTTCCTATAAACTGTTTATCTGATACTTAAAATTGCTCATAAGCCTGCATATATTTGAATTATATTAGCAATGGATCTAAATGTATTTATCCTGAAAGTTCTTTTTGTTTAAATTAATAATAAAATTATTGCTCTATTAAAGAAAGCGCATGTTTTAAATTTGGATGGAGTTTGATTGTATAATAAAATGCTTGTTCCAATTAAGGGGGTACTTGCATTAATCAATAATCTAATAATGAAAATAATAATAATATTAATAGTATTTCTTATTGTGGAATTCCAATTAACTGTTTATAATCTTGCGAATCTCAAGCTTGCTAATATTTAGGCTATATCAAAGAGAATGGTTCTTGTCGTCCTAAAAATTATGAAGAATGTGAGTAAATTGGGATTAATTTATGTGCTTTGCCTGATTCAGTGTGCAAAAAATTAGGATTTGCTAAGAAAAATGATAGTAATGACTGTGAATATCCAAGTAACTGCTAATCTGATTCGTTAGAATGCTCATAAATATGTCTCCATTTAAATTATTAGACAGAATCTAATAAATGTTAACTTCCATCAAATTAAGAAATATGTATTAAATCTGATGACGATTATTGCAAAAACGATTAAAGAGCTTGTGTTGTTTTAGGGTGGAAGAAAAATGACTCAGATAATAAGTGTTAAAAACCTAATTGTTTAAGTTCTAAAGATATTTGCAAAACTAGCGCTTGTAATTTTATAGGATATGAAAAAAATGAAGATTTAACTTGTAAAACTCCAAGTTTTGAAGATTGCCTGTAAATGAATTAAAATAGATGTGGAAACTCATAATCTATCTGCTTAAATTTTGGATTCACAAAATCTCCTACAAGCAATGATTGTTAAGTTCCTAATTGTTTGGGTGATTTATAAACATGTTAAAACCCAATCTGCACGTATTTAGGATACAAGGTTGATGGAGGTTTGTGCAAACTACCTACTTTTGACTCATGCTAAGAATCTGGCAACAATAATTGTGCTATTGATTAATATTCCGTATGTATTAAAATTGGATTTATTAAATAATCTACAAGTTCAGATTGCCAATTCCCTAATAATTGCCTATCTTCAACCAATCCTTGTTCAGATATTTGTAATTATTTAAACTACGTAACTAATGGAAGTACTTGTTAATATTTAGATTAAGATTAGTGTTTATCCTCTAATTCAAATTATTGTTCTATTCCAGAAAAAAGTTGTAGAGCTTTTGGATGGGATAAAAATGTTAGTAATTCTAGTTGTTAGAAACCTGATTGCCTGAATTCTTCAGATTCATGCCTAAAAAATGCATGTTAGTATTTGTAATATATTAGATTATCAGACAATACCTGCAAATAACCTACGATAGATTAATGCTTATAGCAAGGATTAAATAGATGCAAAAGCTATTATAGTATGTGTATTCTAAAGGGCTTCAAAAATAATTAGATTAATGGAGATTGCTCTTTTCCAGAGGATTGTCTCACTTAAAATGATTGTAGTAGTGTTTGCAGTTATCTTGGTTATATAAAATCACCAAATAATTCCTGCAAAATGCCAACTCACGAATCTTGCTTGAATGTTAGCTAGTCTCAATGTTCAATACCACAAATGGCTTGCTCTATTTTAGGTTGGGATAAAACACCAGATGGCTTATCTTGCTAAAACCCTAATTGTAAATCTGACATAAATATTTGTAAAAAAGATGCTTGTGATTATTTAGGGTACATTAAATAGCCTGATAATTCTTGTATTGAACCAACTGTAAATTAATGTCTTGATAAAACTCAAAATAGATGCTCAAATCAAAGAAAAATATGCACAGCTAGCTATTCTTTCTTGCTTAATTCAAGTGGAGACTGTGACCTTCCTACAAATTGTTAAACTCGTTCGGATTAATGTCCATAGGCATGCAGCTACATAGGATTTGTATAAGATAAATCAAGCCCTTAACTCACTTGTAAATAACCAGGAATGGAAGATTGTGCTGATTAAAATAATTCAAATTTATGTAGTCCTACTATTAAATTTTGTACAGATTATGGATGGACGAAACCTCTCTCATAATCTTAAAATTTCTGCATTCTTCCAAATTGCTTAATTGGTGAAAAATGTGGAACAGGAAATATATATAGAGCTTGTTTATATTCTGGGTATATCAAAAATGATAAAAATAACTAATGTTTGGAACCTACAGACAGCCAGTGCTTAAATAATTAAGGTAGTTGTATGAATAAGAATACTGTTTGCTAAAAGAGAGGATGGTCAAATAAAGGAAATGGAGATTGCTAAATACCTGATTGTCTATTAGTTGGTGGGGCATAATGCGCGTAAGGAAAAACAGCTTGTCTTTTTTCTGGATATGTAAAGTCTTCTGCTTCAGACGATTGCATTTTACCAAACTTTACTCATTGCGCAAACAAATAAAATATCTATCTCTGCTCCGACAATTTATCATACTGCACTTCTATTGGATTTGTTAAAACACCAATAATAGGGAAAAACTATTGCTAGCTACCTTCTGATTGCGAAACAAACATTAATGCCTGCTAATCTGATAAAATTGCTTGCTAGGTAAAAGGTTATGTCAAAGATAAGAATTCTAATAAATGTTTGAAACCTTTAGATGTAGATTGCAATAATTAAAATAATATTTATGCATGCTTTGACTTAGTAAATGGATTTTGTGGTTAACAAAATTGGAAAAAAATTTCAACAGATGGATAGTACTCATGCATTACGCCTTCAGATTGTTTATAAAATAATTAGTGTCAATATAGATTTACTGCATGCTAATTTTTAGGATATGTTAATAACTATTCCTCTGATAATTGCATGTTACCAACAGATGAGCATTGCTAGAATTAGGTTTATGAAAATCTATGCAGAGAAGATGTATCTTTTTGCACATCTAAAGGATACATTAAGCAACCTGACTCAAATAAATGTAAAATTCCAGACTGCTTAAATGGAAAAAACTGTAAACCAGAGTACACTGCTTGTACATATATAGGATATTTAGCTAAATCTGATGGAACTTGTAAAACACCCCAAAACAATGATTGCATGTCTAGCTCTCCTACAAATTTATCTTAACTTTGCAGATTAGACATTCCTTTTTGCACAAATTTGGGTTATAAGAGATCTACAGCTAATCCTGAGGATAATTATTGTGTTTTTCCAACAGATTGTAAGAATTCTTTATAGTGTGCATCTTAGTATACTGCATGTACTACATTAGGCTATAAAAAAGGAAATCATGATGATGTGTGCTATGAGCCATCAGACTTTGATTGCTACGACAACATAAAATATCCGGATTTATGTAGAGACGGGGTGACATTTTGTGTTAATAGAGGATGGTCTAAAAATATAGATGCAAATTTTTGTGAGCCTCCTCAAGATTGCACAACTGGATTTTAATGCCAAGCAGGATTAACAGCTTGTCTATTTTTAGGATATGTAAGTGATTTAAATGGCAAATGTATAATACCTAAAGACGTAGATTGTGCAAATACGGCTAATTAGTATACTTGCAAAGATGGTAATACTTATTGTACTTCTAAGGGTTGGAAAAAAATAACCAGCGAAGAGCTTAATTATTGTGTTGCCCCATCTGATGATGAATGTTTAAATAAAAATTTATGTTCAGCTGTTTTAGAAGCATGTAATAAAATTTATTTAAATTTTATAAAGATTTTATTGATTTTATTTAATTCTTTTTTTTTAAAAATTTAAATAAAATAAATTAAATATTAATTTTCTTTCAAATCTAAAGGTAAATATATTGGCTATGTAAGTAATGGAATAGATGATGGATGTGTAAAGCCTTCTGATACAGAATGTATGGATAACTTGAAATATCCATTTTTGTGTAGGAATGATATTTTCTTTTGTACAGTAAAAGGCTACATTAAGGATACATATTCAAATAAATGCTTACCTCCTACAGACTGTCTTGGAAACATGAAATGTGGGGGTTTTATAACAGCTTGCTTATACAATGGATTTATACCTTTCTCAGATTAAATTATAACATGCAAACTACCAGTGAAGGAAGACTGTGAAAATAAAAATAATATTTATCTTTGCAGAGATCAAAATTTTGATTGCATAAAAAAGTTTAAGTATGTTAAAACACCTGATATTGGCAAAAACTACTGCGATATTCCTTCAAAGTGTCTTACAGACTCAGGTTAATGCTCAGTTAATTCTATTTGCTTAACTCTTGGATACATTAAAAAGAATAGCAGTTATGATTGCAAATATCCTAGTGATGCTGACTGCTAAAACACTTCTAACTAGGAAGCATGTGGAGAAAAAGCAAATTTCTGTAAAAAAATGGGTTGGATCAAAAATTTAAATCAAAATGATAACTCTTGTGTGGCACCATACGATTGTTTGTCAGGGGATTAATGCTCAACCACATTAAGTGCTTGCAAATATATTGGATATCTGAAGGCTTCAGTAGATAGTAATTAATGCTCTATACCAACTGATGATTAATGCTTAAACCCTGCTATTAATACTAATCTTTGCAGTGATAATATTAGATTTTGCACTGAAAGAGGTTGGGTGAAAAGCTCATAAGATAATTCATGTACAAAACCTTCTGATTGCTTATAAGGTGAATAGTGTGGTTTAGGAAAAATATGTGTTTTTTTGGGTTATGTCTCATAGCCAGATTCAAGCAAATGTAAAATTCCTCAAGATGATGATTGCTATAATTAATCAAATTCATATACTTGCAAACCTGGAAACACATTTTGTACATCAAGGTAATAAATTAATTATTTTTTTTGGTTTTTTTAAAAATTAAAGAAGTTTAAAATATAAAATAGAGGTTGGGTGAAAGTTAATAATCCACTTTAAAACTACTGTGTTCCTGAGGTAGACTGTTTAGTTGGTGAGCAATGTTCACCAGATAAGTATTTATGTATTTATTTAGGTAAATTTCTACTTAATTGTGTATCTGATAGATATTAAATTTATACTAAAAAACATTTAGGTTATGTCAAAATTCCTAATTCTAACAGATGCAGAATACCAACAGATTAAGATTGTCAAAACTAAACAAATAATTTAGCTTGTAGGAGTACATCTAGCTTTTGTTATTTGAAGGGATGGTAAAAATCAAATAAAAATCCTTCTGACAATTTTTGTGTTAAACCAGACTGTCTTGATGGATTAGATAGGTGTTCTTCTAATTTTACTGCCTGCAAATACTACGGTTATATGAAAAAAGGTGATAATGATGATTCATGTAGATTACCTGAAGAAGAAGATTGCATAAATCAATAAAACAACCTTTGTGATCCTAAAATTAGCTTTTGTACTAATAAAGGTTTTGTTAAAGTATAAGATCCTGAAAGTAGCTTTTGTGTTTTGCCAAACAATTGCCTATAAGGAGAATAATGCAAACCTTAATATACTGCGTGTACTACTATTGGAGGATATGTGTAAATTTATATAATTTTATTTTAATTCATACATTTAAACGAAAATTTAAATAAAAAAATTAAATTTAATAAACAGTTAAAACAAAAAATAAAGTATTTAAATTTTGAATAAGAAACTTCATTAAAAAAAAAACTCATATTATTTAATTCTTAATAAAATAAATTTTATTTTATTTATTATAGAAGGAGTAATGATAGCTATAAATGCTAACTCCCAACTGACGAAGATTGCATAGACATGAATTTAACACTTTGTAGAGAAGGAATAGATACTTGTACCAAAAGAGGTTATTTGAAGTCAACTAATAGACCATCTGATAAATATTGTGTAATACCTGACTGCATTAATACAGTAGGATTATGTAATCCAACATTATCTGCTTGCTAATTTGAAGGGTATTTGAAGCATCCTGACAATAACAATTGTATTTCTCCAACAGACGAAGATTGCTTTAATCCTGAAAATAAATATTTATGCAGATCTGGAAATTAAGGATGTCCTTATCGTGGATGGATTAGAGATCCAGAAAATCCTATTAATAATTAATGCATTCTTCCAAGCGATTGCTTAACTTCTGATGAGAAATGTGGCTATCCTTTTACTGCTTGCACATTCGTAGGATATTTGAAGGATCCAGCCATCAATAATAACAGCTGCATAATACCTTCTATTGAAGAATGTTTAGATAGGAGTAAAGAGCTTTGCAAATACTCACTAAGTCCTTGCATCTCTTACTCTGGGTTTGAAAAAGCTAGTGATGGAAATTATTGTGTTTATCCTGATAATTGCTTATCTGGTATTTAATGTAATCCATAGAAAATTGCCTGTAAGCTATTAGGTTATGTGTCTTTATCAGAAACTTTATACAAATGTGTTTTACCAAGTGATTAGTAATGCTTAACTTAATAGCTATGCTATTCAGATTAATCAAAATGCATAAAGATGGGATATAAAAAGGTAAACGATGATTGTGTCTCCCCGGATAACTGTATTTAGGGTTAATAATGCAGCGATTCAAGCACAGCTTGTAAATATTTAGGATATCTTAAGAACTAAAATGATGATTCTTGCTATGAACCTTCTTTTAATGATTGTTATAATAATTTATCTAGAAATTTTTGCTCCTAATAGAGTAAAGTTTGCAAAAAATATGGATTTATTTAAGATGGCAACTAAAATTGTATAATCAGTTCTGAATAATGTGGAAAATCTACAAATATTTTGTGTTAAGATGACATTAAATACTGCACAAATCTTGGATGGATTAAATCTAATAGCAATGGGAAGTGTAGTCCTCCTTAAAATTGTTTAGGCACAAATTAATGTAGTTTAGCATAATCCGCATGTCTTATAATTGGATATGTATAAGATTAGAATGGCATTTGCTAGCTTCCTTTGAATTGCTTTTCAGGAAACTAGTGTTCAGATATCTAAGAAGCATGCTTAAAGCAAGGCTTTACAAGAAATATAACAAATAATACATGTATTTGCAATTAAAGCATATAAAATACAGCGGGAAAATGCTTATAAAAGCTATAAACTTAAGTTAATTCATTTAGAAAAATAATTATTATAAATGTATTTTTTATATGTATTTTATTAATGATAATATGATAGGGGATATTGTTCTTTTTAGTATACATATCCATCCATCCATGTATTTATTTCATAATGGTATCTATTTATTTTATTTGAAAAAATTAAAAATTATATTTTGTTTATTAAAAGAATTTTTTTTAATTTCAATTGAATTATTTCTTAAAAAATAATTTTTTTTAATTTCTAAAAAATGTATTTCTGAAAAACAATTTTTAAAAATACATTCTTGATGAATTTTACTAAAGATAATATCATATCTAATTTAATTACTTCTATAACACTTATAATTTGTATTAATCATAGTTATTTTTTTTATTTCTTAAAAAAAATAATTAGACAAAAAATGTTTGATTTGATTTTATTTAAAATATTAATATAAGAGATACAAAAAACAAGTGATTAAACTAAAATTTAATTTCAAATAAAAGTAATAAATTATTAGAGTATGAAATTGTGAATAATTAAAAAAATTTATATCTTAATAATGTAAATGATGATCATAAATTAATTAACTGAGAAAAAAAGTTGTTTAAATTACAGGAACTAAATTAATATATAAACAAAATTTGATAATTGTCATGTTTTATTTAAATTATTGATCTAATGAATTCCTAGAAAGGATATTTTAAACCTAAAATCAGAATAAATTTTCTATAAAAATTAATTACCTTACAATTTGAATATGCTAATATCATTCAACCAATCACTATTTCTTCCCCATCAATAATAAATTAAATATGCATATACCATTGTTATTCGATAACTCCAAATTTGTTAAGTCAAAAAAATTTATTGAGTTAATTTTTTTAGAACTATATAATATTTTGAAATTGTGAATAATTAATTATGAAATTTATTGAGCGTTTATGGTAGGTATGAGATAAATTCCTTTAAATTATAAATATGAAAGATATTTCAAGAAATATCTATGAAATAATAAGAAAACAGACCACATATAATTTTCTATTTTTTTTTAATTTAAACACTTGAACAAAATAGAAATTATTATTAATACAGCTTTGGTTATTTTAAAGCAAATTTATAAAAATTTTAAAAAACTCTAAACGAAGAAAAAAACTGAATTAAAGTTAGGGCTGAATTACTATTAACCACATAAAGTTTAGATTAAATTAAGATAAAGTAAAATCTCCCTCAGTTTAGTTATGCTGCTGCTGATTTTTCAATAAAAAAACAAATTGATTCAACTTAAACTGTTAAAAACTAAATATTTGTTTATTTCAAATCTATTTTTTTATTATATTTTATTAAATACATAAATTGTTATATTGTTTCCATTAGTATTTATAATTTTTTCTTTATAGCTTATTTTTACTCTTGTAAAGATTATATATAACACCTATGCGAAGATTATAATGATTAAATTTAACCCAGATTTTTCAGTAAAATTAGCTATTGAGAAAAATATTGTTAGAAAAAATATACGACTTACCTACATTTAAAAAGAAAAAGAGTTAAGTTAATGTGACTAGTTATTTCTAGTATGTTTTTATATTTATGACAGCTCAGTAATCTATATTTTAATTTATAATGATAATTAAATAAAGAGAAGGCTTCTTCGTTCTACTATGAATATAGAAGAAAATACAAAATTATATATTATGATGAAGCACTTTCTAAAGTCAGCTTAAATATTGAATCATATTATTATTTTCCTTAAAGAATATACAATTATTAATTAACTAATATTCATATTATTTGATTTCTTAAATAAATAATTAATTAGCATATATTTTTATATAATCTAAACAATTTGATTAAATCAATATATAATCTTTGAATTATTATAAAAGTAGCATTTAATTTTATTCAGCTTCATAAACTAATATCTCTATATGATTTTATTTTCTAAAAATATTTCAAATTAAAAGTATTTAAAATATTTTTTTAGCTAATAACGATAATTTTCAAAGATACTGTAAACTCTCTTCATGGGACTTTCACCAATCTAAATTATAGGTAAACCCAAAAAAACTTTATAATCTTTTTATCATCTTTAAATTTTGTAGGTTTTCAGTTTAAAATATAGAGATAATGCACAGTATTATTATTGAGACTGATTTATATTTATTTAAGTTATGAGGGCAGTATGATGCATCACTGATTCCAGTTTATAAATTTAATTAAAACTTTACAAATTGTTTGATTAAATAAACTCCATAAATTCAAAGTCACTTTTTTTGAAAAATAAATAAGAAATAATATTCGTTTCTGAGTTCAATAGAATTATCGAAAAATGCTTTCTTTAAAGCTTTAGGTTATATACATTTGGTTAAAAAAACCATTTCATATCACTTTATTTGTAAAATCTTAATTATTGCTCATATTGAAAGCTTATAAATTAAATTAAAGAAGAAAAATCAATTAAAGCTGGGAGTTTATTTGTTTTTCAGAAGTTATCAGAATACTCATTTGCTGTAAATGTAATTATAAATCCTTGCTATTTTTTTTAATTGCATAGTAGCAACTGCCCTAACTCCAAATGATCATAAAACAGTGTAAATTTATCTAAATAAAGTGCTTAAATTGATATTGAGATAGGTTCATTTCTTTAAATTATTATATTTTTAATTCAATTAGTATATATCATTTATTTAAAGTATGAACAACAATCTAATTATTTTATTTTATCTATTTTAGCTTTGTGAAATCAACTGCTGACGAATGCCTTTCACTTTCAGAATGTAATGAATCATGCTTATCTCAAGGATATTTTACTGATATAAACTCAAACTAATGTAAAATGCCTAGTTTAATTGACTGTATTACTCAAATAGAAAATTAGCTATGCAGTGATTTCTCCAAGATTTGTGTTAGCAATTATGGGTTCGTTAATGACAATGGAAACTGTCAATTTCCAGAAATCTGTGATTCAGACTCATTAGGATGCAGCAAAGCTTGCTTAGCTTTAGCTTATTTTGGATATGATAGTTGTAAACCACAGACTGATGATTATTGTTAAGACACTAAAAATAAAGCTTGTCTATATGAATAAAGTGGGTGTTTTAGTTAACAAAAAGGATGGTTAAAAGGATAAGATGGCATATGTAATTTCCCAGATTGTACTCTACCTTAGGCTTGCAAATAGTCTTCTTGTATTCTTTTGGGTTATATTAAAAATGAATAGTCTTTTGATTGCGCGATTCCATCAGTTGAAGAATGCTTAATTAACAATTAAGTTAGATGTAAATATATAAATTCCCCATGTGTAACAATTAATTAATTCCCATAAGATGTTAAATGCAAACTACCCTCCAATTCTAATATCTGTTTAACTTAAAATTAATCTTGCAATCCAATATGCCTTTATCTATAATATATAAATGACGAAAATAATAATTGCGCAAATCCAACTAGTTCTTTTTGTCTTATTAAATCTTCAAATAAATGTAAATATAAATAAAGTGCATGTATTTAAAATTTAGGCTGGGCAGCTGATAATTAAAATGACTGTACATTACCAGAAAATTCTTTTTGTTTAAATGATTAATTTAATTATTGTTCAAATAAAGATTACGCTTGTGCTAGGTTAGGCTGGTAAAGTGGAAAAAATTAATAAAATTAAGACACTTGCGTAGCTCCTTTAAATTGTTTAGAATCATGTGGTTCTTAAGCATGCTAATATTTAGGATATGTGAAAAAAAATGATAAATGTGTAGAAAGAACATATGGAGAATGCGAAATAACAGGTTTAAATTTGTGTGAATTACCCTATTCAGTTTGCTAAAAATTAGGATTTAATACAAAAGGCAATACTAATGATTGTGAGTATCCTAAAGATTGTTAATCTAATTAGAAAG
>JH719947.1:907454-1069893 GCA_000231845.2 Tetrahymena malaccensis 436 | reverse complement strand
AGTATCCTAAAGATTGTTAATCTAATTAGAAAGTATGCTCATAAATGTGCCTTCATTTAAATTACATCTCAGGATCAAATAGCTGTGAGCTTCCACAAAAATAAGAGATTTGCATGTAGACTGACGATGACTATTGTGAAAACGATTCAAGAGCTTGTTCTGTGTTAGGATGGAAAAAAATTGACTCAAGCAATAAATGTGAAAAACCAAACTGTTTAAGTTCTATAGAAATTTGTTAAAAAAAAGCTTGCAAATATTTAGGATATGATAAAAATGAAGACTAATCTTGTAAAGCTCCAAGTAAAGAAGATTGTTTATAAGTTAGTTAAAATAGGTGCTAAAATTCTCTTAATATTTGTTAAAGTTATGGATTCATATAATCATCATCATCTGATAACAATTGTTAAATTCCAGATTGTATGAGCAATATTCTAACATGTAAAAATAAAATTTGTACCTATTTAGGATACTTAAATGATGGTGAAAATTGCTAGCTACCTAGTATCAAGCAGTGTTAATAGATAGGTAATGATAATTGTGTTATAGATAAATACTCTGCTTGTATTAAAAAAGGATTTACTAAATAATATGGTAGCTCAGATTGCGAATTACCTTAAGACTGTTTTTCTTTATCTCAATCATGTTCAGATGTTTGTATTGATTTAAAATATTCTTCTGTTGGAAATACTTGTCAATACTTAGACTAAGATACATGTTTAACACCCAATTCTGAATACTGCTCGATTCCTCAAAAAAGCTGTAGAGCTTTTGGTTGGATTAAAAGCGATGATTCTTCTAGCTGTTAGAAACCTAACTGTATAGATTCTTCAATTTCTTGTTAGAGTAAAGCATGCTAGGCTTTATAATATATAAAACAGGCTAATGATACTTGCAGATTACCTACTGTTGAAGAATGTTTACAGATTGGGCTAAACAGATGTAGTAATCATGAAAGTGCTTGTATTATTTCTATAGGGTTTCTAAGCAATAATATTGGAGAATGTGTTTTCCCTAATAATTGTAAAGATTAAAATAATTGCAGTGAAGCTTGTACTAAACTAGGTTTTACAAAGCCAAACGGTATTTGCTAAATGCCTACACATCAAGATTGTTTGACTTCAACTAATTTTTAATGTTCGCTTCCATAAAAAGCTTGCTCTACTTTAGGTTGGGAAAAAACATAAGATGGTTCTAAATGCTAAAATCCTGAATGTAAATCAGACATAAAAATTTGCAGCAAAGATGCTTGTGATTATTTAGGTTACATTAAATAAATTGATAATTCTTGTATTGAACCAACTTTTGATTAATGTCTTGAAAAAGGAAAAAACAGATGTTCAAATGATAATAAATTATGCATAACAAATTATTCTTTGATGAAAAACTCAAGTGGTGATTGTGAAATTCCTACAGATTGTGAAACACGTTAAGGAAAATGCCCATAATCATGCTTATATATTGGATATGTGCCAAACAAAAAAAGTCCTAACCTAACTTGCAAAAAGCCAGAAATGGAAGACTGTGCTGATAAAAATAACACGAATTTATGCAGATCTTCAATTAAATTTTGCACAAATTACGGATGGATTAAATCTCCTTCTTTATCTGAAAATTTCTGTATACTAAAAAATTGTTTAAGTGGATATAAATGTGAATCAGGAGATTTATCAAGTGCTTGTTTCTATGCTGGCTACATTAAAAATAAAAATAATAATTAATGCTTAGAGCCTACTGATGACTAATGCTTAATGATGTAAGGATTATGTAAGAATAAGAATACTGTTTGCTAATAAAGAGGTTGGTCAAACAATGATAATGGTGATTGTTAAATACCTGACTGTTTATAAATCGGAGCTGCTTAATGCGCTTAAGGTAAAACAGCATGTCTTTATTCTGGATATGTAAAATCTTCTACTTCAGATGACTGCATAAAACCAAATTTTACTCATTGTACAGACAGGAATAATATTTATCTCTGCGCTGATAACTATTTAAAATATTGCACTTCTATAGGGTTTGTTAAGACATCATCAATAGGTAAATTCTATTGTCAATATCCAACTGATTGCGAATAGAAAGATGATGCTTGCTAACCTAGTAATATGGCTTGCTAATTAAAAGGTTATGTTAAAGACAAAAATTCTAATAAATGCATGAAGCCTAAAGATGTAGATTGCAATAATTAAGATAATATTTATGCATGTTTTGATTTAGTAAATGGATTTTGTGGTTAATAAAATTGGAAAAAAACTCCAACAGAAGGATAGTACTCATGCAATACACCTTCAGATTGTACATAAAATAATTAGTGTCAATACAGTTTTACATCATGTTAGTATTTAGGATATGTTAATAACTATTCCTCAAGTAATTGCATGTTGCCAACAGATGAGCATTGCTAGAATTAGGTGTATGAAAATTTATGCAGAAAAGATGTAACTTTTTGCACATCTAAAGGATATGTTAATCAGCCTGGCTCAAATAAGTGTAAAATTCCTGATTGTTTAGATGGTCAAAATTGTAAAGAAGGGTACACAGCATGTAAATATATAGGATATATAGCTAAGTCTGATGGAACTTGTAAAATACCTCAAAATGATGATTGTATGTCTAGCTCACCTATAAACTTATCTTAACTTTGTAGATTAGATATTCCTTTTTGCACAGATTTGGGCTATAAGAGATCTACAGCTAATCCTGAAGATAATTATTGCGTTTTTCCTACAGATTGTAAGGATTCATTATAATGTGCATCATAGTATACTGCATGTATTACATTAGGTTACAAAAAAGGAGCTTAGAACGATGTGTGTTATGAGCCATCAGACTTCGATTGCTAAGATAATATTAAATATCCTGATTTATGTAAAGATGGGGTGACATTTTGTATAAATAGGGGATGGTCGAAAAATATAGATGCAAATTTTTGTGAGGCTCCTAAGGATTGCACTTATGGATTATAATGCTAGGCAGGATTAACAGCTTGCTTATTTTTAGGATACGTTAGCAATTAGGATGGCAAATGTATTTTACCTTAAGATACAGACTGTGCTAATATTAATAATTAGTATCTTTGCAAAAAAGGTAATACTTTTTGTACTGATAAAGGCTGGTAAAAAGCTAAGAGAGATGACCTTAATTATTGTGTGCCACCCACTGATGATGAATGCCTAAACGAATAGAGGTGCTCAGCAAGTTTAGAAGCATGTATTAAAATATTTTTTTTAAAAGAAAATTACAATATAAAAATATTATTTAAAATATAAAAATATTTAAATATTTAATAGGTAAATACATTGGCTATGTAAACAACGGTATTAACGACGGGTGTGCAAAACCTTCCGATAAAGATTGTTTAGATAGCATAAATAATCCATAACTATGTAGATCTGATATTTTCTTTTGTACAGGAAGAGGTTACACAAAAGATACACATTCAAACAAGTGCTTATCTCCAACAGATTGCGTTGGAAATATGAAATGTGGTGGTTAATATACAGCTTGCTTATATAATGGATATATACCATTCTCAGATAAAATTATCACATGCCAGCAACCAACTAAGTAAGACTGTGAAAATAAAGATAATAAATATCTTTGCAGAGATTCTAGTTTTGATTGCATAGATAAATTTAAATATGTTTAAACTTCCGATGTTGGGCAATATTATTGTGAAAAACCTTCTATCTGTATCAGCAATCCTGGCTAATGCACAGATGATTCTATTTGCTTAACTTTAGGGTATGTTAAAAAGAATTAAAGTTCTGATTGCTAGATTCCGAGTGATGCTGATTGTTAAAACCCTTTAAATTCTGAAGCTTGTGGAACAAAAACAACTCTTTGTTATAAGATGGGTTGGGTGAAAAATCCAGAAAAAAATAATAATTCTTGTGTAGCACCATTTGATTGTTTATAAGGAGAGAAATGTTCAAGTAGTTTGAGTGCTTGCAAATATATAGGATTTCTAAAAGCTTCTGTAGAAAGTAATTCTTGTTCTATTCCTACAGATGATTAATGCTTAAATCCCGCAATAAATTCTAATTTGTGTCGTGATGGTGTTAAATTTTGTACTGATAGAGGTTGGGTGAAAAGTAATTAGGATAATTCTTGTGATAAACCTTCTGATTGCTTATAAGGAGAATAATGTGGTTTAGGTAAAATATGCATTTTTTTAGGTTATGTTGCAGAAAATGGCTCAAGTAAATGTAAAATACCTTCAGATGATGACTGTTACAACTAGTCAAATAGTTATGCATGCAAATCTGGCAATAAATTTTGTACATCAAGGTATTTTTTTTATTTCTTTAGTTTATTATTATTATTATTATTATTATTTGATAAATTCTAATATCAATTATTTATTTAGAGGTTGGGTGAAAGTTAATGATCCTTTTTTAAATTACTGTGTTCCTGAAGTAGACTGTTTAAATGGTGATTAATGTTCTCCAGATAAAAATTTATGTCTCTTTTTAGGTAAATTTATATTTACAATTTTTTATTAATGGTAGAAAACATTTGTGTAAATAAATAGGTTATGTTTAAATTCCAAATTCTTATAAATGCAGAATACCAACAGATAAAGATTGCGAAAATAAATCAAATAATTTGGCATGTAGAACATTAAATAGCTTTTGCAGTTTAAAAGGATGGCAATAATCTAAAAAGAAACCGACAGACACATTTTGTGTTTTACCAGATTGTTTAGATGGATTAAATAGGTGTTCTTCTACTTAGAGTGCATGCAGATACTATGGCTATATGAAGAGTGAAACTGATGATTCATGTAGATTACCTGAAGATGATGATTGCATGAATAATCAAAACAACCTTTGTGATAATAAAATTTCCTTTTGTACAAATAAAGGTTTTGTGAAAGTAAAAGATCCATCAAGTAATAATTGTGAGTTACCAAAAGATTGCTTATAGGGAGAATAATGCAAACCTGAGTAAACTGCTTGTACAAATATTGGTGGATACGTGTAAATTTTAACGATATTTATTATTTTATGCATCATAATTAAAATAAACCAAATTTTTAAAAACAAATTTCAATTTTCAAAATTTTCAATAATTAACTCAAAAAAATTTTAAGGAAAAAAAATAAGCATAAAGATTCAAAAAATTTTTTTATTATTACTATTTTTATATTTTTTTCTAAATGTTTAATTTTTTATTCAAAAAATTTAGAATACCTTTTTTTAAATAGATTTATTTCTTTAATTAATGCCAAAAAAAAATATTATCCTATAAATAGAAGGAGCAGCAATAGCTATAAATGTTAACTTCCAACTGATGAAGAGTGTATTGACTCTAATTTAACACTTTGTAGAGAAGGCATAGAATTTTGCAAAAATAAAGGATATGTGAAATCAACTAATAGGCCTACAGATAAATATTGCGTTATACCAGACTGCCTTAATAAAGTAGGTTTATGTAATTCAAAGCTATCTGCTTGCTTATTTATTGGGTTTTTGAAAGATCATGATAACGATAATTGTGTTGCTCCAACAGATGATGATTGCTTTAACCCTAATAATAAATACTTGTGCAGGACTGGAAATATAGGTTGCCCTTCTCGTGGATGGACTAGAGACCCTTTTAACGCTCTTGAAAAACAGTGTATACCTCCAACTGATTGTTTAACTGCTGATAATAAATGTGGTAATCCATACACTGCTTGTAAATATATAGGATATTTAAAGAATCCAATCAACAATATGAATAGCTGTGTAGTGCCTTCAATCAAATAATGCCTTGATAAAAATTAAGAGCTCTGCAAATATACTTTTAGCCCTTGTATCTCATTTTAAGGGTTTGAGAAAGCCAAAGATGGTAATTACTGTGTATATCCAACTGATTGTTTGTCAGGTATTTAATGTAATCCTAATAGGATTGCGTGTAAGCTTTTAGGGTATGTTTCTCAATCTGAAACTATATTCAAATGTGTATTACCCAGTAATTAGCAATGTTTAAATTAAAAACTGTGTTATTCAGATTAATCGGTATGCATCTAAAATGGATACCAAAAAGTAAATGATGAATGCGTTTCACCAGATAACTGTCTTTAGGGATAATTATGCAGTAATTAAAATTCAGCTTGTTAATACTTAGGATATGTTAAAAGCTAAAAGGATGACTCATGTGTTGAACCTTTGTTCAGTAATTGTTTAGACAATACTTAACCCAATCTTTGTTCTGATTAAAGTAAAGTTTGTAAAAAATATGGATTCGTTAAAGATACCAATTAAAATTGTACAATTAGTGCCTAAGAATGTGCAAAACCTATAAATAATTTATGTCTAGATGATATCAAATATTGTACAGATCTTGGATGGATAAAATCAAACGATAGTGGAAAGTGTACACCTCCAATCGATTGTTTGAATAGTAATTAATGCAATTCTGATTAATCCGCATGTGCTGTAATTGGTTATATAAAAGATTAAAATGGTCTGTGCTCATATCCTACGGATTGCTTATCTGGTAGCTAATGCTCTGATAATAAATAAGCTTGCTTAAAATAGGGCTTTGTAAAAAACCCAATAAATGATTCATGTCTTTGTCCCTAAAGCTAAAACAGTAAGGGAAATATGGGAAAATGTTTAGCAAAAGATAAAACATTGGCTTTTTCATTTGGAAAGATTATATTGATAAATATTTTAACAATATTAACTTTACTTGTTTTCTTATGATACTTTTTTTTATATATAAATTTTATGATATAAGTAACAACGAGTAAAGAGTAAATAAATCAATTATTTATTTAAGTAAAATTGGTTTAAATTTTATTAAAAATTGTTGGTAAATCATTTCAAAAATAATTTTTGAAGAAAATTTGAAATAGTTTAAAAAATTTATTTAAATACAATTAAAGTGGTATTTCTATAAAACTCTTTTAAAATAATATTTATTTAATAAGTATTTATTTATTTATCTATCTATCTTTACTCAGATATTTTTTTGATGAATCAAAGTCTGTCTATATAAATACTCTTTTTAATTTATAAATGAACAAATTTATAAAAATATTAAAGTCAAACGCTCATTCAAGTGATTCCTAATGCTGTAAGTAGTAATTAACATAATAAATATTTAATTGTTTGATTATTTTATATCTCTAATTAATTTCTCAAAGAAGATGTGTGGAGGTAAATAGATTTGGTTGTTTTTAAATGAATAAATTTATAAGCAAAGTAATTATTATTTTGAATTATATTGAGAGTAAATAAAAATACAAATAATTAATGAGTGTTTTGATCACACAAAAATTAAGGAATTAACAAAATTTTATTATTTTCTTTTTGGATATTCTACTTTTTATTTTAAGTATTTGTATGATACATTTATAAATGTTTTAATACACAAACAAAGTTTGCAAATAAATGAAAAATAATATTATTATTTTATGAATTTATAAAAAATTAACAAATGAATTAAGTTTTTTTTGAAGGAATTCATTTTTTTTACATATATTTACAAATAAATTATATACAATAGTAACAAAGACATTTGCATTAAAATAATTAACAAATTTTATGATATTTTGAAGAAAATCGTGCAAATAAAAATATTACCAACTGATCTAAATTTGATTTGAGTTTTTGTTAAATTGAATTTGTATATTCTGTGATTCAAACAGTAATAACGCATAAAATACATAGAATCAAAACCTCACCACAAAATATATAAAAATATGTATTTTTTAGATTTAAAATAACTAAAAGTGAGTTGAGTCAAACATAAAAAAATATATTAGAAAAATGAGAAAATAAATTGTTTACATGCAGAAAAAATTAATTCATTGAATTTTGTCCATATCTATATTAATTAATTAAAGGCTGTAATGAATATTCTTTTATAGAAAGCGAAAAATGTATTGATATTAAAATCTAATATAACTCTTTCACTTACAGCTGCAAAATTAGATTAAAATTTTACAAAAAGCAAATAGATTCAAATCAATTTACATTTATTTCTTATATTAAAGGAAAATTAAAATAGAAATATTATTTTTATTGTAATTTCGCTTTTTTTGATCATTAATTTTGAGAAATAAAATGGATAAAATTAAATTTCAAGTAATAACTGACCCTATTTAAATAGTTTGAGATAATCCTTGTTTTATCAAAAAATAATATCAATTAATTATAATTATAAATATTACTCTCTATTTAATTATCTAAATAGGTTTAGATCCATATCAGTGATCAGAAATTGAATTTTTGGATATTTTTTGTTAAACAAATGTTTAAACTTACACTTCTTAAAATTACGATGGATGAGTAAATTATTAAATGCAATTTATATATTCTAAATTTAATAGTTTTTATTGAAAAGTATTTTGCGAATATAATCTAGCTTTATAAAATTATGTTGGTAGAGCTATAATGTATATTTTTTATTGTCCATAATAAGATAGTATGTTTTTGATAATGGGTTAATTTATGGCTATTTATTCTTTATGATTGCAATAAGGATTACCACAAAAAATTAAGATATGTCGCAAATTAATACTTACTATGTAGATTTGATAGAGAAAGCAAATGTAATAAAATTTGGTCTTTAAATAGAGTATCCTCATAAAACAAGATTTCCTATTTAGATTATATGAATATTTTTTGGTTTTTGATAACTTAAATTGATTTTGAGAATGTTTGTTTGTTTTTCATTTGTTTTTTTTTGGATTGGCTATGATTTAGATTTTTTTATATGTAAATTAGAACCTTGATTTTTGTTTGACAAAATTCAAAATCTAATTAATATCTTAAAAAACAAGAAGAAACAAAGTAAAAAAGGAGATATTTTGCGCAATTTTTTTAATAGAAGAAACCTAAATTAGTTTCAATCGTTCTTGGAATTTGAGCAGAAATCTGATTGCAAAGACTCGTCAGAGTTAGTTTTGAAGAAAATATACAGATAATCATCAGTTAACAAGCTTTTGACTGGTAGATTAGCGAACCATAATTAGCATACATTTTAACATACATACATACATTTATTAATAATGATTAAACAAAAGCACTTAATTTGGATTATTTGCGCTAATGTCTTTTTTAGCTTCCTAAATATTGGTTCGTAATCAAATTTTATAATAGCGCTTAAGCTCTATTCTGAAAATAGCAGTAACGTTAATAATGAATAAAGATATGCTCCATCTAACTTTCTCTTTAGCGTTTAACAAATAAGATTTCACTTTATTATACTGAGTATTATAGTTGACTGCTTAAGCTTTATATTAAATACAGCACTACTAATCTTCTTATATAAATACCCTTACACTTCTATAATACACAAATTTAATTTTTCTAACTTTATTTTTCTTCCTCTCAAACTAGTTTTTAGTATAGCTTCTCATATATAAAACAGCCTAACTTTTGATGCTGATAATATATCTATTTATTGTATATCTACCAGTAACTCTGGTGACTCAAAGAGCGCTTGCAACGTTATATTTAGCTAGAAATTTTTCTTAGTATTTCAATATATAGTGATATTTTTTTGTGGGTGCAGCATCTTTGCCTTCAAATATTACTACAATATATTTATTAAATAACAATCGTCAGCACAGTAACCTATTTCATAAGAGTTATAAGTACCTTTTTCGAACGAAATTCAATCTATGAAAAAAGGGTCTAAATGTAATTCTGTTTCATACACTACTCGTTCTACCACAAAAAAAGGTAGCATATTTGATTTAGAAATGTGTAACTAAAATATTAATTAAAAGTCACCTGTTATGAGTAGTTAAACGTAAGCTAACAAATCCCATAAAGTAGGCTAAAATATAATTAGCTAAAATGAATAAAATTATCTTTCCAATTTGGTTTTGCCTGTAGATTTTAACAATTCTCAAGTAATCCTCCATACTTAAAATTTCTTATACAAAAGCTATCCAAAAATGAGTACTGAAACATGCGAATCGTAATAAAGTGAAAGTAATCAACAATAAATACACAAGCCATTTACAAGCTCTCTTTTCATGTTCGACAAAAAGAATAAATCTAATCCTTTAATGGAGAAGCACCCAGAAAATAATACCTCAAATGAATAAAACAACTCAGCACAAAGAGGTTCTGTTTCTTCTCAAAGGTCATCAATTGTGTCTCAAAATTTATCTTAAATCAGCAATTTCAACCCATCATTCTCTCATTTCACTCAAAGTGCATATTCAGCAAGCTCACCAAAGAGATTCAGCTTAAATTTATATAAATGTACTGCAGAAGCATCTTAAAATCCAATTAAGATTTTTTGCAAGCTTGAATAACAAATGCAACAAAGTGTAATTCTAGCTCAGCCTTCATAGAATTTGCGCAGCAATCCTTAATATGGTTATACAGGGGAATTTTATGAGGCAAGCAGCTCCTACGAATGTTATAGTCCAACTAATAACACATTTGAGAGATCTCCTCAAAATCTTAATAATAAGAATGATAATTAAAAGAATATTTTTATAAATTCTCAACAGTTATAATTAATAAAATCAGAAAGCGAATAAATCTATGAAGTTACAAACGAAAGTGAAGCATCATGCTAAAGCAGCTCTGGCCACAGTAGCAGTATAAATACTCCTGATGTCTCAACCGGTAGTTTGGAAAACCAAAACGATTTAAATTCATCGCCAAACAAATATTTCCGAACAGACAAAACAAAAATCAATCCTCTTGCCGTAGCTCCAAGTACTGCTATTGTTGGTCACAGTCTTTCTACTACTGCAGCAAGTTAAATGGTGAATGCTCTTGATTCAGTATTGAAGCAAAATCAGCACAGCTCAGTAAATCCAATATCAAATTTTGTATCAAGATTATTCTAGTCTGTAGTTAAATGAAATAATTAATAAATTAAAAATAAACCAACAAAATAAATTGAATACTAACCAATTTTATCAAATTAACCATTTTATAAAATAAATAAAGAAAATAATATTCTACTTAAATTAATTAATCAATCAATCAATCTACTAAAATAAAGTTTTTGGCATAGTTAAAATTAAATTAAAAATATTTATTTATAACAAAAATAAAATAAATTTATTTATTTATTTAATTCATTAATTAGTTTTTTTATTGTATAACAAAATTTAATTAACTAAATTAATAATTCAGCTTTATAATAAACTAATATTAAAAAAAAAATTGCATTCTTAATATTTGTATTTTAATTTAACAAGATTTAATTTATAATACTTTGTTTGATAATTAAATAATACCTTCTACAATATCAAAATTTATTATTACTATTTTTTCAATTTGGTTCATCAGAATTTATTTGGTATTTACTTATACTGTGATTTCTATTTCCTTTCTAAGATTAAATTTACAGTCCAGGTTTTATAAGTGCTGCAGATTTAAAATTTTATAGAAAACAATAAGTGGATATACCCCTTTAAGAAGAGATAAAATATACAGTAAATATATTATTAATTTTATTTTTTTTATATTTTTAAAAACTTATCTTAAGCTTACTAAAACTATCTTCATTATCTATGAAAAATTAACAAATCAATTTATCAATACCATTTTTTTTTGAGTATTATTACTCTTAATTATCAATCTTTGTAATATTTTGATAAAATTAAATCTATGAATATAATTTTTTGAGAATGGAAAAAATTAGTTAAACATTACAATAGTTTATTATTCATGGATTTAATAAGCTTAAAGAACATTTGTGTACAAAAAGAAACCATTTAAAAATAACTCTAATAAATAATAATAGTTATTATTATCTTTACCTATTTTTATAAATTTTTAAATATTAAACAAAATGTAATTAATTAGTGAGCAAGTAGAAAAAATTATGAAAATATTAGAAATAATTACAATTAATTAATAATAATAATAAATCTTTAAAATCACAAAATGTATCATATCAATTAAAATGCAAATAATGAAAAAAAAGTTGTTGATAGATAAAATAATTTTTATTGTTTTAAATTTATTTTTTATTAAAAAGGATGATAAATTTAAATAAATAGTATTTGACTTTAATTTAATTAAAAATTTGATAGATCAGTGCAGTTTATAAATCAGAACCTAATTATGATACACTATTTGCAAAAATTAAATAATAAATATCTAAATAAAAAAAGTAAATATAAACTAAATCACACAATTAAATCAAGCAAAAAAACTAATAAAAAAAGGTATTATTACTTTAAATTCATTTATATAATTGAAAATATCACAATCAAAAACAAATATAAAAATATATTTACCTTATGTAAGTTTAAAATTAGAGAGGTAAATAATAAATAAAGCTTGTTAAACCAGAAGTAAAAATGAAAAAAGTATGGAATAGTAATAATCTATTTCATTTAAAAGGCAAAAGTTAAAAATTAATTTAAATTGCATTAAAAAATTAAAATGTTTAATTAATGATTAAAATACATTGAAAAATAATTAGATCAATTATAAAAAATTTATTTAACTTAAGATCAAAAAAGAAAATATTTTTATGTCATTAAAGAAAATTAAGTTAAAAATAATTACTCTGTATCCTCATTAATTAAGAAAAACCCAAAATCATTTTTTCTTCCTGAAATTAGTCACAATATCTCATAAAAAAGGAAATATTATATTTTAATTTTCTCATATTTGTTAAAAACTGTGGTGTATACTCAAAATGTGTGTTTTTTTTGCAAGTCTATCTAGCTAGATATAACAACATGTCTCATTTTTTAATATTTAATTTTATAAAATAATAACAACTTATAGAAGAGTTAATTATTTCCTTTGTTTTAATTTTTTAGCTGATTATTGTTTTTTGAATATTAAAATATAAATTAATGGGTTGTAAACAATTATTATTTGGATTAAAAAGTAAAATTGGTCAATTTATCTGTGATGTATGCAAAATGCTAATGTGTAAATGGTTTGGTAAATTTCAGCTTTAAAATTAGCTAAAGCACAGCTTAACTTTAATTAAGTTTTTTATAACAAAAAGCATGAAATTAGTTTATTTTTAGATAATTTAATGGAATTGAAAAAAAGTTAGAGAGATTACATATTTTCAAAATGTAAAAATTATATTTAGATTTATCTATTTGAAACAGGCTCATCCAAATATAATAATATATAAATAGACATTACTGAGAAAAATTAATTTTATAAAGTATGGGGAATAAATAAGTGTTTTTAAATGAAAATCAATGCTTCTTAGATTTTGTTGTATTTAGCTAAAAGTAATCCTACAATATAATTCAATAATTTACTAAACAATATTTTTGAAAATTAACTAACTAACTAACTAACTAACTAATTCTAAATATAAGATAGATACATATAACAAAATATAAATATTTCATACTTAATGGATAGTTATAGATGCAAACACATAGTATAATTGTAACCAATATCTCCTTAAAATCAACTCCACAACAAAGCTCTATCAGCCTTTTTTTCAGACGTTGAAAGAGATTAGTTTTACTCATAAAAAAGTAGTCAGCACTCCTCTAAATTAGGTAAAAACTCAAAATAAACAAACATGTTAAAAGATTCATAATAAATGTTCACGGAGCTCTATCAGAGGATTTAAATACGCAAACATTTGAATGCTTGGCCAAAATAATAAGAAAATTCACCTTAAAGCTTTCCAAACTAGGTATTTGGCTAATAATACCCTAATAAATTAGTAAATTCACAAAACAGCTCACTTCGTGATTTAGATCAGCATATATCTTAACTTAGCGGAGAATAAATGAGCTAAAGAATTGATGTGCATTAAACGAACTCAAATATCTCTTAACAAGGAAATAGAATTCCAGGAAAAAAGAAAAGAAAGGGACATCTTTGGAGTGGAATTAAAGTACTATAAGCATAGATAAAGAGCAACAGGTTAAGATCATTAAGTGAGAGTTATCAAAATTAGAGCCTGTCTTAAGATTAAATTTTTTCTAAGCCTAAAAAGCCTAAATTGAAATTGTAAATCAAATCTTTGAGTTTCTAATAAAAAATAGAATCTGATAGATTAAAATAGTTATCATAATCATCATAAAGCAAATCTAACTTTTTCCTGAATCAAAGTAGAGAAGAATTACATAATTCTCAAGCAAATTTATCAAATCAATAAAAAAATAGCATCGCCTTTAATGTTTTCTATGAAAATGAAGATTTTATGAGCTCAAAATATAACTAAGCTTTTAAACGTTAAAGTCTGGTAAAGCAACAAGAAATGCATTAAATTTCCTCTCCCACAAAATCAAATTTATTATCATGCAACAATCTCTCAACTCCTGCAAAAAGATCTAGAGCAACCACATAAGAGAGTTCAACATAAAATACATCAATTAATACAAATTCTATATAAATCAAACAAGACTTACAGTATTAAAATCAATTATCAATTTTCTAAACAAGTCCAGAAATTATTTCAATCTCTCCCTTAAAAAACCCTTCAATAACATAAATTGACAACCATATGAACTCTGAAAGTATCAATAACATTTAAAGTAAATCATATACTCTCCTGAATGAGTACGCTGCGACAGAAAATTCTTACAATTTCAGCAAAAAACCAGAAGAAAATAAATGTAAAAAGAAAATAGTACTTAGGGTGAATAAGGAATCTAATAAACTTAGTCCAATCATGGATCCTTAAATATAAAACCAAAATCATATAGATCAAGAACTAAATAAACTATCTTTCTCGAACTCTCCTGTAAAAAGCAAAAACATTTAAATATAAAAGCTTTCATCGAATCGCAAAGTTATATTATTTTCAAAAAAATAATCTGCTTAGAATTTGATCACATCAGAGTTTGAGTTAGAAAATAATTAAATTCAAAAAGGTGATTTTGTGTCAAATGAAATGCTCTCTTCAACGACAAAATACTTAGAATGCAGAAAAATGTTTACTTTTTCTAAGGCTCTGATGAGCAGAGACCCTTAAAAGTTTGAGTCTGATTGTCTTCAAAGTCAAAACAACTACAATAAATGATTTAAATTAATTAACCCTCTAATAAATAAAAATATAATTAATATAATTATCATAGTATTTATTCTAAATTAATTCACTTGCTTATTTACTTACTTGTACATATTTCCTAAAATTCATATTTATTATGAAATAATAAATAAATTAAAATTCAATTAATAAATATTATTTTATTAGATCAAATTTATATTTTTTTCAAATAAATTTAGAAATTAATTTGCAGTTAATGAATGCTGCATCAAGCTTCTTTCTTTTTTTGAAAAGTAATGCTAATAGGTTTATAATTAATTATAAAAAAAACTGAATTTATTTTCTCAAAATTGAAGAGATTTCTAAATAAAGAAAGGAAGGAACAAGAATAAATCTAAGAAAGAATTTATTTTTAAAATATAATTTTTAAAAAATGTATTTAGATTGTATAGGAAATATTAAATTAAACATATTAAAGTTATTTTTTAGATTAGTTTTAGGGATCATAATTAATATTAATTTAAATTATGTAATCAATTATTAATTTATTTCGAGATTGTGTGGATATTGATTTGTTTCAATTTATCAAATTAAAAAATTATAAACCAATAACTTATTTTTTTATGGATTAAATTTATGATAAATATATTAAAAAAATGCTTTTTCATTTCAGAAAATGTGACTTGTAAGATAAATTTTTTTAATTAATTCAAGTTCTTACTGTTTAAATTTTTATTATTTATTACACACAATCATAGAAATATTAAATCATTTATATATTCATGATAATTTTAAAACTTTATTATAATATTTTTATTAGTACAAATAAACATTACTTTCTACTCTTATTTTTTGAATAATAATAATAATAATAATATTAGATAGTTTTTATTGTATCACCTTCATGTAAAAAATTTTTTGATGTGAAAATATTTAAAATCGAAATAGCAGTAAATACCCCTTTTGTAAATTTTCATAAAAACCTTCGATTCACTCTAAAATATATATGTATACAGTTATTGCAACCTAATGATATTGCTTGCTTTTATTTTAAAAGCAAATTTAGTTTGTATTTGTGTAAAATTATAACTTGAAAATCCATATCAAAAGAATTTAAAATGTAAGGTCTAAAATAAAATCAATATAATTTCTTAATCAAGCTTTGTTAATGGTTCAGAACAAATTTGTTAAATAAAGTTAATAAAATTTTAACTTATTGTGCACTATTTACTATAGATAAAATAAATAGAATTTATAAGCTAGCAAATATATTTTTTTCAGGATGTAAAAATCAATTAATTAATTATAACAATAAAACTCAGTTAAAATGAAAATGAATATTATTTTAATTTTATTAATATAAATCTTAATCTTTATTGAGTAATCTTATAGTATCCCACATAATCTCTTTTCTATATTAATCATAAGTGTTAGAACTTAAAGAAAGATATTAATTGAGGGTAGCTTGAATTTAACTATTTCTTTAAAAAACAGTTTTTTCTATTTCTTTCAACATTTATTGATTATTAAAGTCACATCTAATAAATTAATTATTATTAAAAAAATGTTATCTAATTTTATAAAGATTTTATTAAATTACTTAGGAAAATTCAAATAGAGCTTGGAATATAAATTCTATGAAATAAGTTGAAGAATATTTTTCATGAAGGTTTTGTTGTCTTCTGATTAATTAATTTAGTAAGTCTTTGAGTTCAAATGTATACTCAGTTTTTTAAGATTATTTAAATTTAAAAATGCTCTAGAAAGGCCTTCGAGTTTTTGAAACTCCCAACTTTTAAATAATTTAAATATTAACTTAAAAACAAATCTAAAATAATTGAATTCATTTTTTAAAAATTTAGTTAATTATTTAATTAAAATTTTAATAATAAATTTAAAATTGATAAATTGAAAAAGAACAAATCTTTCTTATTTAATTTGAAGTTAGAAGTATTTTAGAATTACCTATTCAAACATAGATACAATTTATTGAGCTTATTATAGGGAAGTATGTTATTGAATGCTTGGGTTAGTGAGTCAACAGCACTTTATTAACATCTAAAAACTCTATTAGAATAAAAATTAAGTAATATTTTTTTGTAAATTTTAATAAGGAATAATATTTATTTTACAAAGTAAAGTTTAAATTTAGCTCCTTAAGGTTTTAGGTTTCTCTAAATGCAGAAAGAGCAATAGATAAAGATTGCATAGAAAGATCAGTGATGTTCCAGCTTTTTTATAAATTATTTTAATTGAGTATTCTTTATTTAAAAATAACTTTACCCTGCAAAGTTTAAAGTTAATTTTTTTATTCTAGTTGATTGAATAATATTTGATAAGCTTCCACAGATTTTTATAAAGCTTTAATCAAGCTATTACTAAACATTCCAGTGAGATAAACCAAGCTATAACTCTTCTAGATTTGGGCAAGTAGAAAGCAAAGATAGGCAACTACTTAAGTCAACAACACTTTGGCATGTTACATTACAAAGACTTTGATTTAAATAATAAAAACTGATAAGCTGAATTCAAGAATTATTTATTATTTACTTTGGGATATCAAGACAAAAAGATTTCAAAGTAGATTAGTTTCTTTAAATAAATGTCTTTAAATGTTTACAGAATAAAAAGAAAGATTTATCGCCAATTTTAGTATTAATCTGCAATCTTTTTAATTTATCTTGAGCTTATATATACTGCCCCTCTAAAAACATCTTGTTGTTTGTTTAAAAAATAAGATTGTAATAGGTCTACTATACTTAAAATCAATTACATCAAATACTTCAATAGATCCAAACGAAACCTTCAATAAATGAACCTTTTATAACTCAGATATGGCTTCTCCTATAGATTCTAAGTGGCTTTCTTACATTTTGTTAATGTAGCTATTATTAAGTTTGGTTAAATTAATATTTTACTAAGTAAAAATGAATGATTTATTTATTTACCCACTTAAAAGTATAAAGACATTTTTTTCAATCTAAGAATACTTACAAACATCATAAATGAAGTTTTTAAGAGGAACAATAAATATCTTATTAGAAATCCTTTAAATTAAAAAATTATGTTTAACTTATGGTTATTTAAAATAATATATTTACTATTCTGTATCAAATGTGTAGTCTTAAACTTTATTTAAAGTGGTGTTGCTCATTTTATTTGCTTTTTTTACTGCTTTTGATCAAAAAATAATTAAATTAATTGTTTTTCAAATTAGGATATTTAGTTTTTAAGTACCAACAAAATCTTATTTCTATATATTCTAGTATTCTATATAAATTCCTTGCTATATTACTATCTTATCTGTTTACTTTTATTATTCAGCTTGTTGTTATTTCAATATATTTTTTTTAACATTTTTTTAATTTTATTTTTTTAATAAATGTATAGGTTAATATAATGTATTGTGTATATTCGACTCCTATGCCCTAAAAATTTTAATACAACTCCTAAAATTATTTCAAATAGTTATTTGGGTTTTAATTAAATTGGTTGGTAGTAGTGATAAAGTAAATAAGATTTATGATATTTAATTTAATTTACATATATGATTAATATGGAGATGAGTATGAATGAGATTAAAACTAAAAATTTGATTAATTTATTAACTAACATTTAAAAAAAGTTAAAAAGCAATTAATTTAAAAAAATAATTAGTTCTTTTTAATTTTTAAAATGTTTATTTTAATTTATCATTTATTTTTTTGATATTTTGTTTTAAAAAATTTTATCAAAATTTGATAAATGTTTAAAATAGTTAATTTATTATTTATTTTTATTAAGAATTAATTTGTAAACAAAGAACAAATAAATTTGAGATAAAATATAAATTCAAAAATATTTACAAAAACACAGAGCTAATTTTTGTTTTAAAAATAAAATGTATAACATAAAACAAATAATCCAATTTGGGAAGAAAGAAAAAAAGAGCAACAACTATCCAATTGAAACCTAACTAAAAACCGAACGTACGTGGATAGTTGGCCCTAAAATGGTTCTCCCTAAATAAATTTACTTTCTAAAAATGGAGAAGAAACTCATCAATCAAATAAAAATGTTAGGTAAAATAACCGGGATTGAAGAAGGATACTAAAGCAAAAGAATTAAAAACAATTTCAGATTGGAAATTCTGGAATTTACGAGTCTGCAATAAATTAGCTGCAAATTTCAACACTACAGTCTCAAGAAGATTTAAATAAAGATATATTCTGAATCAGATCATCTCTCATATTATAAAAAAAGAAGATATGATTATAATCAAAATAATAGAACTAAAATATGTCTAGCTAGAAGAATTAATAAATATTTTTTTTGTTTTAGTAATTTAAATTTGCATTTTTATTGAGCTATTTTATGGTATCCAATATTATTTCTTTTCTGTAGTAATCTTAACTATTAGACTTTAAGGTAACTAACTAATTAATTGAAGGTTACTTGAATTTAAGTACTTTTTTAACAAAAAATGTCTGCTTCTTTCAACATGTATTGATTATTTAAGTCACATCTGATAAATTAATTGTTAAAAATAAAATATTATTTATTTTTTATGATATTTTAATAAATTGCTTTGGAAATTTCAAATACAGTTTTAAAAATAAATTTTATAAAATAAGTTGAAGAATATTTTTCATAAAAATTTTATTGTCTCCTTATTAACTAATTTAGTAAGTCTTTGAGTAAAGATCTATACACAATTTGTTAAGATCTTTTAAATTTAGAAACAATCTTGAAATACCTGAAAATTTTAGAAACTTTCAATTTTTTGTAATTTAAATAAAATATATAGATCGATTTTTATCAAAATAATATTTAAAATATTTCATTCAGTAAGCTAATTAATATGCTTTCAAAAATAATTTATTTTTAAATTAACAAGGTACTTTTGACAATAACAATAGGCTTAACTTTGATGAGACTACTTTAAACTGCTATTTTAGAAATATTAACCACAAAATAATTTTATTTAATAAATTAAGGTGATACTTGTAAAAAAATAATTAAAAATTAATTTAAATTACTAAACTAACTAAACTTCATACATATGTAAATATAAATGTAATTTAAAGATAATTTTAAATTTATAATTTGTTTCATCTAATTTTTTTAGATTATTAAAATTTCAACTTATAATTTCTATTTAATATGCTGCAAAGAATTCTATAAGTTTTTCTTTTAATACAGGCTTTATAAGGAAGTGATCAAATTAAGCTAAGGGATTATTGTTTGTGTAATTTTAGTCTATTAGAAAATTTTCATCTATTCCTGAACAACCAATAATTTGACATTTTTTCTAGAAATTAGGATAAACTTAATTTAAAAAGCTTTTTATTTAATACAAACCTTCAAATCCACTAACATCAGGCATATTAATATCTAAGAATATGAACTTGAAAAACCTATTTTGGCTGATTTCATCGTCTTAATAGTTCTCATCCATATTTAAGGAGTTTCTTTGTTAGCATTATTCTTACATATTTTATTCTAATTTATTCATTTGATTTATTTTTTCTTATTCTGACATTTTTATTGTGTCAAAAAATTGTTTTTCTTTTTCTGGTTATTAGCAATTCATAAATCTTTGTCTTACTATTTCAACTGCTTTTGTAGCTGAATAGCAAATCATGCAGCTAACTCCAAATCTCTTCTCGATTATATTTTTTAAAGCCTCACAACAAAATACATTATCATCTACAATAAGAATTTATTCATTTCGTGATTAGTTTTGCTCACCTTAAAATGTGAAAACTTGTTTGCCATATTAAGAAGTTATCCTTTTAAATAAACAAATAAATAAATATTTCAAATTTTTTATGTTGGATTTTAAAAATTACGAAAAAAATAAGTAAAAGTAATTCATTAATAATTAATTTATGATGAATTGAAGAGGATAAAAAAGTAATTAATTTATTTTTTTACGTTGTTTGGTAATTATTTTTGAAAGGTGAAGTTGGAGAAGGCTCAGGCAATTCTCTTTAGAATTTATAATTTCTACTCGTTATAGAATTATCTTTAGAATTTACCATATCACATATGCTTGCTTCTATAAATTTATTTTTTATTTCTGGAACTTACTTAACAGCATTTGCTATAGAGTTTTATTTAGTCAACGTGGTATGATAATTTTGCTAAGAGTTCGTTATTTCTTTGTTTAAAATAAATGATATTGGATTTGAAGTTTGCTAACTTGATTCATCTGTGTTCAATTTATTTTCTTGATTTTATGGAGGCGATATTTATATTGAGAAAGTATTTTTTTGCTTTACTTTATGTTTACTTAAACTGGGATTTTCTTGTAATTCAGTTAAAGAAATGTATGTCATCGAGCAGTAACTCTTGTAGTCAGAAGAAGCAGATTTGTTTGTCTTGCTTTATTCATTCTTTGCATCTATCAATTTAAATGATTTTATCTTATCAGCAGACCTATTGCCACTTTTATATAGCTTTTTGTAATTCTTTTATGATTGGCTTTATAAGTTAGATTCGCTACGGAAGGAGGGAATTTTAGAAACACTTTTGCTTATACTATGAGAGAGCTTTGGAAAATTTGACTTTAATTTTTTTACAGTATTTTAATCAGATTCAGGCTTTTATTTTTTTGTTAAATGACCTTCATATAAGGACTGAGAGAGCAGTGCAGATGATTCTTGTGTTTCTGCTATCTACTGTATTGCTTTTTTTGCTAAAACTTTATTTTGTCTGAAGTAAGGATTGTGATCTGTGATTGTTAGAGTAAAAGTTGAGCCTACTCCCTTTTCGCTTTCAACTTTCAGCCCTTTATCCTACTTAGTATTGTACTAAATACTCTAATTGCTTTGATTAATATTCATGAGGCTATTAGAGTTGATATTTTAGTTTATCTGAGAACTCATATTTTCATTCGCTAGAGGTTTAGCTAATTAAATACTTAGCATGTTTGAAATTAAGAGACCTAAGCCAACGCCTTACTGATTATAATTTTAGGTTTCTTCATCATCTATTTTGCCGAATGCCTTAAAGAGCTATTTTAGTTTACTTTTTTCAATTCCAATACCTGTGTCTTTAATCGAAACCTGAACCGAATTCAAAGAATTGTATTCTGACTATATGTAAATGCGTCCGTTGTGTGTAAATTTCAATGCGTTGGAAATCAAGTTAATAATGACTTATTTAATACGCTCTTGATCACTATAAATGATATTTTTAAATTGATTGCTCTAATCAAAGTAGAAAGAGTTTTGAATACATTTATTTCTCAATATTATCTCTGTATTTATTTTGTATGCTTAAATGTTAAACATCTTAATGCAATCGTTTAACAAATTCAAAAGATTGAAGGGTTAAATATTTAGCTTAAATTAGTCAGCTTTAATCCTAGCCATATCAAGGTAGTCGTTTGACAAATTCAGTATATACTTTGAGTTTTGTAGAGCTGTAGCAATATTGTTTTGAATGTCAGCAATGTCTACTTAGCTCTGCTAAACTTTTTTCAAGGCTTGAATATCGTAGTCAATTGTATCTAGAATATTTATGATACAATTCAGTGGATTTCTCAATTCATGTGAAAGATAGGATACAATTTATTGCTTTTGTAGATTAGCAAATTTTAAGTGTTATATATATTTTCTATGAGTCACGTCTCTCACCATCAGTAATATCATTGCTTTCCCTTCTATAATAGATGGGAAAAGGCTTATGTCGAAATCTCTCTACTCTGCAGGCATATTTGCTTCTTAATTTACAGAATTATTGCCTTTGTCAATGCATTGCTGGGAAATCTGAAAGTTCATAAAACTTGGATTATAAATATTATAATACCCAACAGCTGAGTGTTAAATTTGATTAGTTAACCCATTTAATTTGTTAGTTTGATTCTAAAATCTATGGGGAGAAGCCATTGATTGCTAAGTTAAATTTGTTTATTAGTTTTGATTCATGTTACTTTAATTGATGTTGTAGCTATTTGTTAGATTGTTGCTTGCTTAATGAAGTTGTGAGGAAAGCCCTTGGTTAGCATTCATTTAAAAAGATAATGGGCTTGTAGGATTTAAATTATTATTATTTGGCATGTTACTAAAAGTGCTTGTGTATATGCTACTCTGGATAGGTCCAATTTGGATGCTGTTAGTTCTCTCCTTCTAAATAGGATAGTGATTACTCGTAGTTATAACGGGAGAGCTATTATTTATTGGATACAAGCTATTAGGATTAGTAATGTTAGTGTTGTTATTGTTATTATTATTATTAGTATTTAAACTTTGATTCTTAATAGAAGCTATAGAATTATTTTAGTTTACATTTGCTTAGTGCTAAATCAAGCCAAAAGAATTAATCTGGGGCTAGACTGTAGATTTAGGAGTATTTGAGTTGCCTTTTTTGAGCTTTGAACGAACTATAATAGTTTCATTCAAAATCATATTTGTTTCGCAATTGTCAAAATGGTTTTAATTTATGAATTACTGAGTTTTTAAAAGGTTTTTTTGTATTTCATAAAGCAAGTATTACTAGTTACTGCTCTTATCGATTTTGTTGCTTTAAAATTAGCTGCTTTCATTGAATTATACTATCTTTTAGTGATTCGTTGATATGCTATGTGTGTTAGGAGCTTTTTTATAGTTTTTTTTAGTGGATTCTTCTGTGTTGATAGTAGGTATCTAATGTGAAAAATTACTTTTATCAGAAGCATTTATACTTTAGTAATTAGTTGAATATAATTTGTTAAAATTATTTTATTCATGCATTTATAGAGCTGATGCCAATGTTAAATTTTTAAATGATTCAAAGCTAGCTTTATTTTTAGTGGATTCTTATTAGTGTGATTCTGCTGAACCAAAGTATGTTTGGTTTATTTCAGATTTTAGATTAGGTAAATTAGAGATAGCTTCTTTGAGCGAAGCATTATCTGTACAATCTAAAAGCAAAAGACTAGATTTATTGTTGTAAACAATATTCATTTCAGAATCCATAAAAATTATTCTAGTTTTTATTTAAAAAATTTCAAATTAGCTCTTGAAAAAATATAAATAAAGAAATAAATAAGGAAGGTATGAGAAAAAATGTTATTATTTTAACAATTTTTTTGAGTAAAATTTTTTATTTTTTGCTATTTGATTTAAAGATGGAGAAAAAAATATTTAATAAATTACCCCTCTGGAAAGAAATTAAAAAAAACTTGGTAGAGATTTGGAATATTTTTGAGATTTAGATTTAACTTTGAAGTCATTTCACTTTCTTTAAATTATTAATATGAGGCGTTTCTTAATTTCTCGTTTTTAAGGCTGTTGATTTCAGTATACGACTATTCTTCATTCACTTATTCCATTTAATAAAAACCATTTAGTTTATTCTATTTCTAGATCTAAGTATCCATAGATTTGCATTTTTTATAAAAGATGCTTGGAAACCTATGTCTAAGGATTTCTTAAGAGCTTATTGGATCATTTTAAGCTTATACTGTTAAATTTTAGTTTTTTAGTGTGTTTGCTTTACTATTATTTAAGTGATAATTTATAGATATCCTTTTGTCATAAAAATTATCTTCGCTTTACTCAATCTAATTACTAATTTGCATTAATTTTCTTTAATTATTCAAAATGCCATTGCCATTATTGTAATCATAAATAGAATCAACATGCTTTAAAAATCTATTTTAGTATTTAGAAATCTACTTTGAATCAATACAGCTATCTTACATATTCTAATACTAGCTATTTTTTATTTATTCTTCCTTTTGCTGCTGAAAAGGCTTTAAATTAATAATTTAATCTTCTGAATTTCCTTGATCGTTTTTGCTATTTTCTTCTATTTTTTTCTTTTGCTAGAAAATTGATACCATTTTATTTTAATAAAAAGAGTTATTGTTGCTTTGACTAGCTGAAAACGAAATTAGATCAGTTTAATTTACTTGTTTTTATTTATCTATTTGATGCTTATCAGTAAGTTCTTAAATAGAGTCAGCTATTAGCTCTTTAGCTAGAATATGCTTGTTAGATGAAATTGGTCTACTTGTTAAAAAGATTAAGGTTTCTTTTCCCTAAAACCCTTAAGAAATGTATGATGCATCTTAATTCTTTTAATTATTAAAGAACCCTGTGTCTTGATCGTTATTAGAAAAACTTAAGTTTATAATTTTTCTTTTGACTGCATCACCTAAATAATCTAATTGAGGACAAGAGAAGAATTATTTAGATTTGCTTTTGGCTTGCGAACCGTTTACTAATTATTTTGTAAGACTCTCTATTTAAATTTGAATAGCTTCAATTTTTTGCAACTTCTTAGCCATTACATATAGAGCAGCACTTGATAAATTTACTCCAAAAAATATTATCTAGTTGCTATAGTTTAAGTTATAAATTTCCATTCTGATGTATAAAAAGTAGATTTAATTAATGAGTAGTAAAATAATCTAAAATGAAATTATTTCTAGCTAAACAATTAGAGTATAAAATGAAAGCAAGCCTATCTGATATTAGAGACTAAAAAAAAGGGACTGTTTAAAGTAGCAAATTTGTTCTTCTGATATGTATTAGCATGTATAGTCTATTGGCAGTAAATATTATGGGTTTAAATTAATAATAATAATCAAAAGTAGAAGTGAGATAGCCAATAAACTCTACTTGATCCAAAAAAGACATTTCTCGTTAAATTACTTGTATTTCAATATGAAAATTGAATTAATAAGTACTAAAGCTGCAATATATCCCCCAAAGCAAACCCCACCGCAAGTTTAAGACTCAGAATCAGCTGAATTTTTAACACATGACTACTATTACATATTATTATTTGATCCAGTTTGCGATGATGATTACGATGATGATTGCTAGGTGGAATTAGAATATGGGAATTAAACCAATAAATTCATTATGACAATAAAATTGAAGTAGAAGATAATTAAAATATATTTTTTAGATTTTATTTATTCTTTAGTTATTTTCATTTTTATAAAATTCAAAATAAATAAGTGTTCGTTCTTCACTTCTCCTTTAAAACCTACCTGTTTCTTAATATTTCTATTTTATTAGATTAAAAGTTGTCTTCAAATTAATTAACTTATAACCTTTTTTTATTAAAACAATTTGAAATTTTTTATTTATTAAGAGATAGATTTCATGTTAACTCTATGAATTGCATTTGAATAAAACATAATTATTTATAAAGAGTACTTCTATGCACATAAAAAAAATAATAACATTCATTTATTCATACCAATTTAATTTTTTAATTGATTAATTTACTAAAACATGATATACTCTAATATAAAATAAAATAAACATTATAATTTATCCTATAAATAATTTTTTAGTTAACAAAAAATCAAACAGATAAACTTAACTTGCTTGCCTTCTTTCTTTTTCTTCTTTTAATTATTTATTTATTTACTTTCTTACTTTTGGAATTTTTGTAATGAATTTTTTCAAAATAAAATAAAATATCATACTTTCAAAAGTAATAGGATTTTTTTATTAAAATTGTTTTTTAGATTATATTTTTTTTATTTTAGGCAAGTAAAATAGACCACAGACAGACAGACAGACAGACAGACAGACAGACAGACAGACAGACAGACAGACAGACAGACAGAAAATAGACTATTTACTTATCTTCTAATTTAAGAATAGTATATATAGATTTTTATTTAATAAATAGCTATTTTAGCTAAAATTTAGTAAATTTAAATTATTAATTTGCTTTAATAATACATTATAACTAACCTTTTCATTCATGTAATTTGATAATTTCTAAATATGTTTTTTAATCAATAAACAAACATATTTGGTATTGGAATTTTTAGTATATAAATTTTATTTAAAATAAATCTTTTGATGTATTTTCATAAATAATAAGAACGCTATTATTTATTAAATTCTACAAAAGGATAGATAAAGTTGAATATTTTTTTTTGTAATGAAATAACTTTCCCCCTTTATTTTCCTAAAATTTTACAATTTGGATTTTATTAAATTTTTTGATAAAAATTAAAAATAAAACCTAAATATATCATTAATATTCTTTATAATTTCTAAAAATATCTTTCATTTAATTGATTTTGGAATTTTAGAAATCAATATTTTAATTATCTATTAAATTTCATAAAGCTCAAGCATTTTCAAAATAAGGAACGAGAGTTTTAAGTTTTATTTAAATTTTTAATTATAAATATATTTCTTAAAACTAAGAATTCTAACTACAATAAAATAACAATAATATGTATAATTTACTTAATAAATCCCTCTGAACTATCGGAATTATTTAAAATTATTGGAATAAAATAAATATAATGATTATCTTTTTCTATATTTAATCGTGATCTCTCCTCTTTAAACACACAATTTATTTATTTTAAGAATTCTGGCATAAATTGATTCATAATGTAAATTATTTAAAGAGAGTGTGAATCCAAAATTATTAAGTTTGATAAAAATAATATTTTATTTATATTTATTAACAAATTAAGTAGGATAACAAAGGTTTAAAGTAAAAGATATGAAAATATTTATTGATAAGCAACTGGTTCAAAACAATAATTTATTTTATTTATTTATTTATTTAATTATTTAAATATTATTTTTAGAATTCAAAGCCTAATTTTATTTCCTTTTTATGAAAAATTTCCTATCGTTGAACCAGAGTTTGTTGATCTTTTATCAGACCCTTACTTTTTTTAACTTGCTCTGCTTTTATTAGATTAATTAGGTAGAGTTTTAAGTTATCTGTTATTATTGCTTTGTGATTTTTATTCTTTTTATTAACCATTTTGTAGCTCAATCATTACATGAGAACTCTTGATCATGACAGAATTGTCTGGATTCAATTTAAGCTCAGCTTCTTAAATAGCAGGTAAATTACCACTTTGTTAATACGCTTGAGTTTATTATTACAAATCTGTTTATATTTAAGGTAATGATGATTATCCCAGCTATTTTTCTGATTATTACTTTTGCTAAGCTTATTAATTTTCTTATTTATTTGATGGCTGAGAATTCTTTTTATATTCTGGATTAATTTTACTTCTACCTTCTGCAAAGGCATTAAATATTTATTCTATAGAAGCTTATTTAATCGAATATTAACTTATACAAAATTCCTTTTTATTTTATTCAAATATACCAAATATTTTTCCAATAGATGAGTGAGCTTGTATTCTTAGACGATAAAACGATTAAAAGTGTTCTATTACATCCACTCTCTCAAAATTATTTTGCTGAAAGTATTGTATAACTTTGTCTCCTAAATCTTCAACGAGCTTGAACTCAACCAGAGATTCGATGTAGAGTCCTTTGCTAGACATAATTTATTAATAAAGACTGCTACCACTTCCTTTACTGCTAATCCTCTTCACTAGGTATTAAGATTCTAATTTTTCTAAATAGTGATCTAAGTTCTTTTCACTAATCTTCTTTCCAGGTTTTATCTTGAACTTGCTCATAGCAGTTTTTATTTATTTGAATGTAATAGCTTAAAATTTAATTTCAACTTCATAGCCAATACCAAATTTATACTTTATATGAGGGACAGATCCGATGCATTTCAATTCTCCATCAACCTAAATTCAAAAAAAAAAGGAAATTTATACAAATTCTATGATTTTATTTTAATTATCATTAAACAAATACATAAATTCTTTTTATATTACCTAAATAGCCATACGAGAGCTTAGAGCTTCTGCTTCTTCCATAGAATGTGTTGTCAAAATCACAGAAGTTTTTTTTCTTTTTGTACTTGCAGAGGATATAACACTCCACATAAATCTTCTTGCTGCTGGATCCATACCTGTTGAGGGTTCATCTAATAATATGATTGGAGGATTTCCAATCATAGCGATCGCTGTGCTCAATTTCCTTTTATTTCCACCTTTTAAAAAAATTTTTATTTTTCTAAAATATGATAAAAAGTGTTGAGTTTTTTTTACCTGAGTACGTTCCTGCTTATATCTCAGAGAAGTAACCCAAGTCTAATTCAGTAATTTTCTATGAAATTAATCTGTCTTGCAAGTCTTTTTTTTTAAAAATAGAGTAAGAAAAATCATATTTATATTAAAAATTAAACTAACTTACCAGTAGGAATTCCTTTTATTGAAGAGTAAATTTCTAAATGTTCTCTGGCAGTCAGTAAAGGTAAGAGAGCGTCGAACTGAGGGCAGTATCCTATATATTACCTCGTTTTATTTAGATTTTCATTTTAATTAACTCCCATAATGTATATTTCACCATCTGTTTAAAGTTATTTTTTTAATAAATAGCTTTCTTTTTTTATAATTTTAATAAGTAAATTTATTTACCTGATGGTTTTATTTCTCCTCCTAACATTTTGAAAGTAGTTGTTTTTCCTGCTCCATTTACACCTTTTTAATTATATATTTATTTAAAATTAAAAAAATTAACCTTAAATAACTGAAGTTTTTTCAGTTTATAAAATGAGTACCTAATAGAGTAAAGCATTCGCCATTCTCTACTCCAAACGAAATTCTATCTACTGCAACTTTTACTCTATCTTCTGAAGGCACAAACACTTTTCTAATATTTCGAACACAAACATTATATGATCTCGGATTGGTTCTCTCGACTTTTTTCATCTCTTAATTTACATCTTCGTCATATCTGGTTAACTCATAAGGATATTGATTTTCCTTAGAGAAACAGTTACCAAACAACCCATTTTAGAAGTGCTCTTTCACAAAAATAAGACAAAAAAATACAACACCTTGGATGAACAGAATTACAATGTTTAAGCCAGCTACTTCAGCACTAAATGCTGTCAAATCGTTAGGTGACATATCATTAATCTGCGCTACAGCAGATCTTTTCAAAAAAAAAAATTTTTTTAAATGATTATATTTATATATATTTAAATAATTACGTGCTTCCTATTTTAGTGACTGCTTCTCCAAAACAGAAGGTAGGGAAAATAACTCTCAATATTAAAGATATTAACTTGCCAGCACTTCTTGTTGAAGAGATAATTTAGAGAATCAAAGCTATCATGGGAAGCAAGCTACCAGAAGAAAAGCTAAAAAAGAAAGTTTAAACTTGGGAACTATCAGTGCTCTAAAACTAAAAGCTGAGATAATAAGTAAAAGGAATAACTGCCCATCCGTAAAGTATTATAAGGATTGACATAGCAGCACCACCTTGGTTCTAAGTCAGAGATTGAACTTGAAATGCTAGGATTAACAAGATAGAAAAAACAGAAGGAATAATATGCTTTATAAAGTCAACTAAAATATTCGAAAACCAATAGATAATAATGCTCAATCCACTAATCAGCTGCTAATGCTTTATTTTTAATTCTTTTTCTCTAACTATATATTATACTATACTTGAAGGGATAAAAGAAAGGCCAAGACTGAAAATAAAACTAGCTATGAAACCTCCAACTTACAGTGCTTTTTGATATTCCGATTGTGTAAATGGAAATGGCCTCATGGTTACTTAGATTCTTTAAATAAAATGAAGTTTCTTGATTTAAGCATAAAAAGAAATAAATAATCTTACTAAACATTCTTTTTCGCAGCTTGACTAATTAATGCTTGATTAATATTATTCAGAAAGAGAGGAGGACCATACTTATCATTTGTGTTTATAAAACTGGTATAATTGTAAACGTTTGAAACATTATTAAACATGTTATAAAATACAGACCCTATATACATGTTATAATAGTTTTTAAAAATTAAATTGTAAAGATCAGTCGTAGTATTCTAACCAGAGGAAGTTACTTAAAAAGAAGTTGGGATGAATGGCAATATTTATTATGTCTAATTATATACATCTGCAGAAGCTGAGCCCGTATAAATTATTTCTGGTTTATTAAGAGTAGAAGAGGAAGGATCTGAAACAATAACTGGGCTGGATTCAGTGATAAATTTAATTTAACAAAGAAGCAATCCTATCAATATGATGAAAATGGGAAGACAAATTTCGCAAATACAGCTTTTCTTGTCTCTTTTGAAATAGAGAAGTCTTTTCTTAATCATGACTTTGAGTTGCATCAAAGAGAGAGTGAATTCATCTCTAACCTTCTGCTAACTACAATTAAATAAAAATTTAATGAAATCCTAATTTAAATTTATTAAATTCATTTAATTACCTAATTGAAAATTAATCTTTTTTATCTTCCTAATCTTCTTTGGCATTTTTGGAGAAATCGAATTTGTGAGTAACTTTTAAGAAAACTTCTTCCAGAGTTGTTATGCTGATTGCATAAGTCTATATACCTAGCTCTACTTTTCTTTAATCTATTTCCTCAAAAAGCTGCTCAAATTATGGTAAAGAACTAAGTGGTAATTGCATCTAAATTTCTGCTGAAACATTCGAAATTAATTTATATTCTGGCACATATTTAAAAACCATTTCCAAAATATCTTTGTTTGAGCCAAAGGTTTGCTTTTTCGAAATTACAAGATTGTAGCCAACACCAAATTTATTTTTCAAAAATATACTACTTCCACAGCATTAAATCTATATTTAAACCAATGAATAATTTTAGCTAAATTGAATGTAAGTAAATAAGTAAATAAATATGTTTTTGTTAATTACTTTTCCATCATTCATAATAGCAATTCTATCTCCTAAGAAATCTGCTTCATCCATGAAATGAGTTGTCAAAATTACAATTTTGTTTGTTTTATATTTCTTAAGCATTTCCCAGATGTGCCTTCTTGCGCTTGTATCCATTCCGCTTGTAGGTTCATCTAAAAATATAAGTCTAGATTCACCTATAAAAGCCATCGCTACTGAAAGTCTTCTCTTTTGACCTCCACTTAAGTTCATACTGTACTCATCGCACTTCTCCATTAAATCAACATCTAAAATATTATTTTTAACAAACAAACAAACAAACAAATAAATAAATGTTTTGACAAATAAAATTATAAGGTAAACCTTCTTAAAATTCTCAAAAAGAAAAAAAATGATTGAATATGATAAATAAAATGAAATTGTTTTAACAAATAAATAGCATTAAATAAAATTATCATATTTATATTAAATTTTACCATAAATTGCTTGGTCAACAGCTTTGCTTATTTCATGTTTATCTTTCATTCCTTTGAAAATTGCAAATAAATTTAAATGTTCTTTTACTGTCAATTAATCAAAGAGAATATCATATTGTGGACAAAATCCCATAAACTTTCTTATTTCTTTCATCTACTCTTCAACGTCTCTACCAAATACTGTAGCAGATCCACTAGTAATATCTTGCATTCCTGTTAACATAGCAATAGTTGAAGTCTTACCAGCACCATTGTGTCCTAATAGAACGAAAATTTATCCACTATACATAGTGAGTGTAACTCCTAGTGAATATTAAAGATAAAATAAATATTATATAGAATAAAATATATTGCTAATACCCTTAACTGCATATTTCCCATTAGGATAAACTTTTTCGAGCGCTCTGAGCCTAAGACAAGAAGATTTTTTATCTTAGTCTTTTAAATTATCGTCAACAGGCTCAAAATTAGGGTGATTTTCAGCCGTTAAATTATTTCTATTAAAGTATTTGGTTTTTTTTTGATTTCTATTCAAGCAGCAATCTAAAAAAAATAAAGGATGCTTCTTCTATCCAAAATCATTGGGGAATACCTGATCAAAGTAGAATGCAAGAGTACCAAAGACCAAAATATTGATTATGCACATAAGCCAAACAATACCAACTGAAATTCCTTTATAAGTATCTTAAATATTACTAAATTGAATACCAACCCCATCTACTTCTTTTTTAATAAATACATTAGATGCAAAACTCATTCCCGTTTAAGAAAAAAAGCTTGCAAACGCCTTTGCTCCAGAGCTAACTCCATCTTAATTGAAAAAATTAATCATCATATACATGATCAAATAAAAAATAATTCCAAAAATATTTCCCATCTGAGCCTAGAGTAAAAAAATAAAAAAAAGTTATTATTTTAATTAAAATCAAGAAATAATTTATGTCAAAATTTTAAGTGAGAATAACTTACAGATGAAAAGAATGTTGTTATAAATATAGATTAAAAGATCAGAGAAATGCAGAATAAATAGAGCCAAATAAGAACAAGAAGAAAGTTGGAATTTTTAAGAACAGAAGTGCAAAGGAATATTGTTTGAAAAAAACAAGTTATAAAATAGATGAGTCCATAAGTAATAATCCAGCTTTTATAGAAAGAAGAATCTTTCATTCCCATAACTTTCATGCCTTCTCTAATTCTTTTTTCTTTCTCTGTTAGCAGTTTCTGAGTCATTTTTAAAAATACATAAATATATGGCAAGACGAAGAAAGTATTTGAAGCATTTTGCATAACTAGAGCAAACGTATCAGATTTATAAGCTTTTGATTATTATCCTGCCATTTCTATTTAAAAAGTAGGATTAGAAGTTGATCCGGCAATACTTTTGAATATTTCTCTATCTATTTAAATTATTTAAGTTAGAATAATAAAAAAACATTAAAATCAATTTAAAGGCAAAATTTAAATTATATTTTTTCAATAAATTGCTTATTAATCAATCAGGCAGTCAATCAGTTAGTTATGAATAAATCAAATAATTTTTCAGTAATTTTTGCATATAAAATAAAATAATCATTCATTTATAAATTTATTTTTTTTAATTCGTAAATTAGCAGTTAAAAATATCAGACATTTTTTTAGCCTTTTTCATAAATTATTTCTTAAATTAACTTATTTTAAATTTTAGCCCAATTCTTAATTGATATTTTTATCTATTAGAAACTTTTATTTTGACGACAGTAAATATTTTCATAATAATTAGTTTTATTTAATTTGAATAGTCTGTTTGCTTACAGTTATCTTATTGAATTAATAAATTTTGTTTTTCGATATATTAAGATCGTTAAAATTACATTTAAGTTGTTATTTGAAAATTTCTACTATTACAACTGAAATAGCTATTTATTTTTAGTAAAGATAACTAATTATTATAAAAATTTCAGGCATAAAATCTAAAGAAATCTTTTATTTACAATTAAATTTTCGTAAAAATAATCTTCTTTAATAAAAAATATATCATCTATCAATCAATCTTCTAATTATATTAATTTTTAAACCCAATAAATATGTTGATAATTAATTATTGCTCTATTTTATAATAAAGATAATGCTTTTTTACCTATCCAATTTTGTATTTATAGAAATCCTGATTAGAACCAAGGTTTAAAATAATCAGAGTACATTTCTTCAGTAGTGGTTGATTAATTTTGTCCATCTTCTTGTGGTACATCAGGGTTTTCGTTATATATAGAATTATTAAAGTATAAAGAATATTTAAATGTTAGAGAAGAAGCGTCAAATACATTGATATATATGCCAAAACAAAGATCATTATTATAGCTGCTACTTTTAATGTACGATAATATTTGAGATTCGTCTTCATACTATTTGACTTAGTATTAAATTGCTTGAAAATAACTACTTATTTATGTATATACAGTTTAAGGAGCTGCAAGCGCAACATGAGAAGAAGAACTGCAGCTTTTCATAATTTATTATTTAGGATTTGTTTAATATGCTTGTATAAAAGAGCTCACATCAGGCCATAAAGTCCTCTAATCAGGAAGAAAATTTTGCTAATCGACTGTATCTATTGCGACGCTCTTTCTAAATATAACTAAAAATAAGGTAGTAACTATTGGTATGAATATCTCCATACATGACATACACTTATTTCTTTTCCAAAGTATCCAATTTTTTATTAAAAGAGCTTTCAAGTGAATTTCCATCTTTGTAAAACAGTTTAAAATTAGAAAAATGCTATCTAAAAACGCAAAAAATCAATCCTTTTAGATATTAATTATAGTTTTTTTTTTTATTAATTATTATTGCTACCAATTATATTTAATATAGTTAATTTTGTGCAAAGTGTAATCTTAATTAATAGTTAATAAACAAATAGTAGTTATTTAGTTATTTAATCTTAATTTTTCTTTTTGCATTCTAAAAGCATTCGATTGAAAAAATGTTTCTTCTTACAAAATTATGTAAATCTATTTTTTTCTGGTTATTTACGATTAAAATTGAATTAGTCTATTTCAATAATTAAAGAAACAATACATTCAAATTTAAACTGATTAATTTCAAAATTTTAATAATGGATGAATAATTTATTATAGAAAAACATTTATTTATTTAGCAAAATTTTTTGTAGGTTCATACAGACTTTACATTAAGTGTTGCATACTAAAACATATACATTTAATTAATTTACTTTTGAAATATTAAATATTTTTATTTCAAATTCTTTTTTAATATTTTGTTTTTAAATTATTTTTAGAATTCATCAGTATCTTCTAATAAATTACATTTAAATAAAAGCTAATAAGGACTTACTTTATCATTTCAAAAATAACAAAATCATTTAAATAAATAAAAAAAGCCCCATATTCCTTCCTTTCTTAAAAATAGATTTTTGTTCACTTTTTGTTTAGCTGCTTAAAATTAAAACATGCCATTAAATTATTGCTCATCTTACTCTGATTTTTTAAATAAAAAATATTTTTAACTTATTTTCAATAACATTTTAGAATAAAATTTATTTATGAAAGCTTGTTTATCTTCAATGGAATTTTATTCAACTTAAAAACATATTGAATAAAACTCTAAAAATAAATAATGGTTTTATTAGCTTTCAAATAAAGTAAAAAAGTTTTAAATGATACCAAACTATTTTGTAATTGTAAAAAAGTAAGCTATTATTCATTAAATTGTAATTAATGTGAGATAATTCTTAGTCTTAAATTAATTTTTCTAGAAAAAAGAATAAAAATTTGATTTATTTTTTGATTGAATATCAAGAAACTAAAAATTTTCTAAATGTAATTTTCAGTTTTCTATTAAGATTTAATTATTTTTTATAATTTCTATTTAATAATAGTTAATAAAAAATTACATATTAAACTAGCTTAGTCTCTAGCCTTTACATTTATTTACATGATTTTAGTAACTCGTTTCTAGTGTGATCTTTATCTTTCTATATAAATTTCATTTAAAAAACAATTAATATTGAGGCAAATTCAATAAAACAATAATTTTTCTAATAAAATTTTAAATAAATTTAACTAATTTAACTTAAAAAAGAAATTTAAATTTATGGAAAAAAAAAAATAAATAATTTTGATTGATTAAATTACTGATAGAGCTTAATATGATTTTTTATACTATTTAATTCTTTCAGTTAAATCTTTTATAACATCTGACTCCAATAATATCTTATCAGAAATATCTTTAGCCTTGAGTTTTATATCATCAATTTATTCTTCAAGATTAATGATATCTGAAGCTATGTTTTTATCTTCTTGCTGAATGGTTAGCTTGTCTGAATTGAGCTTCTCCAAATTCTTTCTAAATTTATTGTTTTCATCTTTAAAATTCTACTTAGATTTTTACAATTTAAATATGTCGTCTTTTACTAAGTTTATTTCTTTTTTAATTTCATGAACATCTTTTTGAAGCAATATTTTTTCTCTAGTTTTTTCATCTATTAACCTTTAATACATGTCCAATTCGTTTTAGTGTTTTGTAAAGTTATCAATCATTACTTTATACTATTACTATTGCATTTATTTCTTTTACTATGGCGTCCTATTATTAATATAAATGACAAATAGTGTAAATCCATTCATTAAAAATAAAAATATTTTAATGCTAACTTTATATTTTTAACAGTAAAAGTTAATAAAATAAAATAAATATATTTACAAATTCAACCTTTAATGGGATTTCACAGGAGTATTAATATTCATAAAAGTTTCTTAATCAATTTTATTAATAAAGCACTAGCTGCGAGAAAGTACATCAGACTTTTGTATAACATTTATATTTATTTATTTAATTGTTGGTTGGAATTCATTTAAAAATAATGTAAATTTATTTTAAAATTATACTTTTTTAACTGGCGATATGTCTATTTTCAATTACCCGTTTTATGTCATTGATCTCTAAGTTCTGCTTGATGCTAGGGGCTAAAAATTATATTCACTATATCTATTAATTATTTGTTTTATCATGTAAAATAATTAAAACAGTTTGCCTGATGATTCAATTATACTTTTTAAAAGGAGAGAGAATCTTATGCACAGCATTCTTTTAATCAAAAGTCATTTATCTTCTCGGAGTTTTGTTATTTTCTCTTAATACTTCAGCGATATTAGGACTCTTAGTTTGTTATGAGATATTATTACTCTTGTTATTAGGAGTTTAAAATTTCTAGTTTAAAGGCATGCTAAAATTCATTACATCCTAAAGTTCGCTGTTATTATGAACTGAGGAAGCAATTTACTATTCCTATTATTATGTATTTTAAAACTAACTTTATGCTAGTCCATTTAGTCTCTATGAGTTTTTTAACATAAGGCTATTTTCGTCTTTAAAACAGCTTTTTGATCAAGTAAAAATATAGACAAGAAACTAAAATAAAAGATTTTTCTAATCAAAATTTAATTAAATATACAAACTAATTTTTTGTGATAAATTAACATTTCTGTTTGTAAATAAATAACATTAACGATTATATTTTATTTAACTCAAAAACCTTCTAAAAATAACAACCAACAATTAAATTTTAAAATTAGTCCACAAAAATAAGGAAGTAATCGTTTATTTCATTATTTTTATAAATTAATTTTATAAAACAATTATTTCTTAAATTCATTAAATCACTGCATTAAATTTCACAATCTAACTTTTAAAATTATAAAATATTAATAAAAACAAAAATTGAATTTGCAAGCTATATTAAGAAATGAGTGATAGCTAATTTCATTATTTTAATTGATAGATAAATTTATAATTTGAGCTTTACTTTAAATAGATATTTCAACTTTTAAAGCCCTAGTTTAACTATAAAAACTTTATAAAATATATTAAATAATATATTTAATTTAAAATTTTTAAAAATAAAATAATTCTGATAATTAAAGAAAATTCATTTAAGTTATTTTTAAATTGATGATTTTGCTCAAGTTTATTTATTTTTGATATTAAAATATTTGAAAATCAAAACAATTTTTTTTTATTTAGTTAAAAATAATAAGCTTATGAATCCAAATTAAAAAAACCTTTTGAGAATATTTTTTAACTGAGTATAATCCTTTTTATAAAGAAATAAAGTTATACTGTTTGATTTTATTTATGAATCCTAAATATTTTTAAGTAATTATTAAATTAAAGATTAATCTACTAAAAAATTTTGTTTTTTTAATAATAATTTATAATAATTCAATCTTAAAAAGCAGGGTGAGATACAATTTTTTTTTCTTTAAAGTAATCAGTCATTATTTCTATGGCTTCTTAAAAATTCTTCAGTGATTAAAATATAATACTTTATGTATAAATAAGAAACTCACACAGGAAATCTGCATTATACTAATATCAACCAAAACACATTAAATAAATAGCTATACTTCTTATTTTTTACATAAAATGAAAATTATAAAAAATTTTTAATTTGTAAACATATTCTTGCTGTACATTAAATTGATTGCTTGAAATCACCAAGATGGTATCTAAATTTGAAAAAATATACTCACAATTTAAAAAAATAAATGATATCAAATATTAAGCTTTTATTATTGATTTTATGGAGATTGAATAATATAATAAATACTTGAAAAATTCTAATAAATATTAATTAATTAAGAAAACAAGTTATTTAGCTCCTTCTTTGATAGACAAAGTTAGAGAGTTAATTTGTAAAAAGAGAGTTCTAATATTGATATTTTATTAATTTATTTACAACCAAAGAAAGAATCAAAATTGGCATTATAAAAAAACTAAAAATAAGCACATTGATAAAGACTAATTAATTAATTAATATATATTTACTTATTAACAATAAATAAATAAACAAATAATAAGTTAATTAATTTATTAAATAAATAATATCTTTAATAGAAGTAGAGTAAAGCAAGTTATATAAAGGAATAAAAATTCATTAAAAGGTTATGATTTCGAATAAAAGAAATTTCTTTAAGATCAAAGTAGCTATATTCTTTGGCTATAATGGTAAAGGGTACCATGGTTCTTAGAGCTAAAAGGACTAAAACATTAAGACCATTGAAAAATCATTATTTGAAGGTCTGATTGACTCTAAATTGATCAGTGAAACTCATATGGGAGAGTTAAAAAAAGCAGGCTGGGGAAGAGGAGCTAGAACTGATAAGGGAGTTCATGCATTATGTAACGGAGTTAATGTTAAATTAGCTATTAGCGAAGATTACCTTATGAGAGGAAGTCCACTTAGAATGGATGACAAGAATCTTGAAGATATTTAAAAGGAAATATAAGAAAAAGATGAAAAATTATTAGAATCTGAACAATATAAAAAACAAGAGGGAAACTCCTATGAAAAGCAAGATGCTAACGGAAATCAAGCATCTTAAAATGAAGCCAAGTCTTAAGCTATTGAAGAAGAAGCTGTTGCTACTGATAATGATTAAAAAGAAGTAGTAGAATAGAATCAAGTAAACGAAGGAGATGAAATTTAAGAAGAAAGTAAAAAGGTTGAAGATATGACTGAAGAGGAGAGATCAGAAAGAAGTAAGAGGCTGCAATAGGAAGTTGAAGAAAATAGAAAAAAGAAGGAAGTAAGTAAAGCTCATCACAAATAACTACAAGAATTCGCTAACGAAAGAAGAAAACATATCGATATAGATAAGATCATAAATGTATTAAATAGCAATTTGCCTGGTGACATTCGTTGCGTTTCAATTAAGCAAGTATCTCGTAAATTTGATATTCGTACTCACTGCAAATATAGAGTATATGAGTACTTAATGCCTCTTTTTATGTATCAGAAGTATGATGACATTATGGCAGGCACTCCTATCACAGAAGAATTTGAATAAAACACTTTGTAAAGAGTATCTACCTTAGCTGATAAATTTAAAGGAACCCATAACTATCACAATTACACTAGATAAATGAAAGCAAAAGATCCTCGTTGTATGCGTTATATTTTAGATATGAAAACTGAAATTATCACCAACCCTTAAAACGGAATGAAATTCATTAGATTTACATTAGTAGGTTAGAGCTTTGTATATCATTAAATCCGTAAAATGATGGGTATGATTTGCATGATGATTTAAGAAGACTATCCTGACAGCTTTATGGATTCCAGCTTTTTCCATAATGTTATGCGTATTTGGTTAGCTCCTGCCCATGGTTTATTCTTAAATCGTATGAGATTTGATAGCTATAATAAGAAACCAGAAATCCCAGAACCTATTGAATTCGATAAGATTGAAGAAGATCGCTTAAGAGAAATGAGGGAAATGATTGAAAAAGCTGTAATGAATGAAGAGGATGTAAATGCAATTTATAAATAATGGATTAAAGACGTTAAGGCAGGAAATGAGCTTGCTGAAGAAAATGAATCTGTTTCAGGAGATATGGAATAATGAATGAATAATTAAAAATATATCAATTCAAAATAATTAATTAGATTTTTATAGCTTATATGATTATTTTAGTTATATTGTTAATTTAGTTAAATCTATTAAACTATCAATTAAATGTGTTATGAATTAAAACATTTCACAACAAATATTTTTATTTGTTCATTGTTGATTTTTATTCCAATTAATTTCATCATATTTTTTATATTTTTTCAAAGAGAATTCTAAAATAAATTAAATAAATTATTTATTTAAGAAATAGATTTTGGCTGCCAGTAATTATTTTTCAAATAAAACAAATTTAATTATAGGTATTTATAAATACAAATAAATAATAACAAAAAACAATAATCATATTTATCAACTAACAATTAAAATATTTTAAATTAATCATGTTAATATGTTTTTTTAAAAATACAATTTTAAAAATCCATTATCAATTTTTAGCATATTTATTGCAATTAGATATTTTATTCATTTAACAATATATTTTTTACTAATTTAATTATTTGTTTTAAGTTTAATTTAACCATAACAATCATTCATTCGTTCTATTATTTAGTTTTTTTTAAATTAAAATAATAAGATAAATAGTTAGATAAATAAATATTTGTCTCAATAAGTAAATAAGCATAACAAATATTTCAATCGATTAATTTAAGTAAAAATTTGGTTACTTGTAAAATCTATAAAACATCTAATTTAATATATTTGAAAAATGTGTAAAGAAATAAATTGTTGAATTTTTATTTATGAAACTTCTAAAAATGAAATGCTCAAAATGAATTAATTTTTTTTACAAATCCATATGAAAATAAATAAAATACTTTTTTTTATTTATTTTATCATTAATTCAAATAAAATTATATTAGAGAGTGTATTAATTATATTTTTCTATGTTTTAAAATATTGTGTTTAATATTTCAAATAATTCTTCAAATTTTGTGCTTTCTTCATATGACTTTTCAAGAATAATTTAGGGGCCATAGGTTAGTAAGAATAATCTAACTTGATAATCTTATTAATTTGAATGTTTAATCTCAGTTATTAATTTAGAGCATGAAAGATTTGAATTTGATTAAGCTTCCTCTTCAATCATTTATAATATTTTACATTAACTCAGTTATATCTATACTACATATGTTTAGTATATGCAATAGGGTTTACCATTTGCTTTGCAGTAGTATCTGTAAGTAAAAGCATAGGAATTGTAAGTAATAAAAACTAAAATTTCTTTATCTTCAGAATTTTAAAAGGAAGTTAATACCTGATTAATTTGATTTAGATTTAGTTTATCCACATATGATATTTAAACTTTTTTAACCAAGTTTTAATCAACCATAAAATAAAAGAGAAAATCCTTTTTCTATTTAACTAACTAATTAAATAACAGTTAAGCTATTTCATGTGCTTTATTTTATGAATTTACTTCGAATTCTTCCTAAATTTTTCCATGTTTATTAATAATTTATTAAGCAATATTTGTATTTAAAAATTATTTATTAATTGATTTGTTGCATTTAGCATAAGTGCTCCAATTAAAAAAGCTTATACTTTTTTATATAAAAATATAGGCATTCAAAGTAGCATCAATTATAATGACTTAATCCTCTGTAATAGCCTGTAAATTTATATTATATTTATTTTCATTTTCTAAAAATAAAACTCTAGTTTTTAAGTTTTCTATTAAATATTGTATTAATTTATTTCTGGCTTCAGGGTTGTAGTAGATTTGACAAAACAAATTCAAACTAAAGTCAAAATTTTCATTGAAACAGATAGAGCTTCTTTTAATTTAATTTCTAGAACAAGGTACAACTGTTGTTTGACTAGTTTTATCTGATCTATCATATTTTTAAGATTGGAAAATTGAAGAATCATTGTTATTTTAAGAGACTTAATTCAACTAATAGTTGTATAAAAGAGCTGAATTTGAAAATATTTATTAGGTTTATTTCTAAAATAAAGAATTATTTTAATATAAATATCCTTTGTTTAAATTGTTGAGAGGCTATAAAACTTCCATTTATTAATTTAGTTTCTCATTTGATTAATTATTATTGATAGGATTTTGGTTAAAAATGCTGCCATTACTTTTAAATGAATAATTTCCGTTTTATTCAAATTGTTATGAATTTTCTTCAAATCTTTGAAGGTTGTTTGGTATAGGTGATTACTAAATATCATATTCATTCTTTACTTCTAGTTCAACTTCCATTTTTTAAGAATCATTTTATAATCCTACATTTTCGCTTATTTAGTTATTTAAAGATTTAGACATTGAATCAAATTTAGACTCATTTTATAGTTTCTCTAACTATTGATTTACTTAAAAAACTTATTTACTTGCTTAATTAAGCTCTTGTTCAAAATTTTATATATTAGAAGCAAATTAAAGAGGTTTATGCTTACTGTTTTACTAGCTATCAATAATTGTGTTTTGATTTATTAAGCTGTTGTTAAAATCTACTTAAACATTTTATGATTACTACTATTATTTTTGGATTTTGTTTATAAAGTCCTCAAGTTCTTTCTATTTTATATTGATTTGCTGATTTATCAATTCAAGTTAATCTTGTTTTAAATTTATTTAAGATTAGAAATATTATTCTTGAGCTAACTATTAAGATTGGTTAATTTATTATAAATTTAATTCTTATTATTCTTTTGTTTTTAGCTACAATTAATATTAATCCCTTTCTGTGATTATTTTTTGATAGTCTTCTTGCAATTTGTTTAGAGCTGTCTAAAGCTCTTCATTTATTTTTATTTATTTTTCTATTTAGTTTTATGATTCAGTTTTTAAATTTAAAATGTTTAATTCAATAGCACTTTTTTCATTTTAAATTTCATCTAATTGAGTCATTTTAGCTTCTAATTTTTCTTGTAAGTCTTTCAAAAGGCTTTCCTTTTTAGTAATCAATTCTTAATAATATTAATCTTACTTTTGCTAATTTTCTTAGTGTTAAGAATGAGTTTCAGTCATTGCTTCGTTAAGCTAAATAATTTATTTGTTGATTTAGTTAATTTACTTATTAAAAGATTTTATTTCATTTAAAGTAAGCTTAATTGATTCTGAATAATAATCTCTTTCATTAAACATCTCTAAATCATCTTATTCAAAGTGCTCACCATTGTTTTAATTCTAAAAGGCTTTACTAGAAGTAATTAAATGATTCTAAAAAAGAACTTCTGAGTTAAGTTTCAATTGATTGATAGAATTGATAATAGGGAACATTAATTACTTCACATCTTCTACTTAAATTGAGTCTTTTAACTTATTTTCAATTTCCATGTATTGCTTTTTTAGCACTTCATTTTCTTCATGGAATTTTATAGATTATTCTTCAGCTTAAATTAAATTCTATCTTAATTAATTAAGCTAAATTTCTTACTTTTAAATAAACGTTTCTTTATCTTATATTTATTTTTCAACTTCTTTTTTTAAATCACAAATTCTTTTGTATTCTTCTTTATTGTTTTTTATTTTTTCTTCTTATCTATTGTACTCTCCTTGAATATAGTCTAATTGGCTTTAAGTATCTGAAAGCTATTATTTGAGTTTTTCTATCTCATTTTGCTTTTGTTTTAATCTTTATTCAGAAGCATTCTCTATTGCTTTAATGTATTCTTCATTTTACTCATATTACAAATTCTTTATTTACTAATCAGCTGGCTAGTTACCATTTTGTTTATTTTCCATTTCTTGTATTGTGTTTAAATAATCTAATTAGGCCTATTCAAGTTCTTTAGATTTAATTTATTCCTATTAAATTTATGCTTCATACTATTGCTTAATTTATTCTATTTCCTAATCTTTATTTTAGTTTTAAATTATGAGATCTTGTAATTTATTTTCTAGTTCAGATATCATTTGCTTACACTTTTCTAACTGAGTCTTTTCAAATTCTATATCTTGCTAGATGTTTAACTGCTACATCCTTTATTCTTAAATGACTTCTTCATTTAATTCTGGTTATTTTTTAGATATTTAAAAACTTTCAAAAATTTATTGATACAAATGTTATCCGTTTTGTTAGTTTGATGGCAGGTTTTCATTTGAATGCTCATTTTACAAGTTTATTTATAATTATGAAGGAGATTACTACCATTATTATTAATTAAATTGCTATTAAATTTCATAGGGATTTTGGATATTTTAATTAGACAAGCCCTCTCCATAAATGCCATTATCTTATGAGAAATTAAATTAAAAATATTTTTTTATAAATTAACAAAATATCTAAATAAATTGAAAAAAATATTAAAATTCCTGGAAAAAGACAAATAAATTGAAATTAAAAAAAACAAATAAAATTTTTTATAGAAAAAACAAAATTTATTTTTAATTTTTTAAATAAAAAAATAGATTTTACTTTGAATAGGACCAGTTTTTAGATGACCATCTACTTTCGAAATAAAAGATTAGAAGTCTACAATAAGTTTAGGATTGAATTCAATAAGCATGATGTCTTAGTCGTTTTCCTCTTTTAAGAAGCAACAGAAATAGTAAAATAGGATCTCCAATTTGTCTCTGATGTATCTTTCATTGAAGATTTAAGTAAATAAGTACTAAGAGTAGTAGGTAGAAAAAGATAAAACAGGATTAGTATCTTATTAGAAATCTATCTAAAAATTCTAAACTCCAATAGTGAAGTTGCCAAAGAAATTTCCAACCATGAAAGCTGTTAATTGCTATTCTTAGTTACAATAGTGCTGGAAGTAGCGAATGTTTACATTATTTTACTATTAATTCATAATAACCTTTTTGTTGAGCTCTTCAACGTGCTAGTTAAAATAATTGTCATAATCAACATTTAGTTTGTTAACAATTTAGCAGATTTCAAAAGGAAGCTTGAAACTCTTGACTGTTTCTGAAATACCGTAAAATTTTTCAAAAACTTATACTTCAGCAATAGTGTTATAAACGTAATTTTTAAAGTCTTCACAAGAAAATGTAGCTAGAGAGACATCTTTATTTTAGAATTACTCATAGAGAAAGAAGAAAAAGATAGTCAAGATATGGCTGTATTGTTCAATTTAGCTATTTAAAATTTATAGAAAATCAACGAACTCTTTACTTTTGTCCTATTATATTTTGATAGTTTGCTTAATAACTAAGTTTAAGAAGCATATTTTGTATTTGATTTCTTCTCCTTTCAAATTAACTGAAATGGTATTCTCTTCGCCAGGCATCATATTTTAATCCAAAAAATTATTCATATTTCTGAAATAAATATTGAATGGTTTGAAATTCAAGAGTTTTAGGTCTTCTTCAAGCTTAAGCCATAAATCCTAAATTTTTCTCTTAGCATTATTCACCATAGTATATTTTTCTAGCTGATGGCTCATGACTTCTTTTAGTTTACCAAAAGTTATTTCATGAAGCATCAAAGTAAACTTGGTTTTAATATCATTTTTAACCTATTAAAGATAAATATTTAATTAATCATTGTAAAAAAAATATATTTTACATCAAATTTAGACATGCTCACAACAAAATAGCAAGACCACTCTTTACATTTACTAGCCAATTTTTAAATCTAATCGCTGAAAGCGTTAAAATAGTTAGTGTCCATAATCTTTTTCGACTCTATTAATTTTTAATCAAAAAGATGTCATTATATTATTATCATAATTGCATATTTATATTTCAAAAATTAATTTGAAAATAGAAAATAATTTTTTTTATAAAATATGAAAAATTAATATTTTATTTTATAAAAATGGAACTTAATTTTTATTATTTTGAAAATAATCTATTTTTTATCGTTTTAAAGTGAATTTTAATCATTTCTTTGTTATTTATAAATTTATCTTTAAATAAAATTAAAAATGCTTTTATAATCTCAAAGGTAAAAATGTTATTTATCATATTTGTATAAAAAATATTTTTATAGTTCAAAAAAGGGAAGTTATTATTTATTATTTTAAGAGAAATGGAATTTTTTAAGTATAAGGAATAAGTTAAATTGATTATATTAATAAATAATTATTAATGATAATAATATATAATCTTATTTAATAGGTAAAAGGCTTATTTATTTAGAATAAAATAGCTTAGTAACTCATAAGTTTTTAAAAATTTATTAAAAAAATAATTTTGAAAAAATTCTTTTAAAATTAAAAAAAAATAAAGTAATTGATAAATTTTTGAGTTACTTGAAATTAATTTTTGGAAGTTAAAATGTTGATTTAAATAAAAAGTAATAAATAACTTTCTTTGTTTTGAAATTGTTAATATAAAAGTAGATTTATTTACCTTCATTTTATTGATGGTGATTCTTCTATTAGAATTAAATAAACTTGTCATTTTACAACTAAAATATTGATATTTTAACATGCTCTAAGCTTTATTCGTCTTCTATTAGTGTTTTTAGAGAATATGGAATTGTCTTGTCTGCAAATATTGAAGTTATTTGAGTGATAGTGTGGTCAAAGAAGTTTGAAAAGAAAACTGGTTGTGAATTATTTTGAATTTCATTAACTAAGTTGAGACATTTGTTAATTTCTTAGCTGATAATTTGGTTCACTTGATTATTCAAATTCTCAAAATAATCTATTATATCAATAATATTTTGATGGGCTTTTCTATAATACATAGCTCTTTTAAGTCTTTCCAAATAACTTTCATGTTCATACTTTGATCTAGTAAATAACAAAAATATTAAAATAAGTGCAAATTCAAAATTTATTTATTTATTTACTTCACTTCTCTTATGTTTTTTTCTGCCAAATTTAACTTGTCTTTTATTAAGGTTAAAGAAATGGTATAGACTTATAATATATTATCAAGAATCAATTCGTTGAATTTATTTGAAGCATCAGTAAAATATTTTATTACCTAATTAATTGCCAATTCCATAAAATCTTTTTCTAGATTGTATATCTCATTTTGTTATTGCTATTCTTAAATTTATTGCAAGTGCATTCCATCTATCTAACTAGCGTTTGAATTAAGATCTTTTCTATGAATGTTTGATTTTTAGCACTCTTCTATATACTTTTCTACTGTATGCAATATTGCTTGGTTAAGCTCAGGTTCAGAAATACATCTAAATATATTGCAGTCTACACCATTTAAGATACCTGTCATAATGTACTTTTAAAATTGTCTTATGATTTCTAGACGACTTGCCAAATAATATTTTTTTTCTTTGCATTCTATTAGAGTACCCATAAATATTCTAATCAAATCTTTCTGAGTTTCATACGAGAATTTATCTTTAAGATACTCGCTTATCTTATTAGTAATAATTCTGCCGCTTTATTATTCGTTTGTCCTAATTGCATCTATGAAGGTCTTTTAAAATAATATGAGCTATTCTTTTGTTTGCTTATTCATGTCTTCTCCGTTAAACAAAGACTGAACTGATTAATTTAATTCTTAATACTTTTCTTTAAGCTAAGCAATATTTTCTTCTGTTAAAATTTACTTGCAAATGTTATTTATCATTTCTTTTTCAATATTAGTAATACCAATTTCATTGTCTATATTTAAAATCTATACTTCAAAGTTTTTTTAATTAGGATCATCTGCATCAGGATGGGATTTGTAGTTTTTTTAATTACCTATTTTTTATAAATATTTTTCTTTAAAGCTGAATGATTAAAAAAATATTTTTATTAAATATTCTAAGAGTTTTTAGCAAATTAATAGCAAGTTTTTTCTTTTGTTAGTGCTCTTATACTGCTTTTAAGTGAAAAATGATATTTTTTTAATTTATTTTTGCAAAACTAAATTTCAAATAATAACAGCGAAAATGATTTGAAATAAATTATATTTCATCTAGAAGGGAAAAGTGCTTAAAATAATTTATATTAAATTAAATTTATCATTTTCTCATATTTAAGTAATAATTTAAAATAAATCATTCCAATCCATAAATTAATGTTTTTGATAATTATCAAAATTGGTTTTAAGAATAGGAGAAACATTTGAATAGTATTTGACTGTGTGTTGCTTAATTACCTTTATTCTTTTTTGTTGCATTGCTACTTGGCTAATGTTCTTTTTGTTTATGATCTATTTATCCATTTTAATTATCTTACAACATATCTAAGTTAAAATCTTTATTCATCTCTATCTACTTTAACCAGGCCTCTTATTATCTTTCCTGCTATATTCTCTCGTATTCCTTTTTTTGTAGCTCAATCTCATCAGGACTTAATTCTTCATCAAAACCTTCAAAATCCATTTTTGCTTTATAATATATGATTAATTATTAGATGTTTTTCTTTTGAAATTAGAAAATTTAATATCTTTTCAAAACAATTTAATTATTTTTTGATAGCTATAAGAATTTTTATGATAATTAATTAATTGCTTTTATCAAAGAAGAGAAATAAATATTTTCTTCATCCTAATATTAGAACAAAAAGAAAAGAAATCTAATTTTTCCAAATATAATAAAAGTTTAAAATATTATTTTATATTAGAAAAAATGAACATAAAAATATAAAGCAGCATTAAATTTTTCAAAATATTTCTACAAATTCAAGCCTATTTATTTATTCAACTTTAAAATAATTTTAAAATGCTGAATTTATCAAAACATGTTTAATAAATCCAATTACTTATATCTAAAGTTATTAGAATATTTATAATTACTGCATAAGTTCTTTTTTGTTTTTTCCTTAAAAACCCTCTCTCGATTCTTTAAAGAAAATCTATTAAATTAAATCGATCTATTAATTAATCAATTAATCAATCACCTTTTTAATTAATTATTTTCCCTCTATTAAAATTAATAAAATCTTTATATCTCAAATAAATTGAAATATAAATAAAAATAAAAATACTTTTATTCTTTCTAATAATTTGATTAGATATTTAACTCATCTTTCTTTATTTACTTACATTCATATAGCATATAGCTTGTTTGGCAAATTTAATTAAAATAGAAAACAGATGAAAGAAAGAAAATTAATAACAACATACACTAATTTTTGAGAAAAAAAAATTTTATATCTAAATAAACAAACGTAATATAAAATAAATAAAAATATTAATAAATATTTCATATTTAAAATTTAAAAAGGTTTTTTTGACTGATAATATCTCTCAAAATTAGACTAAATACTGAACTTTTTAAAGAGAACTTCTACATTAAATTAATTGTTGTGTTGATTGAATTTTCAATGATAGGTTTTAGATTTTTCTGCAATGTAGAGATATTTAAAATGTAAGTATTTTAAGAAAAATCACAGTTTAGTTGATTAACTATGCTTTCTTTTTAGTAGCCTTCTAATACTATTAAAAGTAAAGAAATAATATTTTATTTCAAATCTTGAGCGTTTAAAATGACTATATTTTTATTATAAAAGTCATAAATTATAAAATACTTTATTTTATTTTAATTTTTTTATTGGCTTTGAAAGTTATTTATAATATTTTTAAATATTTCCTAATTACTAAGTTTATTTTTGCTTTGAAAATCTTTAAAATCTACTACTTGTACTTGTGGATTCAATTTATTGAAATTATTTGAACTTTATGATATTTATATGCTCAATTCTTAACAATATATTATTTATTATGGAAATTAAAAATCAGTAGCTAAAACTTTCTCCTTTAATGATTTAGTAAAAAATATATTTTTATTTTATTCATCCTTTTCTAATTCGAATCCAAATAATGAAATTAATATTTAAATCACAGTCATACCAGAGTCCTTGATTAAATTTATCATTTCTTCCTTTTATATTTTCTATGAAAGATATACTTCTTCGCATTCGCTAGGATCGATTTAGTATTCATCATATTCATATTTATAGTACTAATCCTATTTATTTTAATTTTATGAAGATTGATGATGTTCATCAAGGATTAAGAAGTATTTTTTATTATTTTGTATATATAGTAATTTATTAGTATTAATATTATTGTAATACAATCCATCTTACCAGTCAACAGATTTAATTTATTTCTTTAGAACAACTTGATTGCCATAATATTAAAGATTATATAAATTTTAACATTTATTGTAAAATGAAAACTCCTAATTGTATTTTTGTAGCTAATTCATCATAAATTCAAATAATACTTCATTTTGTATTTATGAAGACGATAATTCAGTAAATTTATTTTATATAGAATAAATTAAAAAGTGAATAAGTGGAGAAAAGCAAATTGCTTTTTAATTTTATTGAATTTGCATTTGAATCATCTACATAAGCATTTCAAACTCATTTATTTATATTACTATCATATTTAATTTATAGCCAGTTTCAGATAATATATTCACTATATTGTTATAATAATCTGATTGTTAATTAGATTACATATTTACTATGACCTTAGCTTGTTTTATGGATTCTCTAAATATAGCAAAATAACCATTTTCTAAAAATCTGATAACATAGTGATTTTTGCTTTCCAAATCAGGTTTACTATTTTAGTCATAAAATATTTGGTAAGAATAGTTCTATAATTTGCATTCTTTATCAAATTTTTCTAAAAATAAATTGCAAAAGTTTTAAATTTCTTTTTTATTTTCAAAAAAAGCTTCATTATCTCTACTTTATTCTCTATAAATGGTTTTTTCTTCTGTTCTTAGTAAGTTCTAATTATAGCTATTATTTAGCAAAAAATTTTTATTATTTTAATTGAGAATCTTTTGCTCGTTTCCTCTGTCTATTTAGGGTTTTGAAGAATTCGATAGACTATTTTTATCAGGTTTACTTTCATAGAAAGAGTTATTTATGTTTGATTAAATAATTGTCATGCTCATTTATTGTTTTGTTTCGATTTACTATGAATATTTCTTAAATTGGCTTGGAAAAACTTTTAATGCAATACACTTGCATAGTAGTAAAGTTAGCTCTTTCTGATTAATAGAATTTTATTAAACTTAAGTCAGTTTATTTTCTTTAAGATATTAAAAGAGTGCTTTAACAGTGCTCTATGTTAACACTTCTTTAAATTGAGCAACAAACTAACTTGAAACATACTATAAAATTTCTTATATTGATGTTTAAGAGTTTTCCATTTTAACTTCTGATTGCTTTGATTTATTTGATTTGTATTGTTTAATAATATTCTAAATTTTATTCAAATAAGCATATATTTAGTAATCTAAATAATAACTATTAACAAACTCGATAATTCGCTCTTACAAATCGCTAAAGCTTACTGTTTCTGGTTAATTATTTACCTAATCCATGTAACTGTTAATGTTTTGTTACATATGATTTATGAGTTGATCTTTAAAATGTTGTATTGGATCATTAATTACCTCCTTATATTATATTTATATTTTCTTGTATAAGACTAAAAGCTCTATCTTATTCTCATTATTTTCATGATAATTTTTAAAAAATTAGTCTAATAATTCAATCAAATTTTGTTTTTTTGAAGATATTATTTAGAACTCATGTAATTGTATCGACTCTCTGATAAAATGAATAAAGCTCAACTAGCATTTTTCCTATAATCTGTTCGAAGGGTAATTTAAATCATAAAATTAATACTCTTCTTGATCTTCCTCAATTAATGTTTCAAAAGGTGAGTAATAAAACGATTAGATTGCCTATTTAACAACATCTTATAAATGCTAGAAATAAATTTTCTCATTTTATTTCGGAAGATAAATCCAATTTTCTGGATTTAATCTTTAGTTCTTTTGGTCTGACGCATCTTAAAAAAAATACAAATTTATATCAAACTTCATTCTTTTTTCATCGTACTTCATTGATTTGAACACGAAGTGCAGATATTTTTTTACTAGAAGCTGATAGTCTGAATCAAATCTTAATAGCAATTAATAATTCTTTTGCAGTCTAGTAATACCGAATGTATTCAAATACTCATAAATTTTCTACTCTATACTATAGGATACACTTTCTAACTCTTATTGAAACTTTTAAGATAAATTTTCAGAGTTAAAACTACTCAGCACTTTCAAAATATTCTGTAAAAGTATAAATGTTTATTCACTAATTATATCTTAATATATTTCATTAACTAATTAATTCTAGCAATCAATATTTTTTCTTTCTTATTAAAGCTAAATTTCTACATTATTTTCATATTTCTAATCTAATTTTTCGTTGTCTATATCAATCATATCGTCTTCATAAAAATCTTATTTCTTCATAGGCTAAACTAGTTAAAACCTTTTTGAAGCTGAGGATGCTGTCTCTGGTTAATTTGCATAATCTAAACTTTGCTATTGCACTATTATTTTATTATTGTTTACAAATTCAAGATGACTTTATTAATTGTAATCCATTATGAATAATTAGGAAAACTTAATATTTTTACTTTTCTTATTTTTCTATCAAAAAATAAAAAGACTATTGAATGAAAGAGAAAGTAATTGATTTATTAGAATATTAATTAATTCCTTTTAATTTCTAAATCTTTTATGAAATATTTATTCTATACCAAATTAAAATTAATTAAAACTAAAAAATATTTATTAAAAATAAAAAACACATCATAAAAATATATAAAGTTGCAATCATTTTTAAATTATATGAAGAGATAATTTTTTTCAGAGTGAAGGTTTTTGGATTTTTCTATATTCATTCCATAAATCTACAACTTCTTTATCAAAGTAAGGGAAACGCTCAATGTAACTTTGAATGACACCATCGACTGTTTCAGGGTATGTTTTGTAGCTGATATTTCCTTGGAAGTCTTTTAAGACGTTTCCTTATAATTCAAGTCTTCTTGGCTTCTTGTTGTCAATAACAATTTTACGAATCTCGAGGAATTTATCATTGACTTTAGAGTAGTTGCCGAACCATTCAGTGGCAGTTTCAACATCTGCAGTAGATTTGAGGACTTACATCTTAAGTAAAAACTTTCTCATAGCTTCCTTACCAGTAGTAAATATTTGACTTCTGTCAACCTTAACCTTAATCCAGTCTTTGTTAGCATCTTCAGGGTGCTTGGATTTTTCAATTTCAACGAAACCATTACCAGCTTCAAGCAAAACCTATAATCGTCATAATAAAAATTTAAGCAAATTTAAATTAAATTATACAAAATATTACCTGTAAAATAACCCATCTGCCATTAATGTGTGCTTATCCCCATTTCTTATCATCAGCATTGTAGAATTACAAACCAATTAAAGCTTGATAAACGAATTCTAAGAAGCAAGCAGTGGAAATTTCTTCCCAATGTTGAACTTATTCAGGTTAAAGGACTTCGTAAGCCTCCTTGAAAGTTGAGAAATAAAGGGCAACTGAGTCAGCTCTGCATTCTTCGTAAGGGTTAGAAAGATTTTTGAAAACTGAACCCCATGTTTCGTTAGGCTTATAGCACTTTGTGATACCCTTTTCATCTTAAATAAGATAAATTTTAATGAAAATATAAATAAGTGAAGAAAATTTTGAAATAGTATTTCTCTTTTTTTGTTTTTTTGGGAAATATATCTTTTTTATTTTTAAATTTAATGCAACTATATTTTTTAGTTTTTTAAATCATTAAAATTTAATTTTTATCAAAGAAATATCTGATCAGAAACGCCTAGAAGATTATTAATTTAATTATAATTCTTCACACAAACTTAATCAAAATTGTTAAAAAACTGCTTTAAATCAGAATAAATTTTACTAGTCAAAGGATTTAAGATGTTTTCAGCGTCGTAATTGCCTTCATAGAAAAGCTTACCACAACCATGACCTAGAAGTTCGTGGAAAATAACCTTGTGGTAAATAACTGCAGGGAAGTGTTTAATTTTTAATTCAATATCTTCCTTATCCAAGAAAAGGAGTTCTTTGGGACTGGTGATGCAATTTCCTAAATAAACATTCTTAAAACCTTCTTCTTGTCTAATATCATCATAATTTGGGATGTTAATACCTTTATTAATATTTATTTATAATTGCTTATTCTCTTCTCTTAATATCTATTTTATTAATTACCCAAAGGAGTGCCTGAGCTACCAAAACTAAGGACACTCAAACAAGTAAAATCTGGTTTAAGGAAAACATCCTTTTCAAAATCAGAAGGCCAAGGCATCTTCTTTAAGAATTCGGGGGCTCTAGAGACAAAGTAATTAGTCTTGACTGATCTCTCTTTATCAACAACTGCAACAAAACCTTCGAATTCAGCTCTTACCTTTTTATTTAAATATTTCCTTGTTAAAAATAAATATCTCTATGCTATTCAAGTTCATAAAAATTTAAAAACTTTGCTTTTGATTTTTTATATTTTACTCTTAAAGCAATATTAATTTTTTACTACTTTTAAATAAATATTTTGAAAATTCAATTATTACTTAACGAGGATCAAGATAGGTTTCAATGAAACCAATATTAGTTTCAACAATAGGACCTTGATCTTTAACCCAAGCTCTTTGAGAGTCTTTGTGTACTTCAATATTTCCATTGTTGAAGTGATTGACGTAGTGGACAAGCATCTTTTCTTAGTTTTTGTTGGCAGCAAATGGGATAGCCTATTCAAGGTGATGAGAAACTCTTCTCAATATTGGAGAATAATCTCCATAAATAAGATCAATTTTTTCACCAAGATAGTAGTGGGTGGTTTTGCTTCTATTTACTGATGCAACTAAGACACCGTAGTGTTTGTCTCCGAACTTAACTAAACGAGTGTTCAAAGTATCAACATTTAAAACTTTCAAGAAGTCGTCTAATTTTTCAATTTCTTCCTTAGTCAAATTACCTGAGTAGTAACCAGTGCTACCTTCAACAGGAGGATAGCCAATCTTGCTAAGACGACCTTCATGACCTTTGATTAAAATAAAATTACTTTTTAATAAAATCAGAAATCCCTTTTTAATTTATCTTTCTGATGTTAAAAATCTGTTCAGAGTTAATTTCTCTTATCTGTCTTTTAGTAAGAAAATATGGCATTGATTAAAAAATAGTTACCAAAAATGAAAGGTTGAATATCAGCATAAAGAGAGTCAATTAATTCCTTGTATTGTCTGTAGTTATGAGATTAGGATAATATTTTTTCAAAGGAGCTAGGAGAAAGTTCAGGGACGAATTTGTCATCACCAAAGCTATTAAAGTTACCACAATTATTGAAAACACCTGCTGAATAGAACAAAAATTTGGTAAATTCATCGTCTGTGACTCCAGCCTGTAAAATTAAATACAATAAAATGTTTATTCAGATAATAATTTGATATTTAAAATGATATTTAGAATATTTATTTACACCAACAGCTGATTTTCTGAGTTCTTCAGTAGATTGTCCTGAGTGAGTCAACTAGAGAATTGTGAAAAGAGCAGGGGCTTCGTAGGACTTTTAGAAATAGCAAATTTTTGCTCCTTCCCATGAAGCCTTGCTAAAATTATAGGAATATTATTTTTCCTTATCAGAAAGCTAATTAAATTCTTAGCCGCAGAAAACGCTCATGATGGGAGACTTATCGCTAATGAAAGGTTTCTTTACGCTCATGATCCTTTATAACTACTCTTTGTTTAATAATATATTTTTTAGTGCTTAATCTTTTTTATTTTTAAAAAATCTAATTTGAACAATTTATTTGCTTACAACAGAAACTATATTATGACCTGATATTCAAAAGGATTTGTTCCTTAAACTTCTTTTGGAAAAATTATTACGTTTTTGGTATCTTTCTAATAAGGTTCATCATCAATCTTTCTTTAAAAATTTATTTCTTGTATTTACTTTTCTCTGATTTCTAGTTAATTTCTTTCTGATATTTAGTAAATATGAAAGATTGATCAATAGCTAATCCAACTAATTCCCTCATAAATCATCATTTTTATTCCCACTTCTTTCTTACTAGAAATAGACCATGATACTTCTAAAACCCAACAAAAAACTAGAAAAATCAATTCAAAAATTGTTATTCTAATATATATATATTTTTTAAATAACTTCATAAAATTTTATAAACAAGAAAAAATATTTAAGCTATTCTTTTTTTGTGATATTTAAATAGACTTTTAAATAGCTTTTAAATAATTAAATATTCAATAAAATGTCTTAGTAATTTTAAATTTGAAATAAGAATAAGGCATTTAATTATGTAAAAATATTTTTTTTTAAATAAATAAATAAATAAAAATTTTACAATTTAATTTAGTTAATATTGTGATAAATTTTAAGTGATTATTTAATTATTTTAACTAAAAAAAAAATCAATTTTATTTGTTTTTAACTAAAAAAAGATGATTTAAAATTTGTAAAATACATTTCATTGAAAACCATATTTTAATTTTACTAATTACATAAAAATTAAATCTATTAGTTTCTATTTGTAGTATATTTAAATAAATTCAATTTATTTAAATAAAATAATTGGTTTTTAATATTATTTAAATTATTTATAAGATGTTTGATATTTAAATTTTAAGTTAATAAATATATTATTTTAGCAGTTAAATTATAAAAAATAAGAAAAAAAATTAAATTTATCAAAAATGAATAAATTAAATTAAAATAATTTAAGTTTTATATTAATTTACATAATTAAATACAACATAATGTTAGTTATAATTAAATCAAAGAGCTGATAAAACTTATTTTTAAAAATAAATTAGTTATTTTTATTTTCATTTATAGAATCAGTAAAAATGTTTTAAATTAAAAATAAACTAAATTTATTTTTTTTTGAATCAAAATAAATATCAAGTTAAATTATTAACTTAAATTTTTGGATGTCTTGATTGTAATATTTTGAATTTTTTGCTACACTCAAACAAAAACTGTATAAATGTAAAATAGCTATTTATCACTCGTTTGTTTATTTTTTTATCATAAATTAATTTTAACAAAATAAAAACCATCATATTCTATTTATTTATTTATTTATTTATTTATTTATTTATTTATTTATTTATTTATTTATTTATTTATTTATTTATTTATTTATTATAATAAACAATTTAAATAATTCATCAAAAATAAATACATTATTTTTAAATAATGGTTTGAGTTATTTAGTAAAGATGCTGATTTACTGTAATTTTTTTAAGTAAGGCAAAGAGATTGCAAAGATAAAGATGTAAGTATTTTATTTATTAAATTTGTTTTTGATACAAATATAACCAAACATTTTGAGATAAGAAAGTAATTAAATATAAAGATTTTGATGCTTGGTTGATTACCTACCTTATTTCAAACTGTAAATTTTTTTTGTATTAAAATAAAACACATCATTAATATTTTTATTTAAATAATATTTATTTAGTTAGTTTACTATGCGTAATTGTCTATTTCTCTAAATGGATATTTATTTATAAATATATATTATCAAAAAAGCTATTAATAACTCTAAAAGAAAAAATTAATCAAATCGCTTAGTTTTTATTAGAAAATTGAGTAGAAGAATGATTGCAGATAGAGATTTGTTATTTAAATAGAATAATAATATATTTCACTGTTTTAATTTATAAGAATACCAAAATATTCCTTTTTCAAATATAATTTAACACTTTTTATGCTAAGCCTTTGTATGTTTTTAAACTTTTAATCTGAGGATAAATAAAATTAGAATGAAAGTGATAATAATTAGTTAGGTAAATATATTTTTATAATCTTTTTAAGTAAATTGGAACTTTTGAATTAATTTACACTCAAAATTTTCTTTCTAAATTAAAAATAATCTATAAGCTAAAAACTGTAATGGTTCATCAAATTTTCATCACAAAAATTAAAATTAAGGTCTTTTCTTTTGATATTAAAAATATTTACAATTAAAGTTATATGTTTTTCTTAAAATTTACATGTAGGACAGACAGCGAAGAAATAAGTAAATGTTTCTTCATTAAAATCTACTTTAGAATAAAAATACATTATTAATAAGTTATATTTGAACCTTAATGATTCCTCATATTTATCTTTACTCATTTAAATGTAAATTAAACATTATAATTTCAGAAGAGCTTATTTAATTTGAAAAACATCCAATACAAAATTTTGCTTTTTTAGTTTTTTTTTGTCAGTTTAGCTTAGTCTGTACTGCTACAATTAAATTTGTTCACTTAAAATATGAATCATATATGATTTATTTTAAAATGTACCTTTATTTCGATTGCAAATTTATTTATTTTACTTTTACATGATTTAAAAAATGACTTTATTTTTTTTAATAGATGAAGAAGTGAAGAATTTCCAAAAATAAATTTAATAGAAGAAATAATCAATAAAATTTTATCTTTTAGGCTAGCAAAATGAAAGGTATTTAGATTAGTCAGAGCAGATTTCAAATTTAGCTTCGCTTTGCTTATCTTACTTTTTAGTTCTAGCACCTTTTAATGTTAAATAACTTTAGTTATAATCCATAAAATTTTAATATGATTACAAGTATTACAATTTTTATTTCTAATTAAAAAAGATTGATTATATGGCATATAAAGTAGCATGACAAGCAAACTAGTTTATGAGTATCTAAAACTTACATTTATGTACGTACTTAAATATAAATCATTTACTTTTTATTCTAATTAAATCTAAAATTACTTATTACATGGATTGATAATTTTAACAATTAAGAAAATAATTCTAAAATAATGGGAAATTATTTAAAATGAATGAATGATTTGTATGAGTTACTCTGCTGCAGCTAATAGAAAACTATAAATTTATTCAAAAAAATAAATTCAAAGGATAAACCCAATAAAGATAAATAAATCTTTAAATATTGAAGATTTTAGTAAGAAAAAAAAATTTTGTACTAGAATACTATTTTCAAAATTTTATTTATTTATTTTTGTTAGAGTTTTTTATAAGGTTAAGCTTGTTTTCATCTGAAAATAAAGTTTTCAATTTTAAAGGTTACAATTTCAAAATTGTATAATTTATAATATGATATTTAATTCATTGTAAAGTTGTAAATTTCGCCTGATTATTTTATCGTTTTTAAGGGGAAATTTAGGAATTAATATCAAACGAGAGCAGAGAAATTATGAGATCAAACTTTATATGTAATAGGAAGCTGAGTTATATATTTTATCGCAGTAAAAGTAAATAGATATGGTAAAAATGGATTGTTTTACTAATTTTAGCAACCTTTGAGTGATTAGTCTTTACAAGAAAAAAAAAAGGAATTCCATTGAAAATTAAAAATTTTCTTAAAGTTACTTAGTTATTGATAGCCGAAAGAGCGGCTAACTTTGTGGTAAAAAATATCTAAAATTAACTAACTGATGTGGATCATCCATTGCATTTTTCAAAATTTTTGATATATAAATTGATGATATCATGTGTAAATCTATAAAATATCCATCAAATTATTAATTTAAAAAAGTGGATTTTTATAATTCAAAGGTTACGATTACTCTTTTTTATTTAGCAATGAGTTATTTTCATTTAAAACAAGGTGTGTTCTAACACATTTTACAGAAGTATGTTTTGTTTTAAAGAAAGATTAACTTTTGTGTTACATTATTTATTTATTAATCATGAGTGTTGTTGCTTAAAGGTATCACAATAATGAATAAATTATGATGGATAAATAGATATCTTCATTTTTAATGATTAATTATGATCTAAGAATTTCTCTCATTAACATGTAAGTCAGGTTATATAATATAGAACATAATTAATCACAACTGCTATTTTAGTCACACATATTTAAAGCTTCTAAACATTTTACTTTTTATCAGCCAAATATTTGAGAGCCGAAAGAAAAGATTTTCACAAAATATTTATATCAATAAAAACTAAATATTTATTTATTTATTGTTTCTTTGACCATAAAAATGTAAAATAAATTTTAAACAATGTAATATTTTGTCGTATCAAATGATCACTTTTATATATAACCAAAAAGCTTTATTAAACTGTTACTCTGATGAAACAAGACAAGAGTTTTTGTTTGATAGTTTTATAGATTTTATGAATTATTTATTTTTAAATGGATTGTATTTATTCGATTTTGTTTGATATTTGTGCTGAAATACTTAATCTAATAATATTCCTAGCTTATTTTAATAGAATCCGTGGCAGGTAGAGAGAATTTAACTTTTCAGGATAAAAAAAAATGCCTTACATTCAAATATGCTGACCTTTAATTTAATTATAATCATAAGTATAATGAATTTAAAGCCTATTTTATAATTTTATCGATTTATGAGATTTCAATTAAAGACTAGTTATTGTAAAGCCATTTGGAATTAAATGTAAAATCAGTATCTATTTTATGAATACAGAGACAGATAGAATAATGATTTTTGACCCGCTAAAAATGAAAATAATGTAATAGCTAATAATAGCAAAGGCAGAGTTATATTTGAGAGACAAGGAATCTGTTAAGGCTAATTACAAAATATTTATTAAATAGTGTAAATAAGCAAATGTTTAATAGTAGCATTCCTAATTTACTATAAGTATTTGGCAGGTATGTCTAAATGTATTTTGTTAGATAATGAGATAGGTGAAATCAAATATAGATTATAGTAAATATTTAAATACTGAAAACCAAAATCTAATAAATTTTTTGGAAAGTAAGTGAAAGATTTAATTCCAGAAAGAAATTTGTAATTCAAATGAACTAACAAATCATAATTTACTTAAGCAAATAAATTGGAAGAAAAAACACCAATCTGTTTGTCTGTTTATCTGTTTTTAGTTGATAACTATCAAAATTTGTGTAAATTAGAAGTGATTGAATATCTGTAAAATAAAATTGATAAATCTGAGCCAAATAAAGAAAGATATATTGATAGATAGATAGATTCTCTTAAATTTGTAAAATTCTAAAAATTGTAAACTGCTAATTTATTTGGGATATTCAGATGAAAAAAAGCCTCTTTAACCAATTCAAAATAATAAATGTCATTTTTAAGAATTCTATGGTGGCCCTTTCAGAAAATTACTATATAGAAGCAAGTAAAAAAATAAATGAAATTCCAAAAATTTATTTAGCCAAATTTGCTTTTGGGGAGATAAGAAAGAAAGCAACAATTTTTTGTAAAAATATTAAAAAATTATCCATAATTTTATTAATTTTGAGGATATTTTTGCATCTAAGAATAACTTTTAGATAAATAGTCTATAAAGCATGCCATTAAACTTGTTCTCAGCAAGGAATCCTTTTAAGGCTACAAAATAATTAAGTTGTCTCATTAAATTGGTTCATCATTTTTCTAAATTTTTATAATTTAAGGCAATATGAGCTAAATTTTTCGATGAATCCAAAATTTAATGGTTGTGTTTGTTGTCTGCTTTTTTGTTTGTTTGTTTTTTTATTTGCTCAAAAAATAATATAAATTATTTAGGAAAAGGGGGTAAGCAAATTTTTTAATGTGCTTGATTTCTTTTTGATTAATTTGTTTTTTCATTCACTTTTTTCGTTGTTTAAATTTTAAGGTTTTACGGCTCATGCCGTATTTTCTTAGCAGCTTAGTAATTGTAATTTAAACTGATTCTCCCTTTAAGGAGAAGTAAATAAAATTAAACACAAAATACTATTTCTTGCTGGCAAATGTGTGAAATGAAAGGAACTGACTGAACATTTTACATAAGTCATACGAATTATGAGGAAAGTAGATTTATTAAGAAATGAATCAATATATCAATCAGTCAGTCGGTCAGTAAATCAATGAATGAATCAGTCAGACCAATATACAAAAAAACAAACTAAAAAACAAGAAAAGAAAGGAAGAAAGAAAGAAAATATAGGCATAAAGTGAATGGATAAGTCTAATAATTATTAAATTAATCAAGAAAGAAAAAGAAGGAATTAAGTAAAGAAAAGAAATTAATAATAAAACAAAGAAGAAAAATAGGATAGGATAGTTTGTATTGATTAATTATCTTTTTGAATATTAGGAAAGCGAAGGTGCAGTCAGAAAAAGGGAAATTAACTTAACGAAAAAAAAGAAAATAAATAATTAAATAAACAAACGCTTCAGATAAAAAAGATAAAGTAAAAGATAAAATCAATACATAAATAATTCAAACTCTAATCAACTCTAATTTGGTATACTATTTAATTTTAATTTGTGCAAACTATACCTACATTAATTCTAACAAACTTTCCACATAAATGTAACTTACTTATCCTCGCTAACACAAAAACAACAAATATTTCTTTTCAACCCATTTTCTTCACGTTTTTAAAACAAAACTCACCCCGCAACGCACTAAACCTAGAGCATTATTAATTAACCATCAAAATTTTCTCTTATACCCCCATTTCGGTTATTAAATTTAACTTACGTTGCACAAACTTTAAAGCTAACTTCCAACTAATAACATTAAAGAAATTTGTCTCAATTAAATATTAATATGAAAAGATTTTTGAAGCAAAGCACACAATTCCACTTTCAGCATTTACTCTCAGTAGCAAAAGAGAAAGAAATACAAAAAACTCAAGCTAGAGCACTGCTTACAAAAATAAATTCATTTTATTGATTTAAATAATTACAGTCAAGCTTTTGCTGAAAACTCTTTGATCTACTTGCAAAAATAGTAAGTTAATAACCCCTTTTTAGAATCTTTTAGCTATCAAACAATCACAGTGAAGCCGCTAGCTCAGGAAAAATGAATTTATAGCTGCAGTACTAAAATTTTAGCAATCCCCCTCACAGCAACAGCTCAATCAACCCATAATAAGTAATTGGAAAAAATATAATTTCTATATTATAAATTAATCTAGCTATTTATTATTATTAATCTTTTAATTTAAAATTAATTACTAAATTTTTTACTGAAATTTAGTTTAGTTATGGTAGCTCCACAAATGTCAGCTAAAATGCAGGCTTCGTCGGATAAAATGGCATGATCGAATCTCCCCCTTCTCTTCTGAATCTCAAAATGCAGGTAAAACTCTCTTTTGATTTATTATTTTTTTAGCTTTGCCTTAATAAATTTACAAAATGTAAAAAATTTCCTTCCGATCGTTCTGATATAATCTCTCTCTGATTTATCAACTAAATACCTAACACTATTATAAGCTCTTGCCTTCTTTTTTTGACTTGTTGAAATTATCATATAAAAAACAATCAAACTATCTAATATCAATTTTTAAGAAAGAGTTTGCCAATAAAATCACGTTTAGAACAACCAAATTCTCTGCTTTAAACATATCACAAAATACTTAAGAAAAATATGCTTATTTTCACAAACATAAAAATTAGATTGAGTAAAACATATAAAAATTCAAATTTAGTCACTTTGGTTACTAATTTTTTTTGTAAATTGTAACAAACATAAATTCACGCACTTAAAAATGCTAAATTTAACCCCTCATAGCTAATTTACAATAATATTTCATTAAAATAACAAATAAAAATAAAGCAGTGAAATATCCATTTTTATTGATACATAGTGATTGATCATTTCATATTTAGAACAAACACTAGATGAATTTGATAAAGTGAATGAAACAAATTATGTTTTGCTAAAAAAATCAATATTGTGAAAGGGAAAAAATATATAAAAAAATTAACTCAATTCTTAAAGATTTATAAAATTCTTTCAGAATATTTTGAAAAAATAGAAAAATTTCAAAAAGGTGGGAAAATAAATTAACAATTTTGTCATCATTAAAATTGAAAGCATCTTTGAAAATTTCGTAAGTAAATAAATAAATGACTTCCTTAGTTAAGTTATTAAGTGCATTTTTATCTATTTCAATTATTTGAATACATTTAATTAATAACTTGACTATATTATTAAAGTCTAACAAAATTAATTGCTTCATTAAATAACAACGCTTCTACCTTTTATTTTAGAAAGCTATATTTCCCAAGCCAAATCTAAATTAGTTTTTTTACTGCCATCCATCAGTTTCTCTGGCAGGTAATTCTTTTTAAACAAATCTACTAACTCTAAGTTAAACATCCCACAAAATTATAAAAAGAAAGCTGCATTCTAACTTTATTTTTAAACAACAATCAATGTAAGTAAAATACAAATGAAAATTGATTATTTTAATAGTTTTTGATTATTTTTGATCAAAACAGCTTTAAATACTCTAGTAAGTGTTATATCTCAAAAAAAGCCGATGAATCAAATTATAATTTTTTATTATCCCATTCTATCTACAAAAAACTTAAGAATTTTCAGCAAATTAGAATAGTTTGTTTGATTATCAAAAACAAAAATTATAATCATAAAAATTTTCTATTGATTTGTTTGATGCTAGAATTATTTATTTACTTATTTAAGCACATAAAAATTTTAATTGAATTCATCAAGTGCTCCAAAAATCTTCAAATATTTTAAATTCACTCTAACAAAATTTTGAATTATTCTCACCAAAAGTGTTTAACTTCTCTCTAATCTCATGTCTAGCGCCAACCATAAAAAATTTTTATAAGCATAAAAATCGCCTCATTATTATTTTTTGAGCCAGTAGTAGGTTAATGATTGATCTAATTTATTATTTAAAAGATAAAATAAATTAGTTGTTTTATTTAATGAATGAATGATATATTTTTTTTTCTCAGCCAATATTAAATTTACAACTTTTTAGAAATTTTGAATTTTTTATTTGTGCCTGTAAAGCTTATTATCAGAAGTAATCTAATTTATTTGGAAAAGGATTTCAGTTTATAAATACCTTTTCTTACTTCCAAGCTTCTTATTCAATATAAAAAAAAATAATTGCGTTTGGTTATAAATAAGACTGTAAGTGCTTTTGAATGTAAAAGAAAGAATATCATTAATAATATTTTGTCATAAAAGGCTCTAATAATATCTTATGAGTTAGTTATTCAGCTTTTCCCACTAAGTTACTAACATGAGCTGAGTGATAAAAAATGAAATTAAAAAATCAATCTAACAAAAATAAAGACTAAAACTATAACATAATTTTAATTTACTGAATTTAAGATGAAAAATACTTATAATTTATATTGTTATCCAGCTTAATTCTGTCAAATTTTGTTTAGAAGTACATCTAAAATTCTTTCAAAAATAAATATATGAATGAATGAAAATTTAGCATATTAAACTCTAAATATTTTGAAAATTAAAATCATAAGAATTTTATTTTATTAGCTTACTTTTTTTAAAGAAGAAATGAATGCATTTTAGAAATCAGATAATATTTATTCAAATGTAAAAATAATCATTGCACCTTCCCAATCAAATATCAAAAATTTTAGGTTAACTAAGAACACCTAAATAATACAATTAAATATTTTGTCTATAGAAAATACACACTCATATACACATCCATATGGCTCAAGTTAATTGCTTAACTCTTCAAAAAACAGAGAAAAAAATTTTTTATCATCATATAATTTTTGCTTAAAAAAGCCAATTAAATAATTGCTATCTGCCTACATATCAACTCGCTCTTTTTCAACAAATAACCTGATAAAAATGTTTCTTAATAAAAAATCCATAAATAACTAAAGAACATTCTAACTTTAAAGTTATATCTAAAGTATTTAAAAATTCAGTAAATTTAAGACATGTTGCTCAATATGTTTAGTAGTTCAGCTGTTTGTTTGACAATTAGCTTTTTATTTTTATATGTTTTTAGCTAATTAGTTTTTGTGTAAAGGTTGGTAGGTAGGTAGCTAAGTAAGCAGGTAGTTTGATTGATTTATAGAATAAATTAATGAATGATTTATTCAGCAAACAAATGCATAAATTTAAAAGTGAGGCAATTAATTACAGCTAGTTTAACAAGGATTAAATGGATGATTAGAATAAATAAATAGAAAGAAATCGCTTTAATTTTTGATATGTGATTCCAATGCTCAATTTAGGAATGAATGAAAGAGACATGGATTATTTGATCGATTGATCAATAGATTAGATTGAAATGGAAATTAATATACTATTAAATAAAGCAAAGCAAATTAGCAGAAAATAAAAGGCAAAGCTAAAAAAAATATTTGCAATATTTAATTATAACGAAATTATTTTTTAATTAAACGCATTATAAAGAACATGATAAAGACAGAAGGAATGTAAAGTTAATTATAAAGTTAATTAGCCATCTAGCAAGCGATGCACAACATGAATTATTTTGCCAATCCAGCTCTCTATGCTAATTAGGCCCGACTCAATAGTGAAGGTAATCTGAATGCCTTAGGTGGCGTTGGTGGTATTCAGCCTTCTAGCAATCATAATATAAATAGCACAAGCTTTTTGGAAGGTAGTGGAGCATCTTACAAGTAATATTTGAAGAATAACAAAGGATCCAACCACCAGTTAAATGATTCTAATAATTCTCCTGGTTCAGTACCTCATAGCCATCATAACATAAATATATCTCATTTCAAGAATAAGAGAATTATCGTCAAACACGCCAACATAGTTAAGAAAAAGCGTCAAATAAAGATTTGGACAAGCGAAGAAGATGAATTATTAAAGAGATTATGCGAACAAATGCCAGGAAAATGGAATGAAATAGCTGCTAAAATTCCTGGTAGAAATGCATCCCAGTGCTCTCAGCGTTGGCGTCGTATCTTACCCACCAAAGTTCGTAAGCCATGGACTCCAGAAGAGGACTAAAAGGTGCTAGAACTTAGTGAAAAGTATGGCAAGAACTGGGGTATGATTGCTTAGCACATTGAAGGCAAAACAGGCAAGCAAGTTCGTGAGCGTTATATTAACAAGCTCGATCCTTCCATTAAAAGAAGTCCTTGGACAGAAGAAGAGGATCAGAAAATTTTGGATATGTTCTTAGAGCAAGGTCCTAAGTGGTCTGCTATTTCAAACGAGCTTGTTGGTCGTCCTGAAAATACAGTGAAAAATCGTTTCTATTCACACATTAGTCGTATTTATCTCTCAGATGATAATTCCTACCTAGCAAATAGAAACAGTGATAATAACCAAAAGGTAAAAGATGCTTGCTCAAACAATACCAAGAACAACGGATCTAAGAAAAAACAGCTATTAGTTCAAAAGTAAGCTGCTAAAAACCTAAATGTCATGGAAGAAGATGACTTAGATGGAGAGAACGACGAAGACGACGACGATGATGATGACGATGAAGATGATGATGAAGAAGATGATGATGAACGCTCTCAAAACAATAATCACATGTAAAATTCTCAAAATATGCATAATGGTAATGGAAAGCTAGGATTGAATGCTCCAGCTTCCATGTACTCTCATATAAACTAAGCAGTAGCAAATGCGAGCTAGCAATTTGCCATGCAAAACGAAACAAACAAAAAGTAATAGACAACTTCATATATTAATATATATAATCTTATTTATTATTAAAATCAATATACTTGCATAAAAACTTAATATACTCCCTCAGACTCTCATTTATCCCATTCACCCTTTCAAATTTTGCAAATAAGGAAAGGAAAAAAAGATATGACTCTTGCAATCAATTTTAGAGAAATATCTTACTATATTTAGGTTACTGAGAGATTAAATTCGCACTTAAGATAGATTTTATTCGGATTGAGGAGAGATTTAATGATAATCTGAACAAACTCCTCCTCCTGATAACTGTTATTTTTAATTAGTGCTGTAAAGGAGTTATTCGCCTTTATTTTTATCTATGATTTTAAGAAGATGATGATAGGAAGTTTTTTCTCTTAGTCTGTGGCTGTTCTATCAAAATTTAATTAATTTAATATCAATCAAGAAAGCGCTTTAATAGTAAAAGAACAAACAAACAAACAAATCAATTGAAAGTAAAGTAAAGCAAATTAAGCAAGCAGATCTCTCCCAAAGGAAAGCTGCACTGATAATCAATTAAATTTTTGCAAATTAGAAAAAGCATTAGGAAACAATAAAGCAAAGAAAAGAAAATTTGAAAAAATAGTTATAGCTCATTTATGGAATTTTTAAATAAATTAAATGAAAGAATAAGTGAATAAATAAATGAGTGAATTTAAACGAAAAAATAGATAGAACACAAGCAACTTTAATATAAAAATATTTCAATAAAATTTGATTAAAAAGGATCTTGCTTAATATCTAAGGAAGCGACAAAAAACATATTTTTTTTTTTGAAGATTATTTATGGTTCATTCAATTACAGCAATAACAATTTTTAAAATTTCCCACACAAAAAAAGCAAATAAAAGCAATTAATTATTTTTATTATAATTAACTACAAATAACACCACTAACATACTAAAATTTGAATCTGTTTCTCCTTATTTATTATGACAAAATTAATTTTTATCATAAATTTTAAATCTTCACATTTCCTTACTCTCAATTAAACGAAAAATAGTAAATCAATCATTTACTATTTATTTATTTTCCTCTTAACTTGATTGCTTTCTCGTATGCTAATTTTTTCTTACTTCTTACTTCATTACTTTGATTTTTTTACTCTTGGCAAAATTCTTCTGCATTAATGAACAAGCAGATAAATATTTACAAATTCTAATTTTCCATGCATTTCCTAAATAGATTTTTATATTGAGGATTTGGGGGTGAATAAAGTTAATCAATCTATCTATTAATGTTTTTTCAAACCATTATATAGAATTTTATATCTCATACAGTTTTATATTACTTTTAATTTAATTCTTAACTTTTGTAAAATAGGAGGAATCAGCAAAAAAATACTTTTGGAAATAACTTAACACATTCTAATAGCACAAATAACAATGACAGAAAGAATTTAAAGATTGAAGAGCAAGATGATCAGGATGAAGAATTAATGGAAGGTAATCCTCACATCGAAGAAGAAGATGAAGACACCAATAAGAAAGCAAATCTTAGTTTGGCACAAAAGAATAGCGAAGAAGGAAAGGATACAGTACAAAACAGAGGAAATGGTCTTAATCTCAATCGCTTGACTTTTAATAGTAATATAAATGCTAATAATTTAGAAAACTAATCAGGAGATAAGCAAAACTAGCAATTAAGCTCTAACTCAATCTTAGCAAGAAGAGGAATACAAGGTTAAAATATTAAAATTCCTAAAGCTGACTCTATCAACCCTACATAAAATGGAGGCGCAATTGCAAATTCCTCGAACCTTCCTGCAAACAGCGAAGGTGAGAATAACGCTTTATCTGGAGTTCAAATGATGAGTACAGGAAATTTAGATTTTATTGCTTCAACACCTTCTGCTGCTTACAACTAAAACGGCTTAAATTTCATGAATAATTAATATGTGCCCTTTTATACAGGATTCCACAATAACCAGATGTAAGTTAATAGTCAAGCTCAACTTAATCAGCCCTCTAGCGCTAGTTAGCATGAAGCTGCATCTCCTATGTTCGTCTTAGGAGCTGGTATAAACTCCCCTGCTCCTAGAAGTCAACTACCTTTATTTAAACCTCCAATTTCTGGAATAGGAAATAATACTCCATCTGCAATTACCCCCCTTGTTGGTAGCTCCTATTTAGTTTACACTCCTAGCCAGTTAGGTATTTCTACACCTGGTATCTTTAACTACAACCCAATGATAACCCCCTATTATATGCCTAATAAATTCCCTCTCTAAAAAATAGGAGGAGGTACTTTAAATGAATTAGAAAAGCTTGAAGGAGATAACAGTACCTACATGAATATTGTATCAAATAGCTACCAGCCATTTGATAATAACGGTATATCATCTATGAACAATTTCCATTTTGCTCCTCCTACTCCTACACCTACACCCGGCATGAATACTAATTAATTCTTCAATAGTAATAACAATAATTCTGCTGCTAATTAGAACAAAAATTAAGGAGGAAATCATAATTTTACTAATAATAATAATAATTAATAGCAATAATAGATTCAATAGAGCCAACAAATCAACCCTAGTGATTTAATAGGCTTCCAATCTAACGAAAATAATTCAAATAATGCAAGCAATAAAAATGGTAGCAGCATTTCTATTTCACCTTAAGTTTCTGAGCAAAAGAAAAATGATAAAAATGCTGAAGCATCTAATTCAAATAATAAAGTCTCAATCCCAACAAGTTTAGAAAGTCTTATGAAGGAAATCAATTCTTTAGATCCTGAAAATCAAAAATTACTTGGATAAATGTTGTAGTCAAAAATAGCCCATTCTCATCCTTAAGACTAAACAGAAAACAACGATAAAATGGTTAAAGAGGAACACACAAGAAAGAGTTTCTCAACTTATCAATGAATTCATTAAATTGGCTGAAACAAAATGAATAATTTATAATAATTTTTTATTTGTCCATAAAATAATACAATAGTAATAAATCAAAAAAAAAAGTCTTCATAAAAGTGGCATAAACAAATAAATTTAGAATTTGGATAGAGATAGATAAATAATTAAAAACTATCAAAAGCTTATTTATTAATAATTAAACAAACCATTCATAAATAATTGTAAAGCTAACAAACATTCACACACATATATGTAAGTAGTTAGTTAGTTAGTTAGATACATAGAAAATATGGACTGATAATCTTGATATAAAATGAACACTTGAGGCTTTCTTTCTGCAGTGAAAAAAGATAAAGCTAAATACAAAAATAACTAAAGAATGGAGGCAGCTTTGAATAAAAACTACTTATATAATTAAAAATAATTATTTTATAAACAAAACATAAATAAAGATATATGAAAGAATTTAGTAGATGATTGATTATTAATTGAAATGCTATCTATCTATCCATCCATCCATCCTTATATAAAAGAGGATTTCAATTATCAAGAATTTACAAATTTTAATAAATTATAAAAACAAAAAATTTCAATATTTTACGACTGTTATTAACTTTATAAATTATGTTATTAAATTATATCAACTAAATCTATTAATTTGATTAGAATTTATTTTCATACTCACAAATAACTAACTATTCCACTTAAAAATAGAGCTGTAGTGTTCTACATAATATTATTTGTCTCCATCCCACTTGATATCCATAAAATTAAACTCACAGTCAATAAACTATTTAATAAATAAAAAAAACAATCAAACAACCTAGACTCAATTAATAATACTGAAAAGAAAACTTATATAATGTCTTCATTTACTCCTTCTTCTTCTTATTGCACTCCTCAAACTCAAATACTCATTGAATAAACACAAATATTCACCTTAAAATTTATCTAATATCAATCATTCAATCTACCTACATTCTATTCTATTCTTTTGTAAGGCTCCTCCAAAAACAATTTATTAAGCTGACAATTTATTCAATAATTTGTATCAATAATCTATTATAATTTATAAAATATTTGTTTTTGGTATTTATATAATAAAATAATATTCATTCTTTTCTAAAAATTTATTTATTTAACCATCTTTAAACATAATTTAACATAATTTAAAAGAATATCAGAATGAAATAAAAAAATGTTTCATCTATTTAGAGCTATCTTTTTACAACTTAATTAAAAGGATGTATTGGATGAAATAGAGTTAGGTGTGCTTGTAAATAGAAACTTATTCCAATTCATTTTATAAAATAAAATATCATTTTTTTAATTTTAGAGCTATTTTTTCTTATAAAAATAAATAATTATTTTATTTATTTCAATCATCAAAAATTAATTTAATTTAATAAACAAAACTTTTAAAAAAATTTGAAGAGATAAAATTTTAACATTAAAAAAATTAATTAAATTAAGCCAAAAATAAAGCAACTGTTTAGCTTTTAAAGCATCATTTAATATTTTAAATGTATCCTCTTTTAGAAAGATGAAATTTTTTGGATATTACTAAATAAAATAATAAATTTAAATGATGAGTGATTGACAAATAAAGAATGTATGGCATTTTTAAATAATATAATTCTTAAATTTTCATTAAAAAAGTAATCATTTAATATATTTTGCAAACAAATAAATAAAATAATATGGATCTAGTAAATTAATCAATAAAATACACGATACTAGTTATTTAATAGTATTCATACGAAAATTTTTAAATTTTATGTAGATTATTCATATAAAATATTTGTTTTTGGCATTTATATAATAAAATAATATTCATTCTTTTCTAATAATTTATTTATTTAACCAACTTTAAACATAATTTAAAAGAATACCAGAATTAAATAAAAAAATATTCCAGCTATTTAAAGCTATCTTTTTACAACTTAATTAAAAGGATGTCTTGTATGAAAAAGAGTTATTTAATTATTAAATTTTCAGTAAAAAAGTAATCATTTAAAATATTTTGCAAACAAATAAATAAAATGATATGGATCTAGTAAATTAATCAATAAAATACACTTGATACTAGTTATCTAATAGTATTCATACGAAAATTTGTAAATTTTGTGTAGATTATTCACTCTACTTTAAATGATAATTATAAATAAATATAGAACATATTATTTTATTTTAATTGAGTTTTTCAAATTATTGAAATAATTTAATTTGTAATAGGTAGCTGGATGAATTAGTTTTTTATTATTTGATAAAATCAATTTATCCTTGCACTTACTTACCACAGTTATTTATTTTTATTATAAACTCAGAAATAATTTAATAAATGAATTAATTAATTAGTTAATTTATTTTTTTATTATTCATTTTCATTTTAATTAATATCAATCCATCACAAATATATTTCTTAAGATAAAAGGTCTTGTGAGTGCTTGTCTAAGAAATTAGTCATAATTTATCTGAACTCTTCGAAGTCTATTTCACCGTCTTAATTATTATCAGACTGGTCTATTATTTTTTTGAAACAATCAATCAATTCTATTTACTCTGAAATTCCAAGAGTTTGTATAATTTCATTTAATGAAATTTTTCCATTTCTGTCTTTATCAAAAACTTAAAAGGCTTCAAATAGTTAATCTTGTGAATAAGTTGCACTGCATGCAAGCATAGAACTTATAAATTCCTCATACTTAATTCCCTATGCATTTTCAAACATTGAACTTAGCGATTTTTAGAAAATATCCTCTATATTTTTTTCACATACTTCTAATTCTTGCTTGTCAAATATTTTAGAGAATCCTGCTTTTAATTCTTCTATGCTTAATTCACCATTCTTATCTGTATCGAGGGCTTAAAACATTTCTATATACTTTACTCTTTCTCTTTTTGACACTACATGTGATGCAAAAAAACCTAAAATCGTTTTTTTAAACGCATTTTACTCAGTGTACTTGACAAGACTTTAATATGAAACTGTCAGATCCTGAGTATTGATGTTAGCCTATCCTAGGAATTTATGAAACCATGGATGTCTAAGTGCTTCTGATGCACTGATTCTTTTATTAAAATCCCTTTCTAAGAGCTTTTAAATGAGGTCTTTAGCTTCACCAGAAATGTCATTCCAGCAGCCGTATTTAAAATCACATCTAAATTCTGAAACTTACTCTAAAATATCCATTTAGGACTTACCACAAATAGGAGGTGATCCTTAAATGAGAGTATAAAGTACCATTCCTAAACTCCATAAATCAACTTTTTCATTATATCTTTTATTTAAAACTTCTGGGGCGAGATAATGAAGAGTACCACATCTTTTCTACAGATAGTCTCCTTTAATCTCCTCTGCTAAACCCCAATCAATCAGCTTTACTATAAAATTTTGTCTTGTTTCATCAAAATCGAGCATGATATTTTCTGGCTTAACATCTCTGTGGACAATATTCTATTTGTGAGCTTCTGCTAAAGCTCTTAATACCCCATCAGCAATCTTACAGGTTTCCTATTCAACAAACTTTCCTCTAAGTATAATATAATCGAACAAGTTGTAGCCATAGCATCTCTCTGTGATTACATAAATATTTTAATCGTCTTCGAAATACTCGTAAATTTTAAGTACATTAGGATGTGAAAATTTTTTCAAAATCATAACTTCTCTAATTGACTCCTACACAGATTTCATAATTACTTTCATAGCTCTTTCTTCTTTATTTCCTTATTTTTATTTCACAAGAAATACTTAGCCAAATCCTCCTCTACCAAGCATAATCAGTCTTTTGCCATTATTTTATGAATTTGAGTCCTACTCAACGTTATCATAATCATCTAGATATCTACCATTTTTTTTTACTACTAACTAATCACTTAGAGAAATATTTAGCTTTTGTCTTTCTCCGTTGCTTCCAACTAAAGAGTTTATTGGTGAGCTCTACATGTTCTGCATGGCCAAAGGGTTTTAAAGTAAATTCTAATTTTGCTTATGCTAATTTCCATGATTATTATAATTATTGTTGTGGTTGTTATAACCGTTACTTCCTAAATTTTAGTTTTTCATTTAAGCCCTTTCTTCATAATTGGGCTATGCTAATTTCATATTTATTTCAGGATTCTCTTTTTCTTTATTGAGGCTTGCATTTTTGGAGTTTTTTCTCTCTAAAATAATTTAATATTGATTCTATATTTGATGATCCTAAATTTCATCTTTTTTAGCTTGGAGCCATGCTATTTATTAATTCTACTATCTGGTATTTTGTTAATTCAAATTTGGATTGTTCTGATATTGCCCGCCTAAGTATTTAAATTTATTAGATTAGTGAATGAAATTAAATTATAAAAAAATATCTATCTTATAATTAATAATCAAATAAATAAATAAGCAAAATTAGTTTGTAAAAAGTATATTAATATTTGTATTACTAGGAGTTATTTATGATGGATTACAACTATTTTGAAAGTCTCCTTAAAAGATGTTGTTGTTCATTTAAAAGCTAAAATCAACTCCATTTATAGGGACATTTTTGCAATTTTCTTATAAATCTTACTTTTTTTCTGATTTCTTATTCATATTTTCTGCTTTATTTACTTGAGGCATTCCCTAAAATTAGTTTACTTCGTTTGATTAAGATTGCTTAATTATAACTCTTTGCTTTTTCGGCTATCCAGATGAGTTAGAAAGAGAGCTAGAGGAATTATTATGTACTGTAAAATTTGGTTCTTCCATGCAAGAAGGGAAGTAATTTATTGCTAAATTTATGCTATTATTATAGTTATTCGTTTCGTTATGGATTTCAGTGCTCTGCTAATTATTAGAATAATTTTATGTATAACTTTACATTTTTTTATCATTCTTTTCACTGCTTTATTTATCTATCCTATTTAATTTAGAATTGTCTTCTGAAAAATTAGTTTAAACTGGTATTTTAGTGTCACTTTTAACTAGTTAATTCTTTTATACAATTCCATCATATGTTATCTTATCACCTATCTTCAATGACTGCTTCTAAGCTTAAATTGGTTATTATGCTTTCTTGCTTCTTGGAGTTGAAGCTTTACTTTTTTTTTATGTCTATTAATTGTTTTAGTCTGATTTTTTTTAGTTAGTTCCCATTTTAAAGAGTAAAACTACCAAAAAATTTAAAACAAATTCCTTATTAAATAAATTATTTTCTTCCGCTGTTATCTTTACCCGTGCTTATAGGATAAACAAAAAATGCTAGTTATTGGAACGCTAAATAAGTTAATGGTAAACCCTTTTTATTAAGTTTATTCTAATTTAATTTGCTATATTTGGTAATTAATCTTTTTTTTTTCTTTTGGAAAATATTATATTTAATCGTTTAGTATAATTTAGGCAATATAATCCTTATATGTGTATGTAAAATTTAATAAAAAGCAACCTTTTAATTAAAGTAAAACAAAACAAAAGATCTTGTAGAAATGCACAGTCATAATAAATATATATATTTATAACATTAAATTAAAAAACCTTAATTGATTAAATAATTAATTATTATCATTATCTCTTAATAACAAAATTTTTGATATAAATAGAAGAATACAAAAGGCTTCTTTTGATATAATCAATAATTATACAAAAAAAAAATATCAAATTCAAAGTAAACTTTCAATTAAGAAAATAGATTCATTCAAAAATAAAAAAGCTCAACTAAAATGGATAAAGTTAACACTATCATGGTAATAATTTCAGCTTAATAATACTCATTTTTGTCTATTAAATAATCATTATTATTCTTTCATATTTTTATTGAAGAAATACTTGATAGAACATAAATATTTTTCTAAAAAAAGAACAATCGCTTCTTCAATGTTGGAGTTAGAGCAAGTCTATTGCTAGGAACTGTTGTCCTCTTCGGTTATGTCGGTCTTTCTGATAAAGTTTTTAATCCCTATTTTGAAAATAAAGTTGAAAGAGTCTACTTTACAAGACCAGACTATGCTAACAAATCTGTGATTTTCTACTAGAGGGATTAGCCTCATACTATTAGAGAAGTCTGATTGGACTTACTAGCAAATATAAAAGTAAATATAAAAAAAAGTAGTAATTAAATAAAAAAATAAATAAAAAAGACACTCTCATTCAATCATATAGTATTCGTTAGTTGTACATAGTGCATATCTTTCATAAAATTATAATAAATTTTTCTATCTTTCTCTTAGCAATAACTTAATTCTACAAGAGTATGCTTAGGTCATTTATTATTTATTTATCTATGTTTTATCAACAAAATTTAAATCCCATCCATAATTTCTAAATGGGTTATCTATCATAGCCCTCTGTACCTTCCATAGATTAATTAATTCATTCAAAAATATAAAGATCCCAAAATAAATTTTGTATTATTTAAAAAAAACAAATAATCAATAGCCAATTAAATATTTTAATAAATTTAATTAATATTTATCATCACACATTAAATACAGCATATTTAATATTTTTCAAAAAAAGTTACCAAGTAAATTTCATCCATATTTGTAAAAATTAAATATTGCTTTAAATTATAAAATTTTGGAATGATTCAAATTTATTATTTGTGAAATTTGATTCAAGAAATTTCTACTTTGTTTAAAGATTTGGAAATAAATAAATCTCAAGACAATAATATCAAATATTTACTGACAATTATAAAAAAATTATAATACTTCATTTACCTACTTAAAATGGAATATTAATACACTTAATAATTTAGATTTTTTATTATTCAATCATGAAAAAAGACTTCTTAAATTTAAATTTAATAGAAGATTTTTGTGAAAATAATATTTTTATTAAAAATGTAATTGGAGAAGTATAAATAAATGAAGAGGGAGGGATAATGGATTAAAGAGATATGCGAAGAAATAGAAATAATTGAAATTAACTGAGTTTTTAGTGACATTGAGATATTTACAAAATTTTAGTAATTTTTTAAAAGTACATAAATAGGCACATCTTTTAATATTATTTTTACTTTATATTGTCTTTTATAGAGAAGTGTAATACAAAAGAAAACAAGAATTTTAACAAATAATATGAACGATAGATTTAATTTTTAAAGCTAGATTGAACATTTGCATTTAAAGTACGTAGGTACTGGTACATAAGAAACCACTAAGTGGGAATGGGGAACAAACATATAAAGAGACTCCCTTGCCTCTCACATAGGTCATCATTCTCGTTTGCAATATTTTCTTGTAGCAGAAAATGAAACAAGTTTAAGAATGAAAAATAGATTTATAGATAAAATGATTTAGCCTTGTGGACCTCCTCCTCCTGAGCGTAAGAAAGGAGATTTAAATTGAAAAAGATAAATAGCTAATTAACTAACTAATAAGTAATAAAATAAATCAATAATTAAAACTGTTAGATACATTTGATTATTCCACACACATCATATCATATTATTCGATTAACCATAATTGCAATTCATATATTCGTAGGGATCTAATCAATAGATAATAAACACAAATTAAATTAATACCCATAAAATCTTTTTGTTGTAAATGTAAAAATAAAGATTAATATTTTTGTTGTAAAATTTTTTTGTTGAAATGCTTGAGTTGATTTTTGCTTTCAATTTAATTTCCATATTTTAAAAATAAAATTGATTTACAAGCTTTTTGTTTATTTGATAAAATATGAATTAATTAACCATATAAATAAATTAATTATCTTATACAAAATCAAACAAAATTTTCTAGACGCAAGATATGAAAATAAAAATTATTTGTATCAAATACAAATTAAAATAATTTCTTTAAAATTATATTGAAATTTTATTTGATATTTTATATTTAATTTCATTTAATCACTTATTTCAATTATTTGAAGTTCCTTGGTTGTCATTTTTAGTGAAATTCTTAATACTCTTTCTAAAGAAGGTAGTCTAGCTAACCACCTTACGTTTCTCGAAGTCCTGAATTTCTTTACTTATTTTTTCCATACGTTCCTTTGTGATATGAATACTATTAGCCATGAGAGAGGCTAAAAATGAAAATATGCAAAAATGAATCACAAATTGCAGAATTAGCATTGCCTTATATATAAACGAATAAACAAATAAATATTAATTAGATGAAGACTATTTAAAAATCTAAATGATAAGCTAATTTACTATTAAAGTAAAAGGATTAAACACTGCATCTTTAATTAATGGAGGCATTTCAGGTTGAGTCTAAAGTTTAATTCTAAGTTCTTAAATAAAGCTAGAAACTAATTTAAATTTAAATACTCTAAATTTATATTTGAAAAATGAAAATGAATGAATATACAGAAAGTAGCCTTAACTTGGAGGAACATGGAATAAATAAGACTATCATGGTATTGTATAGAGCTAGAAATAAATATCATCCAGCTGAAAGATATAATTAACAATATAATCACCACCACAAATAAGATAGCCCATGACTTTTTGATAAACTATTGGAATATAGATTTAAAATAGTATGATTGACAGAAATTAATTTCTTGTTTTAATTAATTAGATTTTACTAAAGAAAAATAAAAATAAATGATTCTACAATTTTGTTTTTTCAAATTGTTAAGAGTAAATAAAGAAAATAATTTACTGAAGTCATGATTTGAGAGTAAATTTTAAGAGTAAAGCTCCACGAAGCAAGATATTTAGTAAATGAAAGCATGAGTAGTAAAGTGTTAACTGCAGTAAGCATAATGATTATATACTCATCTTAAATATATGTATCAAAATCAACATACTCTTCATTATCTGGTTTTATAATACCTTCCCTTTTGCTTCTAAAACTGCTATAAATACCAGATTGCACCAAAAGTAAAATTAAAGATACTATATCTGTATTTATCAATAAAAATTTAATAAAATTCTAATATGTTTAAAAATAATTCTGTAAATAAATTACTGATAACATCAAAGAATTCAGGTCTTTTAATTAGGATATAAATCCAACTAAAATCTATAATCTTATATTAATGGTCTTGCAGACTGTTAGCAGAATTATCTGATCTTTTTTTATTTGATTGAGCTGCTTATGCACCAAAATTTTTTTCAAATTCCTTTTGGTCGATTTCTTCTTATAGCTTTTTTCTTTCATACTCTTCTTTACGCTGTTTGTAAAGCTGCACTGTAATATTTGTTGTATTCTATCCATATATTCCAATATATTCAATCAATGCAAAAAGTAACAAGAACGAAGCTATTCCAGTTATGAAATTAGAAGTAATTTTTTCACTTTAACTTTCAGGTTGAACTGTAAAAGAATTAATTGAGTATTGCAAATTAGTAATTCTTCTATCTGTGACAATATTTTTCGAAGTAACTTTCAGTTAAACAGCCATCCCAGTGGGCGCATTAAAATAATTTTAAATAATTGTAACTTTTTCTGTTTAGTAATCAAACCATTTCTCCTATCTTTATTTTAATTAATAAATGTTTTAAAAATTTTTATATTTAGAGACTAATAATTGATTACAAAAAAGTTCTATAATCATTCCATGTAGGCCAATTTGTATATATTTGATTAGATTTTAGTATAAAACCAGATATATCCGTATTAGGAATAGATTAATATTAGAAATAAGATTATATTTTATCACCAAAAGGAGAGTAGTCTTATGAGTTAACATCTACACAATATTATTTTGTTCCAAATGAAAATAGGTAGTAATGACTCTATGGTATATCACAATTAGTATTAGCTTTGAATCTTGTTTGATAGATAATACTTGACAAAAGTGAAGTAAAAGTTGCTGAAGTTGATGGAATAATAGAAGCATACTAAAGAAAGGCTAACTATTTATTTTCAATATAATATTTTTGTGAAATTGTTTTATTGATTATTCATTCTTTTAAATTTAAAAACTCATTAAATAAAATAATTATTTTCTTTTTTAGAAAAATAATCATCAATTTATTACGAATATAGAACTATCAGCAATAGTGAAAGGATTGTCGTTACTTTAAACGACTGCTGTCAACAGTTTATTTAATTAACTATTAATACTTTTTATAAAAAATAAATATTTTAATATACAAACGAAAATCACTATTTCTTTTTTCTGATATTTAAAATGGTTAAATTATTGAAAGAAAATTTTATTTTATTTAATTAAATAAATAGAAATGAAAATGAAAAAATACGATAGTATTCTCTAATTTACTTGTATTTGTTGATAACATCGTTTGAAATATATCTGTTAAGAATGAACAAAACAATTAATGCTAAAATAGCTAAATTTTCTAGCAAGTGCTGGATTTATTTCATAATTTTTGGAAGCCTTTGTAAGAAATGGCTCCAATTATTTATTTTCTTTCTGGATTTTCTCTAATTACCATTTCTAATTGTATCCTAAAAAAATAAAATATAATTTAATTAATTCTGCAAAAAAAATACTAAATTCCAATTACATCTAAATTTTATTCATCGTTTTAAGTCATAAGAGTTTCTAAAGGGTTATTTTAAATGTCTTTTTAAGTTCTCTTATGGCGCCTTATTATAATAGATAATTAATTAATAAAAGTTAAATTAAGAAGTTAATATAATCCTACTTAACTTCAATAGTGAGCTATGGAGTGTAATTTTTAATAGTTTTAAAAACATTTGGAAATAATGAATGTGCCAATTCCATTTCATCTAGCAACATATTACCACTCTCGTCATACAAAAAGAGAAATTCTTTTTAAATGCTGTAAGTTCTATTAAAAAAGTAAATTAATTTCAGCAAGTTGATTTTAAATTACTTTGAAAGATAATCTCTCAGATTTGTAACTTTTTGAATTTGATCTAAATCTATTGGTACATCATTTACTTACTATCCGTTTCTTACTTTGATAACGAAGTGAAAAGATTGATTACCCTGAGGCAAAGCTCTTTATAGCTTTGAACTCTGCTAATTCTATTACTTTTTAGTATCATTATTATTATTTTAACCTAAAAATTTTCTATCGGATGATAAGTTTTGTAAATCAATGTTTGAGTTTTCTTGTCCATCTTCTAATTAATTTTAGCTTTTCCCTGGCTTAGCTTTTTATGATTCTTTGCTAATGAAATTATTTTTGTCTTAATAACGAATAACATGCTTCTTGCAGTTTTAGAAAAACTGTTAAAGCGTTTCTCTTACTTTTTTCTCTAAAAGTTAAATTTATTTAGCATCCGAGCTGCCATGTTCTAATCTGATATCTCTAATCTTTTAAGACATTTCTTCCACCTCTTTTTCTTTTTCTAAAACTAACTATTTTCATTTTTTATTTTAAAAATTAAAATAGAGATATGAATTTAAAAGATTTTAAATACCATTTAAATTTATTATTCTTAAATGGATAAAAAATGTTAAATAAATTTAGATAAACATTCATTCAATTAAAATAAGCATTATAGACATCAGAAAATTTAAAATAAGAAAATAATAAAATGAAGTCTTTTCTGCAAGTGCTATTTATTAAATATAACTTTAAACTCAATACAAATGTCAAAATTTTCAATAATAAATTGCATTTCTATTGACAGACCAAATAAATATAAAGTAAGTGGGACGTTTGATTTATTTAATTTACTTATTAATTAAGATTTCATGTTAAAAATAATATACTTATTTTAAATATTTATTCACGTTAATCCTAAATCACATCAATCTATTCATATAAAATAACCTCAAAGTTTAATTATTTGATATAATATTTACAAAAACAATTTGAGCCATTGCTTTACTCATAAATAAGGAACCAGTAAGTTTAAAAATAATTCCAATCAAAATCTATTTTAATAGAATTGATTCTCAATTAGTTAATTAATTAATATAAAAACTTTTAAATATCATCAAAACTAATTTTATTCGTTTGAAAAAGATAAAATATTTAAAAAACATATGTTAACTAATTTTATCCAAAATTTTTATGGAACTCTAAAGAATTAGATCCAGTTTAAAATACTTTGAATAAATGTGGAAAAATGTATTTATTTACTCATTTAGCTAAGTAGTTAAATTGATTGATTGATTGATTGATTTATTTATTTATTTATTCGTTTTTAAAAACAAACAAAAAATATTTGTTTCTTACTTGTTTGCCTGTATTAAATTTGATTTAAATTATTTTTTGGGTATTATTAAAAGCAGAAATTTGTGTATTTTGATCAAAAAGAAAGTAGATGTAGATTTCTTTTTTGGGAAGATTGGTAAAATAATTGTAATTGGTAATATTTGGCATCCTATTTATATATTTTTACAAGAGGCAAATTAATTAGCTTTAAAAGAGTTTTCTAATAGATGATTGATTACTTTATTGATAGAAGCTAGTTCAGTTGTATATTATTAATTTTTTGATTCTAATTCACTAACTTTTATTTCTATTTCTTTCAACGAATTCTCATATTAAAGAAGCTGTCTATTTGCATTTTCTATTTCTCTCTCTTGTCTGTTTTTTAACATTAATAAGATGTCTGCTTTGAGAGTCTATTTTAGTTTATTGTTAAATTCTGCTAGTAATAGGCGCTTGCTTTGGTTTTTTAAATTATATGTTTAGGAATTCTTCTTTTCAAAGAATATATCTTATTTAATTTTCTAAATTATTAAACTGTATTTTAGAAATAATTGTATTATACTAAATACCAAATCATGATTTTAATTGATCTATTATTAATTAATTAATAATTTATTTATTTGTTTATCTATTAGATTTAGAAAGCATCAAAATTAATAATTTGAAGTGTTATTGTCTTATAATTATTAGTATATAAGATTTTACAATTTTTGCTTAAAAAGATTGATAAAAAATTAGTGTTCTAAAATTTAATATTAAAAGAATCCTACTTATTAAGCTTTAACTAGCTAGCAATCAAAATAAAAATACATATTCTAATACATTACATACAGAAAAATATTTTGTATAATGAGTAATTATTTTAACTCTTCTTCTAATGGATAGAAGAGTTATTAATAGTCTTAGCAGTAGTAGCGTAGCTTATCTTTTTTGTCAAAATAGAAAGACCAATCAGAGTAGTAAAAAAGAGGTATTGAATATTACTTTTAAAAGCCAAGTTAAAGTAATGGTGTCGACAGAATGCTAGATGGCATTAAAGAGTTTTAGTATGAAAATAAAGAGGAAGATAAAAGTTCAAATGCTGGCTAAGCTTTTAAAAAATAAGGAGGTGCTTAAATGACTTTAGATTTCTTCTCTGGGTCATTTGGGGCTTTACCTAAAAACACTTCGCATCTACAAAATATAATGTCAAAGTAGAATACATAATAGAGTAATTAAAATCAGAATAAAAGTAATTAGAACTACAGCATACTTATTGATGAGTTTGAGAGAAATAACAACAGTGATGACAATGATGATATTTTTGAAATTTAAGATAAAGGGCCATTTACAAAGAAGCCATAGGCAAATCAAGAAATAAACATAGAAGACGATGACATAGATGATTCAATAGAAATTTTACCATAAGGAGATATTCCTGCAAATAGTGATTAAATAAAATAAAAAGGAAATGGTTTACTGAATTCTCTTCTTAGCAATCAACAAAAGAATAACCATGGAAGTATTGTTTAGAGAAGCTTGCTACCTAATTAAATTTTTATGCCTAAACATTCTAATTCATAGGAAAATTAATTTGGCTCTTCTAAAGAATTTTTCAATTTTTAGAGTAATAGTCAATAAAAGAGTTCTTAGGAGGTAATTTAAGAGTTAGAGTTCCAAAACATTAGGGATAAGTAAACCTAAGATAGAAATAGTAAACAGAAGTTAGGCTTATCGTCAAATTTAGATAGCATTAGGATTTAAAGCAGATTTTAGCTTGATCCTGCTTCTTTGAATGCGAGAAGGTAGGATGCTTTTAAATAGCTTGATATGTTTAGATACACTAATAATCCAATTTAATAAGACAATAAATTGCAGCAACCTATATCTTAAACATAATAGCTTATCAATAATATATAAAAAAACTAAAATCTTGTTTGCCCCCCTTCCAATAAGGATCCCAATCAAATCAACAGAAATAAGGAAATTATAGAAAACTTTTAAAAAAGTGAGAAAAAACCAGCTATTTCTGATAATTTTAACAAAGGGAGGGTAAGAGGATAAAGTAACAGCGCATAAAATGATAATGAATCTGATAGAAGTTAAGATGACTCTTCTGATGAAGATGACGACGATAGTAATTCAGGATCAGGCAGTAAGAAAAAAAAGAATCAAAAACTTGAAAATGGCTAACATAAAAGAACATAATTTTAAATGGAAGGTTTGCATACTTAAAGGCTTTTAGAAAAGAGCAAAAAATTAGAAAAAATGTATGAGAAAGAAAAAGAGAGAGAAAAAAAGCTAAGAGAAAAGCTCATTTTAGAGCCAATGAGAAAAAAGAAGGAAGAAGAAGAAAGGAAAAGATAAGAAAATTCAAAAATTTAAAGGGAAAAATAGTTGTTGCTTAAAAAAAAATAGTAATAGCAAGAATTAATAAAATAAAAGCAGCTAGCTGAGTTAAGAAAGAAGACATACTAGGAATTATGTGTAAATTAGAAGCCTAAATAATTTATACTTCAAGCTTTAGCAAACGATTTAAGCAAAGCTTCAATTCCTGGTGAAGGTGAAGCTAATGGCTAGCCCTAAAATAACGATAAAAATGAATAAAATGACAAAAAAGATGATACAAATGACCAAAAGGGAAAAACTAAAATAGTTGATATGGCTGCTTATGACAAAGAATTTGAGTTTTTATTTGATGAAACTGAAAACCAAGAAGAAAGAAAAAATTTCTACAGTCTGATAAAATTTATTTTCTCTCAAGATTATAACAAAGAGGAAATTATCAGAGTAGAAAATAAAAAAATTCCAAACAAGTAAATTTATTTTCATTAATTATTTTATCGAAAAGCTAGAAGCTTATTTGATCAAATTTTATTAAGTAAATATGCATGCTTAAGGCCAGTTTTTTATAGAAATATTTTAAAATTTTGGCAAATAGCAAAAGATAGTTGTTGAAAATAATTTAAGAATGCAAAATAAATTTGGGAAATTTGTAATTCTAAAATCAAAATACTGACTCAATAATTTAAAAAGTAGACTTTTTGAACATATTTATAAAAAAAGAGTTTGTTTTGTCTAAATTAAATACTAAAACTAATATTAGCAAAATAAAGTTTGAGAATAAATAGGAAACAAACAGATCAAGAAAGGAAAGGAGTAGTTGGTTTTTTTTAAATTTTTGGTTTTTAAGATAAATTAGATTAAAGAAAATCATCTTGTCAATTAATTATTACAATTATTTTTTAATTTTTATAAATTCTGAGCAAATTTATTGAATTGTCTCAGTGATTTTAATAAATTTTCCCTCCAATTTTGTTTTATTTAAATTTGCTTATGATAATTAAAAGACCTTTTTATTTAATTGCATCTATCTTTTTACAAAAAAATAAAACAATTTAAAATTTCAATTAAAAATATTTTTTTACAAAAATTTTCTAATTTTTACTTAATTTTAAATAGAATTTATTTTTATTTATTGTTTTTTTAAATTATAATATAGATTCAGCAGCTGGAAGGAGTATTATACTATATTTGAATATCTCTTTTTGATGGAATGCATTTCTAACGTCCAACAAGTTTTTTAATAATTTAAATCTAATGAAAATTACAGATAACCTTTTAGCTGCTTTGCTAAACTGAACAGTTTATCAGAAAATAGTCATGGATTTATTGAATTTACTGTGTAGAGGTCTTCTGTATTCAAAGATTAAAAAGAAGATTTAGAAAATGGTGAACTGAATACATCCGAAGATGATTTTTACAGATTATGCACTCTTAAAAATCATGCTGTTTTAATTTCCAATTAAACTGATTTAGATTTTACATAGCTGAGTCAAACTGAATTTAAGAAAAAGAAGTAATTTTTATTTTTTGGTTGGGTTGTACCACCAGAGTCAAACGGTTAAGATACACTTAAGATATATGCAGATATAGATGCTCAGGCTTTTGTGAAATAATTTGTTGGATATGATGGAGCTTTACCAATAAAAATATTTAACTTCTAAAAAATGACTACATTTATTAGAGAGTATTTGTCTATAAAAAATATGAGATATAATGATTTAAATAGATTCGTATATAACCCTCTAAATATTGTGCAAAATAATACTCCAGTTGAAAATCCACGTAAAAAAATTACTATTTTGTAATTCTAGATTTCATCTATTTTTTTTAAAAAAAGGTTCTTTTATAGATTTCTTTGAAGAGTTACAAAATCGATACAATGCTTCTTAATTGCAGTCAATTAAAGAAATTTGCTTGACAAGCTAAGGTATTTGCATGCTTTAAGGTCCAGTAAAATATATATTTATTATATTCAAATATTCAAATAAATCTTTACATAATGTTAGAATAAATTAAATTTAGTGAATGTTTTATTCAAATATTTTTATTGAAAAAAGCCTGGTACTGGTAAAACACACACTCTTTTAGGTCTTCTTGCAGGGCTGTATCACTATATTAAGAGGAACCCAGAACACACTAAGCCTAAAATTATGGTAATTCATTCAATTAAACTTGTACAATATTTTTTATAAATTTCTTGGTTAATAGATCTGTGCTCCTTCGAATACTGCTGTAGATGAAATAGTTTCAAGAATTATAGAATATGATCTTATTGCACCAGGCGGACAAAAGGTCAAGGTTAACGTTATACGTATTGGTGCTATTGACTATGTGTAAATATTTTCATATAAACTTACTTAAAAATGTTAACTCTGATTTATTAATTTAGACCTTCTGAAAATGTAAAGAAAGCCTGTCTAGAATATTAAATAGAAAGAAAGATGAAAGAAATGAAAATGAATGGTGCAATTAAAAAGGGAGACGAAGAAACTTTAATAGATATGTAAATCGAAGTTGCAAAAATTAATTAGCAAATCGAAAAATCTAAAAAAGAATTAACTGGTTCAGATCTATCAAGCGAACTTGATTATCTATTTGATAAAAAGAGAAAGCTTCAGTCAAAAATATCAATACTAAAGCTAGAAAAAGTTGCAAGACGTGATCAAATAAAGAATATATCAGATTAGTTATTAGGATTAGCTGATGTAATTAACTATTCAGAATTTAAAATTAAATTTAATTAATTAAAATGAATAAATAGGTTGTATGCTGTACTTTGGCTAGTTCAATGAGTGAAAAGTTAGAGAGGTTTAAAAATTAAGTAGAAGTACTTATAGTAGATGAAGCAGCTTAAGTAAATTTCTATTTTATTGTTGTTATTTATTTATTTAGTATTTTTTAATTTCTATTACTTACTAACAGTGCACAGAACCTAATAACATCATTCCCCTATATTATTAGCCAAACAAGATGATATTAATTGGTAATTCTTACTTAACCATAAATTATATTATAATTGTAATAAATCATTAATTTTTTTAATATTAGGTGATCCTAAATAGTTACCAGCTACAACTTTCTAACCTGAGAGCAATATTACAAAGTATAATAGAAGTCTCTTTGAAAGAATTATTGATAATAAAATTAAGCCATATTTCTTAGATTAATAGTATAGAATGCATCCTAATATCAGAGAATTTCCTTCCATCTAGTTTTATGATAATAAGTAAATTAAATTAAATAACTTAATTCATTAATTATGATTTAGATAATTTCTTTATTCTTTACTTTTTTTAACTTCTATGTTTGATATCTTTTTGGAAATATATTTTTATTCAACATTAACTTTTTAATATCAAAGATTAAAAGATGGTCCTTCAGTAGCTGGTCGTCCTTTCCCTAATTATTTATAGAGATTAGAGAGATTTAACACTTAATTTATTGATATTGTTTTCAGTAGAGAAAAAATGAATTAAAAGTCTTATGAAAATGAAGCAGAAGGATTAGCTTCTATTTCAATTTGCAATTAAATGATTGATGAAATAGAGAGATAGTAAAAAGTCTAGCCTGAGTGTAAAGAAACTCTTTCAATTGGTATTATCACACCATATAAGTAGTAAACAAGGCTTATCAATGATTTAATTCGCAAATAAATACCTAAATCATACCATAAATTTATTTAAGTTAACACAGTTGATTCTTTCCAAGGGTAGGAAAAGGATATTATTATTTTTACAACAGTTCGTGTAAACAGCAAGCAAGAATGGAGAGAGAATATGATTGGGTAAATAATTTATAAATAATTATAATTTTTAATATTTATTTATTTGTGTATAGTTTCTTACAGGACGAGAGAAGAATGAATGTTGCTCTAACAAGAGCTAAATACTGCTTAATTGTTTTAGGTCACGCTGACACTCTTAATTCAAACCCAGTTTGGGGAGCCTTTGTAGATTTTATGGTATTGTCAATTTATGATTTTCAGAAAACAATTTTTTAGATAATTTTAAAATTAAATGTTTTTAATTTTTCTTTTAATAAAAATAATAAAGGCAAAAAATAACAGATATGGCAAGTTTAGAAACAAAGATTAGATTAATGATATTGGTAAAATGGTACTAAAAGGGTCATTGCTAGAGAGCTCTTCTTCAGTTTATGTAAAAAAAGATTGGGGTGAACAATACCAAGAGATGATATAAAGATAAAACTAGGTTAATGAACTGAAATTAACTGATTTTGAGCCTATACAAGTAGATGACGATAACGATGAAGAAAAAATGTAAATAGAAAACTTAATGTAGAATGAATAATAATCAGAAAATAAGTAAGAAAATAATGATAAAGAGGTAGTAAATTAATAGATTAAATAAAATACACTTCTTGTTAAGTAATCATAAGATTTACAAATTCTTTCAGAAATTCTAATAGTGGATAAAAAAAATAGTGATTAATTAGAAATCATCGAAGAACCTGAAGATTTTGAATTATAAAAGTAATAAAAGGCTAAGAGGACAGGTATTTCCTTTTAAGAAGCTCTATCAATCTAGCAGGAGTAAATACAAATGAACAGCATGAAAGGAAATGGATTAGCTAAACTTAGTGCTTTGATTTCTCAACCATAAAAGGAAAAGAAGCAAGAAGAAGAAAAAGCTTCGTTGGTTTTAGTTAATAAGATTGAAGATCTTAAAAAAGAAGAAGATCCTGAGAACGAATTACTTAAAAAGATATTTATGCCATAGGATAAAAGACAAGAACAAGAATAAAAAAAGAACTAGACAGATGTGATAGATATCTATGAATAACTAGGACAGTAAAGAAGAGAAAATATTTAAAAGTTAAAAAAAGGATTTTCTGAATCAGAAAAAGAAGGCTTAAAACTTTAAAATAAATCAGTTTCATCAAATTAATCAACTCAATAAAAACCTTCTGCTCCATCTTCAATGGCCTAAATTCTCTAAAATGCTTAAAATCAAGTCAAGTAAAAATTATAAAACACCAGTTAAACTAACTTGGGTAAGCCTAATAATTCTTTAAATCCTTCTTCTAGTTTATAAACTCTTTAATAATTGACTGATAACCAATAAAATGATTCTAAGAAAGGATTAGGATCTCTTTTAAACTTCAATCATGATTAAGAATAATAAAAATTATTATATAAGCCACATACACAGAAAAACAATTAGCAAGAGGACATTTATGAGTAGTTAAGTAAGTAAAGAAGAGATAATGTGAAAAACTATATTAAAGAGCATAATTTAGATAGTAAAAGTAAAACAAATAATTTTATAAATTAAACACCAAAACCCTACAACCCAGCAGATGCCATTAAAAATTCCTACTCTCCATCAAGTTCCTTATAAAATCTTTCTAAATAACCATTGAGTTATTAAAGTAATAATTTAAAATATGACCAAAAGCAAAATAATTCTAAGCAAGATCAAGGAGCACCAAGCCAAAATAAACTCAGTTATACTAGCGGTAGTGCTTTATTGTTAAATAGCATAACTGGTTCTAAACAGTAAACATCTTCTAGTTCTCAAAGCAATAGCAAAAGTAAGGGAGGTTTAGGAAGCTTAATTTCAAAATGAATTAATGAATTGATTGATTTACTGATGGATGGATGGATGGATGGATGGATGGATAAATGATTATTTTTTTAAATCTAAAATAAAATGTAAAGAAATAATTATTTTTTGTAAATAATACTTGAATATAATAAACATTTATCATATAAGTAAAGCTTAATATATATATACATATAATATTATTAACGGAGTTAAATATATCAATTAATTAATGAATAAATTAAATAATAAAGTAAGTGATTAGTTTTATCAAAATAATTTTTTCATTTATATTAATCAAATTTTTAAAAAAATAAATAAATAAATAAATAAATAAATAAATAGTTTATTTCTTTTTGTGAGATATAATTTTAATTAATAATTTTTGATTTTTATTTACTTAGAATGGTAAAAACTCATTATTTATACATAAATAAATAATGTTTTACAAAGTTTAATTATGTAATCTATTGAATAAATAATACAATAAATATTTAAATTAATATGTAAATTTAGAAGAAAATATTAAGTGCTTTAAATTAATTCAGTAAAATAAAAAATAAATTTATTTTAAATTAAAATATAGATTTTAAGAGTTTTTATAATTTTTAACTTAATTAAAATAAAATTTATGTTTCTTTTAAATTCTATTAAATAGTAAGGGGTTAATAATGATTCATTCTTATTTGATACAAAAATAATAATTTAATTCATCAAAATTTATTGATAAAATTATAATTTATATTAGAAACTTTTATTAAAAAAGAGTTAAAAGAATATTTACTAAAAATAATTCAACACAAACTCATTAATTAATTCAAATAAGCCATTTAAAATAATAAATATATCATTCAATATTCTTTAAAATTATTTCTTTCTATTCAAACTGATATCTCATTTGCTTACACTAACTCATTCAAATGAGGATCCTTATCTATTACGTGTTCTTGAAAATGTATTTAGTTTTAATTTTAAATAGCGTTTGAAATGACCTAAACTTATTACTATTCTGCCTTATCTTCAATAGAAGGGCACTTTTCTTCGGGTTGGTTATTTAGATTTTGAAGAAACTCTTGATAAAGGGGTAGAGTTGATATATTTATTTTTTATATTTCTTATTTGAGCTCATAGACAGTGTCAATTAAATCTTTTGAATAGAGAGTATAATCTGTTTTGTATCTTTGAGCCAAGTAATAGTTATGGGATTTTACGAAAGCATCGTATTTTGTATTAGATGCATCACTTTATTTTGCATCAATGATCCACTTATCACACTAATTAAGGATTTCATTTTTATTTAAATAGAAGTGCATTTTTATTATATCTCTAAATTCAGGGTCAGGGTTTTTAAGTTAATCAATCATCGCATGTCTTATATTGGATATTTTTATGATATTTTGGTAAGCTCTGTTTCGCATTTCATTTTCTTGATTCTATTTTCCAACACTTGGCTCATTGTAATACACCTAATTTATAATAAAAATTATTTTTAAGTAATTTATTTATTATATATAATATTTGAAATGTTGGTGTAATTTAATAGAATTAATTAAGTTAGAGCTTTATTTATTTATTGGTGAGAAAGAAATATATAAATTTATTTGCTTATTAACTCCCACAAAGAAATGTTATAATGATCCTAAATATTTATTGGGTCATTATTAGTATTATTATATTTTTTGTTAATTATTATTAGAAATTTTATATTTAAATTGATTTTCACTAAACCATTAAGAAGAATTTTATAATATTATGATAAATATCCTATACAAATTAAATTAAATCAAACCAAACCAAATCAAACAAAAATCTTTTGCATTCTTTATTTGGAAAATTGTTTTAAACATTTTTTTAAGAGAGAGTTTATTTGTTTGTTAAAAAAAGAAAATGATTTTGCATTAATAAATATTTTTATGTGAAATCAAGCGTTTTAGACAATTAAGCTAGCAAAAAAAAAGAAATATTTTTTTAAATTTGAGTGACTATTCAAACAAAAATTAAAAAAATTCCTAAGTTAAAATAATTACCTGATCATTCATTACAAGGGATTGGATACTTAGTAATATCTGTAATATATTAGAAGATGACTCATTCCATTTTTCATTCTTCTATCCATTCCAAGTTCCAAGTAGACTTAGGCATATAAAACCATCTTTGTATAGATTAGGGTTAAATCTTACTGATCCACCTCCAGTTGTTATGAGTCTCATTTTAGGAGGAGAGCTAGGAAAGTTGTAGTCACAGTGTAAATCATAGGCAAATGCTCCATATGCATAAGGAGTGTCTTTCGACCCCATAATGATACATTAAAAGTGGTTAGTATCAAGTTCATTGCATCTCACAAATATGCTATTGGTAGAATATATGGGTAAGTTCTTCACTAAGATTCTTATTTCATTTTGAATACGCTTAGCTTGGTTGACATTTCGGTTGAATTAACCTATGCTAATGTGTTTTTTTAGCTTAGAAGAAAGCTTAAAAACTTCCTTTTGTAGTATTTCTGTGTAAAAAACATGACTGTGTTTTGAAATTGCTTATGTCATCATTAAGTCTTGCTTGCTAAGAATTGTTTCCTGAGTAGTTTTGGGAGAAGTCTTGTTCGAAGCTAGTTTAACTGAATGATGATCACTAACGTTGCTAATTTTGTCGTTGTTATCTTATTCTACTTATACCTGCTTTTTGAGTGTTTGTTACTTTTCAATTTCTTCTAATAGTAATTGAGGATTTCTTACTTTAATTTCATTTAAATTTTACTCTATAATCCCCTTAATATCTTAAACTTGTATTTCATTTTATTTTTTTTTGTTTGCTACGCTTTCATTGACTTTTGAGATACTTCCACAACCCATATTTTCCGAGTGTAATTAATTGCTAAGGTTTTATAAATTTTGTAAAAGGCAGTGCTAGTGCTATTTTTTTTTTAAATAATCTCTTTTTTGAAGTAGGACTTTTTTCTATATATTTTTTTTTAAGATTCTAAATTGTATTTAATTATAAATATTATTTATTCAAATGAAATAGAAAAGAAATCATAGAAAAAGCTTCAACATTTAAGTACCTGAATCCTATCAATCCATTTAAATTATTATTAAAAGATAATGATAAATAATGTGATAGTGGTTTTCTTACTTTTGTTTAGAATTTAAAAATATAATTTTTCAGTTATTTAATGTTTTTTAGTAATAAGTAAAAAACATAATATTTGTTGATTAAAGAGCAGCAAATTACTATTAAATTTATTATTTTTTTCAGTAATTTAAAAATATAGTTTACTTCCATGTTTAGGTTTATTTTCAAAAGGAGCGAAAGATTTTAATTCTAAAAAAAGCGAAAATATTATTAAAACTTGAACAATCTTTAATCATTTTTTGTATCAATTATTATTTGACATATGACCATTCAATAAAATAAATGCTGATTGATATTTAAATTCAGAAGCTATAATGTTAAAAGCGAAACTTTACGAAAAAGAATACTTTTTAGGAAAAAAAATGACAATAAACTATATTTGTTCAATGATAATTTTTATTAAATCAAAGGAAAAATAAATAAAAATCATGAAAACTTAATTCTGGAGAAACAAATATGAAAATTATAAAATTATTAACATTAATATTTATTAGTTTATAATTTCTATTAAATTGAAATTTATTCAATTAAACATATCTCTTGTTTCATATTAATAAATATTTGTAATATTTATATTGAAGATAATATATATAATATTAGAGTATCAATAATTAGATTATGATATATTATCATAAAAGTAAATGAAATTAGTAGAAAAATAATAAAGTAAATTGGTTCCTAATTCTTTAATCAATCAATCAATCAGTCAGATTTCTCTTTTTTGTTGTTAAAGATTTAATAATCGTATTCATCATCCATTTATTCAATATTATTAAGCTAGCCATTCTTTATTTTTTAATCATCCTGCAAATTAAGTAAGATGTTGTCTACTTTAATGTCATTACTATTAGCACCATTAATGTTTGCATTGTTGTTTCTCATGTTATTAGAGATATCTCTGAAATCTTAAGGCTAATTAGTAAATAATTGTTCTTGTCCAACTCTATTTACTACTTCTTTTTCATTTTCTACTTTCCCATTTCCTGTCACTGTGTTGGTTATGTTTCCATTAGCAGTGTTGGGATTAGCAGTATCATTTTACTCGCCATTTCCTCCCTAATTTTTCTTTTCTTCGTGGTTCTTTAGTTATTCTAGTAAATGTCTCCATTTCATCTTAGTACCATAGTAGAAGTTTATTGGGAAATTAATCTTTTCATTACCAGCTGCCATTTCTGTTCTAGCTCCTTTTTTCAAACCAGAAAGCCCCTTGACTAAGTTCTTAAATGCTTCAATCAATTCGCCTATTTTATCGCTGGCTTTTATATTATCCAAATCAATCTTAATATCTTGAGTCAAAGATTTTTTGGTGGCATTTGAGTTAATGCTTTTAGCATACTCAGTAAGCTTTGTGAGAGGCTAAACGATTCTGTTGGAATAGCAACAGCCACACATAATAGCAATAGTGCATGTAAACAATATAGTACCTATATTCCAGTTTTCATTAAACACAAAATTATTTAATATGAAGATTTTGAGGAAATAAATAAATTCTTACAAATGGTAATAATTTGGATTGTCTAAAAAGTCTAAAACATTTTGTCAGAGAGGTCATAAAGGAAGTGATATGCTTCTCTTTCAGGGACCTAAACAATCAGTATGTAATTCTCTCCACTTATTTAGTTTTCAATAAAGTTTCTCATCAGTAAAATTTCAACTCCATCAGAATTATAAAAGTCAATAATTTCATCTTCAGAGTAATCTATGTTGTTGCTGATTATATTCTTCCACTAATCATATGTAAACTTAGTCAATGATGTATTATAAATATAATAAATGTCTGAGCTATTGTAAGGGTCATTCAAAATCTATCCATTCGCCTAATTGACAAGCATCAAAAAGCCAGTATCATAAAATCTTACTCTATCAATAATGACTTGTAAATCGTTAACCAGCATATCAATAGATGCAACTCCTCTGAATTAATTATATTGATTAACAATAGCCTTACTAATTGTTAAAGTTTTCATTTTTGTTGCTGCATCCAGATAAGGTCCTGTGAGAACCATCTAAGAAGTTTGATTCTGCTGTTACTGTAGTGTCTGATTCTATTAAAATTTGTAATTTTATATATTTATTTATTTATATTTTAAAATTAGATGAAATCTACTTTGAAGTTAGCTAGAGTCTGCTTATACCAAGTCGATTAAGTTGGATCATAGGCCCTAGGGTCGTTTGGACTATTATAATATGACTAAGGATATAATTGAGTATTAATACCACCTATTTTAAATATGAACAATTTGTTAAATTCTCATTTTTAATCAAAAATAAATAAAATATATTTAAATAAATAAATAATTACCTGGATACCAAATAGAGACAACTTCTTGCTGATCTTATGGGAGCTAGTTCTGCCCAGTTTTGTCATAATTAGCAAAAACCATATAAATATAATGAATGTAAGTCACATTTTTATCGAAAAAGAAATCTTCTAAAAAGTAGTTCAACACATCGCAAGCTCCTAAGATTTTCTGAGAATCAGCAGAGAGTTTACTCACAGCATCTAATTTTTTAGCTTAATTGTACGCACCCCACTACCAATATTGAAAAGTAATTTAGTAGTTTGGGTAATCTTGCTGTGCTGCTTAAGAATTATCAATATCATTAATTTAAGAATCTGCAAATCCATCTAGCCCTATATAATTCCCCTGCCCTAATTTATTTATGTTTTATATTGAATAATTTTGAAAAAGAAAATCAGAGTTATTTATTTATACCTATAATCGGAAATTCTTTAACATAATCAAAGTCAAATATCTAATTATCTTCTTTCATCGCCGACAGTACAATCTTTGTTGATTTTTAAATAAATATGTTGAAGGCTGATAGAATTTATGCTAATTAGTAATATTACCCTCGTCAGAATTTCTAACTTCGAAGAAGAACCATGGAATATTTCTAAGATTGCATTTGAGTATTCTTTAGCACTATTACGTAAATTTTCTTAAATTTACTAATGAATAGCATCTTCAGAAGACTTTTTAATTAAATATCTATTTTAAAAACAAAAGATTAACTAATGCACTCAGATTTATTTAAAAGCCTATGTTAAAATTTAATTGCAAACACTTTTTGTAGGAAATTTTGAATAAGATTTTGATTGATTATCAGTGTTAATATAAATAATAAGAATTTAAATGATTATTTTTATAAATCGCAATTAAATTTTTCTTCTTCTTTTTAGCTTTAAAAATTTTAAATGATGAATAAAATAACTCTGTTTGTTAAAAAAAGTAAACTTTTGTTTTCTGATTTGAGTATTAACTTCAAATTTATTTCCATATAATTTGAAAATGAAGCAGAATATAAAAAAATTCAACAATTTTGTAACTTTGGATAAACAAACAATAATTAAAATCAGATTTTTGAATTCTTCAATTTTGCATTTTTTTTGTAATTTTAGTCTTAATTGCAAATTTATTTTTCGAATAAAATAATTATCGTTTAATTTTGAATTGAATTGACTTAATCATTCTTTTGAATGATTTGGAATAAGTAATTTATTAGTTTATTTATTTTTTTAGAAAAAATTTTTATTAAATTTTAGTTAATTTTTTTTTTTGCTATTCTCTTTTTTCTTTTCGCTCTCTATAAAATAATATTCATTTCTAATTAACAAAAAATCAAGATTTTAATTGAATAAGTTTTTTGATAACTTGAATGAATTATTTTGCAAATTATTAACTAACACCTCTTCGTCTACTTATCATAAAAATACAATAAACGATGACATTTTGTTAAATATTTCGAATTGCAAGATATTCTATTAAAACGTGAAATTATTCTACAATATTTAAGTCAGCTATATCATATAAGCTATCTTAAATATGAGCAATAAATAGTTAAATATTTTATGTGAACGTTATTAATTTTGTAAATATTGTTTGTTTGTTTTATCTTTACAAATTTTCTGAAAAGTAAAAGGTGAAATATTTTACCTAGTTAGGAAGAGATTACCAATAACAATGGCAATAACAAGTATGAAGACAGAACAGGAGAGGACCATCAAAGAAACAATCATTTATCTTCTAATTGTCCAATTCTTTCTTATCTTGATACAACACACACGATTAATACTTTTCTATCCATTATTATCTTTCAGCAAGAACATGTCCAGCAACTTGTATTTCTTATTATAATATTGAGAACCATTCTAACCTGATCCAGATGAAAAGTTATACTCACTCTATGGGTTATCTTCATTATTACTCATCATCATTGTCTAATCAGGTTGCTCATTTTATGGAATATTTTGCAATTCCATTTCATTTTGTTAATTCATTTTGGCTGCTTTACAAAAATGTATTCAATATTTTAAATTATTTTTGAGCAAACTGCCAATTCTTTATTTCTCGTTGTTTTTCTAAAACCCTTAGCTCCTTATCGTTACGACCTTATATACTTTATGCTTTTTAAGTATGTTCTATTTGGATTTAAGAGCACAGATTTATAGGTTTTCTCTACTTTTAATTAGCTTTATATTTATTAATAAATTTTCTTATTAACTAAGTGTTTTTATAAAAATTATATATATGTATTTAATGTTAGCCAATTATAATATTGTTATTTCGCTTCTCTTTTTAATAATCTTCAAACCCTTTATTTTTTTATTTTTCAATCAGCAAAAATTTTGATTACCTTTTTTTACTAGAATCATTTATTGTTTATTTTAAGGAAGGTTGGTATGTGTGTATGCACGCATGTATATGTATGTGACTCTATGTAGTTAAATTAGTTTTTAAATAGCTATCATATAGTTTTTTTATCTAATTACTGCACCTTCTTCATTCCTCACATGTATATCAAATTTTATGTTCTTATTTAATTCAATTCCTCATGAATCTCCTTAAATTACACTCCCTTTAAATTTCAGTAGAAAAAATTGGTTAAACACTAGAGATTTATTAATCTATTTAATCTATATAATTGAAATTTAAATATAATCATTCCTTTAAATTAATTATCATTTGATTAAGCAAGTCATCTATCATTCTATCTTCTACTTTTATTAAGTAATTATTTTTGAATGAATTTATTTATGTATTTAAATTAAATAAAGAAATAGTTCTTCTAAAATTGTTTAATTTAAATTAAAAGAAATTAATTTCATCTTTATGTTTAAAAATAAATCAAATTATTTACAAATAATAACCTTCCATCCATTTTTATAAAATTTATTTATTTATTTATTGTTTATTGTACTTTTTCATTTTATAAAAAAACCTTAATCAACATTTGCAATTTATACAAAAAATATATATTTATTTATTTATTTTTCCATTTTGAAAAAGTATGAGTTTTTTTATGAGAGATTAGATTAAATTGTTGAAATATATAATACACAATTAACTAAAAAATATATTAAATTGGAAAATTTATTAAAGAAAGACTTAGATGAAAAAATAATTAATTTATTAATTAGATTCTATTTATTATTGTTTGATATAATATAATATTATTTGTTTTTTTGTTAGTTGCATGCATCGTAGTTACTTTCAATTAATGTTTTAAGGAATAAAGGTTTTAAATTAAAGCTAAATAGACAGAAAGAAAGTAAATCTATCACTTTTTATTTAATTTATTAAGCTTATACTTGACTTCTAGCTCTTTTGAAAATGTTTTTAAAGTCTTGCATAGCAGCTTTTGATTTCTTTAAAAAGTATTTGATTAATATCAACAAATAAATATACATAACTAAATGGGTAATTTACTTTATATCTTCTATATTTTCTTATTTCATATCTTTGATTTCCTCTATGATATTGTTCAAAGCTCTCTTGTATTTTAAATTATATTGACCAGAGTTCATTAGCATTTATCTAAAAATTAAATAACAGAATTTATTTTGTCTTTCTTTTATTTGAGGGTATTTAATAAAACTTACTAATTGTAATTATATTGGGTATTGTCATCTTCTAATGAAAAGCTGTTTTCTCCGTTCTTAATATCCTAATCAATTTATTTTTTAGTCTATTCTTGTCTCAGTATTTGATCTTTTAGTTCTTACTCTTTCTAAAGAGAGAGCATTTCACTTTGTTTCAATTACTCCTTTTTCTTTTAGTTATCGAACTTAGCTTTATAATGTAAAAATTACTACACCACGAACTTTTCGTTACCCATGTTAGTCCTTTCTATACAACTTTTAAGAGATTTGGCACTCCATAAATCTATTATTTGCATTGATCCTTGCTTTTTAATGTCATCTAACAGTTCATTTAGAGCGCATAAAATATATTTATTTTCACTTTTATCGATTGAATTAAAAGCAAATGAAAAAAATGTTTGGAGTCTCTCTATTGAATCTGCTTTAAAATTCTTGAAAGCAAAGTGCTTAAACCCATTTTATTCATTAAATTTAACTCCTTTACTTTCTTCTGCTTGTTTTTTTTAAGTTTCTTAATCAACTTTAATAGTTGTTAATTTATCCTCTTACAAGCTCTTAATCACTTCTTCTTTGTATTACTCGGAATCCTTTTACAGCTTATCGAAAACTAGTTTGCTTTATTTTAATTTATTTCAAAATAACATTTTAGTAAAACTATTTAAAAAAAAGATTCATAAAGTATGAAATTTATTTATTACTTGTATGGAATACTTTGCAAAAAGCTGAATCTGTTATTTAGTGATTAATTTACTTTGTCATCTTCATTTAAATTTGTAACATTGCTGCTTCTTCGAGTTGAGCCTAAACGAGACCTGATAACTAATTAAAATAATGTTTAGACAATATATTTTCGAATTTATTTTACAATCATTTATGTATCTTGAGTTATTTTTTAGTGAAGTTGCTGTATCTTATTCCTCTACATTCACTTAAGCCTGCTATTTATTGTCGTTATTTTTAGCTTCAATCATCTGCACATTTTGCTAATTAAAAATAGATTAGAAAATCGAACCTCTCTCTTTTAATGAATTTTTTTAAAAACTTGTCCTATTCATAATTTCTTGCCTTTCATTCTTTAATAAGTTAGTGCATGATTTATTCAAAGATGACCTCTTAAAGGCAGAGTCTCTTTTGAAAGTGTTATTGTTTTGGTCCACTTTGAATTACAAAGTTTCATTCTTCCCAAAATCATTTTATGTATTATTTAAACTAGTTGTATAATTTTCATCACATTTATTTGAGGGCGAACAGGTAATATGAAGTGATTACTTCTTTGGAGTTCTGAATTTATTTAAACTGTCATTGAATCCTCCACTAAAAATAGAGTTTCTAATAGGAGTCATAGAGCTTCTTTAATTATTTTAGGCTATGTTTCTCTTGCTAGAGGGAGAAACCTAGTAGCTCTGCCTTTACCTCAACCTTATGCTTCCATGCCTTTACAATCTCTAAGCTGCCTGCAACTTTTGCTGACTCAAATACTTTAATGTTTCATTATACTTTAGCTTTATTTAACAAGAAAAATGCATTAATAAGAGTGATGTCTGAAAGCTTAAAAATAAAATGCAACATTTTGTTTTGCCTCCTTGATATAATATACTTTAAATAAAATTACCTTATCTGCTTCTATGTAATCAAAGGATGCTCGTTTAGCTTACCTTATCAAACTAGGATTTTTCATTTTAGTCAATTAGTTTATAGAAACTTTTGGTAAAGGAATAATAAAATTTTTGTTCATTTCAATTTTATCTTTATCGAACTAAAATTTAGTTGAAGAAGGAGAGTCAACACTCATTTTTTTCCCTTTTGAAGGATTTGCTGCAATCTAACTGATTCTTGAATTACGATTTAATTCATTGAGATTAATAGAAAGTGAATTATTCTACTTACGCGATCTCTCTTTAAATGATGTCAACTAAGCTTGTTCATTTAATTATTGCATAATTGACTTGGAATGCAGGGAGTCCATGAATACAGCACTGCTCATAAGAGGTTATAAATTTTTTAGGATTAAGAATTAAGAAAGTAAATTAGTAAGTAATATCAATTTTAAAGTGCAATAGTTCTAAATAATATAAGCATATATAATATTCAAAATCAATCAATGACTATAAATAAAGCAAATATAGTCACAGATATTATTGAATTAGTTAATTAAATTATACATAAATTGCTTTCACACTAGAAATTGGATTATTTACCTACTTGCTTACAATAGTAGCATTTATTTAATCAAAGAGTAAATCAATCTAATAAAAATATCCCTAAAATACTATGATATTTTAAATAATAAGCAAGGGAGAAAAAAGATAAACCAACATCTATCTAAATTTGAATTATTTAAAGTAAAATGAATATGTAAGCTATTTATATTGTAGATATTTTCACCATAAATGTTATTTGATTAATTAATTAAAAGTATTAACTATTATAACACTAAATGTAAATTAAAATTAATTTGTAGCATTTATTTAGCTATTAAAAATAGATGATTCAAATTAATCTTAAAAAATTAAAACTTTATTTTATATAATTTAATGACTAAATATTTTCTTTTCTTAATTTTAAAATAATCTAATTTAATTTAAAATAAATTTGCAACTAAAATAATTAGAATAAATTCTTATTATTTAATATTTTTTTATTATTGTTAAATGTAAACATAATATTAAATAAAATAAAATAAAGTAAAAACTAAATCTTTTAATAAAATTTTAAAATAAGAACTAAAAAATAATAATTTAAAAAGAAAATAAATTTCAAACAATTAAAATATCAATTAAATAAAAGTTGTTACAAAAAATTAAAATAGATTATTTAAAAACAATTTTTACTTTTCAAAATATTAATCTTTAAAAATAATAATCTATTTTCCTTTATTTGGATTACCAAATTAAATTTTTTATTCAAAACATTTTAACAACCATGAATTGATCGATTTAATGAAATTTAAACTAATTTGTAAAATCAAATAAAATTTTGTTTCATTTTTGTTAACAAAATATATAATTGAGAGTATTTAAGAAGCAATCAAAAACTAAATAATTTAAATAAAAATTAATTTAAATTTCAATTTATTTTATATTTTTTTATTTTGAAGTTAACATATGGAAGTTTAAATATTTTTATTTGATATTATCATAATTTAGCCATTTTTAAATGAAAATATATTTAATTTTGCTATGTCTAATAATAATTAGGCATTTATTTTAATTAGAAATTAATCATAAACAATTGAAAATTAAAAATCTAATTAATAAGTTATTTTTGAAATAATTATTTATTAGGATATCAATTTAATATGCATTTTTTTTTGTAAGATTGCAAAAAATTTTCAAATAAACCTTTTTTGATAGAACAAATATCGAAATTTTTGTTGTGTAAACAAATAAACTAGCTTGATAAATCAAGTACGACCAAATTTTTACGCGTAACAACTAGATAAATAAATGTATGTATGGTTTTCTATATTTTTTTATTACAAATGATAAGGAAAAGTATCTTTTCTATTAAAATTATACGAAATTTCTTTAAAAAATAATAAATTATTCCAAATTATTTATAATAAATTGTCAAGAGAGGAAAATGGAAACAATTTTCGTTGGTTTAGCAATAGTTTTTATCATAGGTATCATTTTGATTTTCTGCGGTAAAAAGAAAGATGATGAAGATTAAAAGGAAACAAATAAATATGATGAAGTCTTGGTTTAACCTCAATGTAACATTTTAGAACTATTTAAAAATTTAAAACAAATCAATTAGATAATCAAGTATTAAAATTTTTATCTAATCAAAAGTGGATACTTTACCAACCATGACTCTCAATGAATTAGCTAAATTTGATGGAAAATAAAATAAAAAAGTATACTTAGCTTGCAAAGGATTGGTCTTTGATGTTAGTGAATCAGGTAAATTTATTTTGCATTCTTGTACTTTATTTGCTTAACATATTTTCACTTTAAATGTAGAATTTTATGTTGGTGATGGTGGTTATAGTGCTTTTGCAGGAAAAGATTGCAGTATTAACTTAGCTAGAATGTCATTTGAAACTAATGACTACAATAAATATGGTTAAGTTGAACTTACTCTCTCTGAAAGAGATGTTCTTGATTAATGGTATGAAAAGTACTACTCTAAATATAGAATTGTAGCTAAAATTTCTGAAACTAAGAAGGATAATTGAGTATTTTTATATAAATAAACATATAACCAATTAATTAATCCTAAAGTAGATTTTAATTTTTGTTCATGGATTAAGTATGATAAATTAATATAAAATAAAGGCAATAAATGATTTTAATTTATTTTTTTTATCTATATTTGTGAATTAAGGATAAAAATTACTTCTTAGGTAAAATAGAATATTTATAACAAAATAACTTAAATAAAAATATTTAATTAAAAAATAACTAACACTAAATTAGATAGATAACTAAATATTTTATTTATTGTTTTTATTCCTTTAAAATTAATTTTTTTATTTGTTTAAAAATATAACAATCAAATATTTGATCATTTTGTTTATTTTTTGTAACCATAAAATCCCTTCAAACAAGATTAATAAATTTTTTAAGGAGGTAATTTATTTTAAAAATAAAATGATTAAAGTTTTTAATTTTTTTTTACTATTTAAAAAGGAAAAATTTTAATTTTAAGATAGTAATAAATATAACATAATTGTTTGAGAATGAAAAGTAATAAAATAAACTTTAATATTTAAAGCTTTAAAGCATAAAATTTCATGAATCAAATTTTTTTGTATCCTATTAAAAAATGAAAAAATAATTTTTTGCTTTATATACGAACCATTATTAAAAAAAATTAATTTTTAATAGAAGATAAATTCCTAATTTTTATTTAAACTTAATAATTAAATTTAATAAATACACTTTTGAGCTATTCATCAAAAATTAAACATTTTGTTAGAAATAATTATTTCATTTAAAAGATTTAAGTTTGATTCAATACTTTTTATTTTTTGAATTTGATTTTATTCGATAAGAAATATTAATTATTAGACTAAATAAAGTTCTTAAAAAGCTAAATAGGAATTTTTCTAAATATAATATTCAAATTCGTGTTTAAAAATATAAATATTAGCTTATTGAACTAATTTAAATTATATGAACAGTAAACAATTTAATTCTTGATAATAAACATTCAGACAATACTATTAAATACAAATCTATAATAAATATAATAATTCAAATTTACTTTTAAAAATTATAATATATTTAATTGTTTTCAATTGTAATGAACCAGTAATATTATTTTTTATAAAAGCTGTCAAAGCATCTTAATTTAAACTTCAAACTCAAAAAAGTTATAGAAATAGTTTATTTTAATTTTTTTTAAATAACATATTTAGAGGGTTTAAGGTGTAAATTTGAAATATGTTAATTTATTTTAAAACAAATATTATTTGTTAGTTAAATTTTAATTTTAAAATTGGTAATTTATTTATCTATTTATTTGAAGGGAAAAAAATTGTTAATATGAATATCACAGTCAATAATTTAAAGGAAAAATGAATAAAATTATTAAATAGTTTTCAAATCATAGAATATTTTATCAATGTAATAGGAAAACCAATCAATATACAATTTAAATGAAACTCATTAATATTAACTTACAGGTCTTTTTATTAAATTTTTAATAGATAAAATCAAATAATTATTTTTTTAATATTTAAAAAATTTTCTGATACAGTTATATAATTTATAAAATAGCTTGAACAAATAAAAATCATAAATTTAATACTATATTAGAATATAAAATATATAATTTTATTAGTTATTTTAAACTTATTTGCCAAGTATTAACTAGTCTTTCTAAATTTAAAATTTTTGATAGATGGTAAACAAATGCCTTTATTCTAATAGTATTATAACTTACAAATTTTACTGCAAATAATGCATCTTTAATGATATTAAAATATTAATTCTTTTTAATTGTTTCAATTTGAAATTTTTAATGATCCTTTATGTGTTTTACCAATTATTGAAGCTAAGAATTTTTTGAATAAACTAAACACTTATGGTGAAAATGTTAGACCAGTAACTAACTCAAAAGAAAGATGCTCGCAATTCAATGAATCTAACTAGTAATCATATGAATTCTTTTCCATTTTTAATGCACGGTCAATTATCTCTTCTTCAGTAAAAAAAGAAATATCAAAACAAATTACTTCTAATTTTTTACTATCCAATATAAATTAATCAAATCTATCAAAAATAAATATTTAACCATTCTAAGATTTTTTGTCTATTCTAACATGTATAATCAAATCTTTTTTTAAAAAAACCCCAGCATGAAAATATTTTCCTCTATCTACTCTAAGCACCGAACCGCGCTTAAATGGTAATTCTGCATCATCTTTTTAAAAATCAATATCTACTTTCTAGATGATTTTTTAAGTAAAATTTTTGTAAAAGTGCTCTATATCTGGAAAAAGTTGCTTATATTATTCGTTTTGTAATAATTTCAAAAAATCTGGTTTATCAATCGAAATTAATTTACGAAGTTATATTGGTTAGTTTACTCCATTTCTATTTAATATACTATTTACTATTATTTGTATATTACTAATCTCTTCTATTCCATCAAAAGATAATTTAATTAAATTAGATCCAGTAATTGAATTGTATTTAAAATCTCTATGAGTCTCAAAAAGTTCTACAAAACAAATAATTATATTAGATTATTCATATTCAATTCCCTTATGATTAATTATTTGTCTTTTTAAAATAAATCCTTCAAAGTATTCTCAATCAGGTATAGTTTTAAGTATTTCTGATTTATAATTTTGAATTGAGTAATATGAATTTACTTCTTTTATAGATAGGGGTTCATTTGAAGAATTAATATATTATTAATAAAAAGAATCAATTTTATTCTTGGTGTCACACTAATAAACATTTGCTAATATTTTTCTTTTTCTTGTATTTAACTTTTCTTTACATCCATTAAATGTTAAATGATCCGAGGAATCAAAAAGATTAAATAGTAAAACATAAATAATTTAATTGAATTCTTAGTAAACCAGCTCTTTTTTCATCAACTCTTAAAGGTATTTAATACCGCAGTTCTTAATTACCCAATATAATGGATCATTTTAATTTAATTTAATCACGCAAGTATGAACTACTCTCACCTTATACCAAAGTAATTCAGATATGCAATAGTGGTATTTACATTAAGACGTTACAAGTTCAGTTGGTCCCTCTTAAATAAAGGAATGAATCTTTTTTCTTAAAAAAGCATCTATACTTTATTAAACCCACAAATCAGCCATATTTTTTTACTTTCCTTTATTTTATTTTCAACTTTTGATCTTTTTCTATTTACTAAAACTAATAGGATATTTATTTTTAATAAAAAATTTACTTATAGATAAAAAAACCATTTGCTTTTATTCCAATTTTCTAATTCAATTTTATCTAAATATTCTAATATGATTTTATCCAAATATTCTAAATGGATTTTGATTATTTATATTTAATATATTGCTTTAATATTTAGTAATATTAATTATTATTATCATCCACTTATTAATTTAATTTAATAAATGATATTATTAATTCATTACAAAAAAAATAAAAAATTAGTAATAAGAATTTAAAAAGAAAGATTTGTATCTTTAAATCAAAATACATTGTATCATATTCTTTATATTTTTTAATCATTATTACAAAAAAAAGTACAAAAAAATCAAATTTAATAAGTTTGTAGGAAAATGGAACAAAATTAAGTTGATAATATCATGAAATGTCAAAAGCATGTTAAAAACGACATAATTTATCTTTAAATAAATGAAATTAAAGAAAATAATAGTGTTTTCTATTGTGAAATTTGTGTTAATAGAGACTTTAACTTCAAACCTTAAAACTTTGTTAGAATCAAAGAGATTTTAGATTATTCCAAAGACTCAGTCATATTTAATTGGCCTCCTTTAGACAGCCATGATATCCAATAGCGCTTAATTGAGATTTTCGAAAATGGAGATAAAAAAAGTGAGAGCTTAAAAAAGAGAATAGAAGATTATTTTGAGAACCTAAAAATAGACACTATTTCTAAAATAGATGATTGCAAAAACTAGTTTCTAAAATATGTTACTGAAAATCCATTTAGTGAAAATTCTATTAAAAGTAAATATGAGGAATTTTCCAAAGGTGATCAATTAAATTAAATTATAAAAGAGAAAACCCATAATCCAAGTGAAGGAGAGTAAAATTACAGAAATTTCATTATTGAATTTATCGAAAAAAAGAAAGAAAATTCTGATAATTTGAGCAATATGATAGAAAAAAATAATTAGATATACAAAACAATCGACTTTGAGAAATTGAATTAGATCAAATAGATGATTATTGCAGATTTTGATTAAATTAATTGCATACTTTAAAGTAATCGTGTTTAAACTTTGAAAAATGATATACTGGAAAGTCTTGAATTTATTAAATCTAAGCACGATACTAAATACTAAGACCTTCATATTGAAAGAGACAACTTAAATCATTTTTTAACTCTTAAAATATAAGAATAAGAGTTAGGATATGGCACATATTATTATTCTAATAAAATACTTGAAAAGAACAAAAAATACAGATTTAAATTAAAGGTTTCTAACGTTGACATTTCTAACTCTGCAAGATTTGGATTTGGTCTTTGCAGAGACTAAATTAAGGATTCTGCCATCCTTTTGTAAGATAATATTTTCTTCCATGCAAGATTATCTCAGTTTTCACTGAATCCTACTAATCTCACCAACAGCGTTATTAAATTAGTCAAAGGTGACTTTAAGCACTGCAGCAAAGAAATAGAAATAGAAATTAACATTTTCTTAGAACAAAAAATATTTAATATTATTGAAGCTAACCATAATTTTGAAATCACTGTTGCTGACTAATACAAAGAAAATCTATCAAATTATGAGTCACTTAGATTTTATTTACTACTAGATACCTTTATTCAATTTTAGTTTATTGAAGCAATTGAGATTTGATTAAAAAATAATTTATAAAGTCTAATTTTGCTTTTAATTGTCTATTTTTTAAAAAAGTATATTATTATTTTATTTAATTAATTTTATTAATAAAAAAATGTGTGATTTTCAAAATTTTTACTTTATTCTAAACTTACAAAAATAGTAGAAAAATATTTGTAAAATTAGAAATTTATTTTTTATTTTTACAACGAGGTAACTGTGATGTTTTATTTTAGTAAATATGTAAATATAATTGTCCATTAAATAAATATTTATAGCAATCAGTAGATGTAATATAGATATTGGAATTAAACATATACTTTGCCCAAAAAAGAAAAATCTAAAGAGTAATAAATAATTTTTTAACTATTTTATATTCTTAAAATAAACTAATTCAGCTTAATTTATCATTCTTAATCCTAAAATATTTAATTTTTGCATTAAATAATTATATTACTATATAGGTCTTAATAATCATTCTTATATAAAAAGCAACTAAATATATATTACCCGCTTATTCAGTGTAATTATTATATGAAATTTATTCATAAATTAATTTTAATATTAACTTAAAAAATTAAAAATTCACTTTTATTCTAAATAATTAAATTATATATTAATTATTATTTCAATCATTTTTTATTTTTAATTTACAATTATTTTTCTATTTTGTAAAAAAGAATAAAAAATAATCTTATACTTAGTTTATGATATTCTAATTTATTTTTCTTAAATTAATGAATTCACCACATTAAAAGATGATATGTTAATTTATTCTGTTTTGTATTATTATTTTATTTAAATTTAATTTTCTGTAATTTAAAAACTAATTATTACTATTATTATTATTATTATTATTATTATAATTGTTATTATCTAATCATATCGATTTGAATTCAAAAAAATTTGTTTGATAATTTATGTGGTTGTTAATTTATTATTATTAAAAAGATTTATAAATATTTGTTGCTAAGAAATATTCAAGTGATGGATTTAATTTGTTCATCTCATAAAAGGAAGTGTGAGTATATTTGCTTGAATCCTCAATGTTATATTCAAAACAAAGATTTTGAGCTTGTTTGCCCTTAGTGTGTATTAAATGGGAAACACAAAAGTCATGATGTTGTTGATTATTTTCTTTTTGTTGACTCTCTACATAATGCGATAAATACTGAAATTAATGTTAATCAGTATCAATAGATTATAAGCGAGTAAATATAAAAATAAGTCCAAGTTATTACAGAATACCTCATGCAATAATAAAATACTATTTAATCTTAGTTTTTGAGATTGTGCAAAGATTTAAATAGAGAAAAGAAATAGGCTTAGCAAACTCTTGATGACTTTGAAAAAATTATAAATTAGCATGATAAATAGGATTTCTATAAGCTAGAAAGCTTTAAAATTTCTTAGTTCGACATGCAACGATTAGTTCACATGTATAATGGAAAGGTAGGGATAGATTATATTATTTAGAGCACTTAGAAGGAGCTTTAAACATTAAAGAAAGCTATTGACAATATTATTTCAGAAGAACATTACTTCAATGACCTTACTTAAACTTTTTAAAACACAAATTATTTAATTAATTCTCCTAAAAAGATAAATACAATAGATATTATTTCAAAGTAGAGCAATATAGGTTTATAGAGGCAAAATAGTTTGTCTTTTTTAATAGGAAAAAAATGCTTTTGCTAGATTGACTTTAAGAGCATTTTAATTGCTAACTAAGGATTTGTTAAACTTATCGATGTTTAAACATAAACAATAAAAAATTCATTTTAATTCATTAAATTAAGATAGGGATTTGATGTAGAAATAAATAAAGTTTAGTAAGTTAAGGGTATGTTTTTTTATTTTAATAAAGGTTAAAGCATTATAGAAATTAGATCTATTTATGACAAATAAATTTAGAAAGTACTCAATTTTGATTTTTGTATATCTTCCTGTTTCATACAAAAGAATCTTATGTATTTAGGTTCAACACTAGGAGAAATATATGTATTTAACTACAAAACAAATAAATTCATATTCTAATTTAAATCTGAATTGTCTGAAATTGTTATTTCCTTGCAATTACTACAGCCAAATATTTTATTAGGTATTTTTATTTCAAAAATAAACATTAAATTTATAAAGAATAACAATTAAAAGTGGGATAGATTGAAGATTTTGAAAGTGGAAGGGTTAGCATTGTTGACTTATCGACAAGGAAAATAATTAAACACTTCACTTAATACCCAGATATAGAGCTAGAAAATTATGTTTTAGAACTTATAAAAGTTAACTCCCTTTCTTTTATATGTGGCTTTGGAGACTTAAGATTATACAAGCTAAATCCTTTTAAAAATACTCTGCTAAATAAGTATTCGTTTGAGTGGGAGTTATTTCATGATTCATAAATTTACAGAAATAAATTTTTATTCCTCAAGGAGATAGATTTTATACTAATTTATGATTTAACATAAGACAAAGTTGTTCATTAAATAAGCATTTCTTCCTTCCTAACTTAGAGAGTTATTGGTCTTTATTTTATTTAAAATTCATTAGTAATTATATCTGATAGAGGCAAGGTGGATATTCTTGCATTAAGCAGCTGATTAGTAAAATTAATTATATGTTTACAAGTAAATTTTTTTATTAATCAGTGTGTTGATTCATTAAAATTGAACTTAAAATATAAAATCAATCTAATTTCAAAATAACTTATTTACATACTAGAAAACTGGTTTCTTTTTATAGCAATTTATTATCCTTAATTTTTCTATATTGGAATAGCTTAAAATGAAATAAAAATTCTATAAAATAAATATTTTTAATTTTATTTTGTGATAAAAATAAATAAAATTCACCTATCATAATTTCAGTTTTACAAATATATAAAATAAAGACAAATTAATTCATGTTATTTGCATTTAGAAATATTTTTTTTTAAATTATCCATCTATCCAACTAACTTTATGGATTATTTTATTCATAAATGAAAGAAAATAGCAACTAATCTTTTGGCTTTAAGGTACTTACTCAATATTTTTTATTTATGTGATTTATTAACTTCAGTGTGACTATCAATAGATATTAGAGGTAATTAATAAATAATCAGAATAAATATTTTAATTATTTTTAATGAATAAAATAAAAATAAAAAAGAAATAATATTTTATATTAAATTTTGATAATCAAAAAATATTTCTTTTATTTATTTTGATCTTTAGTTTAAAAATATATATATTAAGATCATAATAAACATTAAATGAAGTGCTGATAATAAAGAAAGAGAGTATTTTTGTTTTAATCCAATTTTATATTAAAAGATATTAAAATCCAAAACAAAATAAGTTATTTTTACTAGAAAGAAAGGGTCAAGTTTTAGAGACTAGTGGAGTGTACTAATCCAGAACCTAAACCTGAGGCACCAGAATCACCAATTTTATTGTAACTTTTGATATATTGATAGAATATTAGTTAATTAGTAAGAAGGAAAAATAAGTAAAAAATATGAATTGAGAATGAACAAACTTGTAAATAATTTTAGTAAAGGTTGAAAATGAAAAATGACTTAAATTAAAAAAAAGGTAATCAAAATCAAAAAGGAAATAAAACAAATAAAAGGATTATTTTTGTTTTAAACCATGTTGATTTAAAAATATCTTAAGATAAAACAAATAAGTTACATTTACCTTAAATTAATAGTCAAATTTAAGAGATTGGTGCAGTTTGCTAATGCAAAACCTAAACCTGTTGTGCCATTTGTGCTTATTTAATTTTCACTTTTTAAATATTGAAGAAAATATTAATATGTTAAAGGAAAAAAGAAAAAAAGTGAGTTAAAAATAACTAAACTATTATTTAAGCAAATAAAAAGTAATTTAAATTTAAAAAAAAATTAAGTTTCAAAATTAAAATAATTCTAATAATAAGAGTATTTTTGTTTTAATCCATTTAGATATTAAAAAGTATCATTATCTAAAACAAATATGTTGTTTATACATTAAATCAAGTGTAAGTTTTGAGAGATTAATGCAGTTTTCTAATTCAGAACCTAAGCCTGAGGAACCTTCATCGCCAATTTAATTTCGACTTTTTAAATATTGAAGAAAATATTAGTTAGTAAGAAGGTAAAATTAAGAAAAAATATGAATTAAGAATAAACGAGAAAATAATTTAAGCAAAGATTGAAAATTAAAAATGACTTAAATTAAAAAAAATAATCAGAATCAAAAAATAAATATTTAAATAAAAAAAATAATTTTGTTTTAATCCAATTTGATATTAAAAAATTTCACAATCCAAAACAAATAAGCTGCTTTTACCCAAGAGTAAGTGTTAAATTTGAGATATTAATGCAGTTTGCTAATGCTGAACCTAAGGATGAGACACCAAAAGCACCAATTTAATTTCCACTTTTAAATATTGAAGAAAATATCAGAAAGTTAAAAGAAAAATGAATAAAAAATATGAATTAAGAATAAAGAAACTAGTAAATAATTTAAGCAAAGGTTGAAAATGAAAAGTGACATAAATCAAAAAAAAGATAATCAGAATTAAAAATTAAATAAAGCATTTTTTTAAAATCTATTTTGGTATTTAAAAAATATCACAATCAAAAACAAATAAATCGTTTTTACTTGAGATAGAGTGTCAAATTCGAGATATTAGTGCAGTTTTCTAATTCAAAACCTAATTCTGAGGTACCTTCATCACCAATCTAATTTTCACTTTTTAAATATTGAAGAAAACATTAGTTAGCTAAAAAATGTAGAAAAAATATGAATTAAGTAAGAATAAACAAACTAGTAAATAATTTAAGTAAAAGTTGAAAATGTAAAAAAAAATTAAATTAAAAAAAACATAATCATAATCAAAAATAAACAAATCAAATATAATGAGAATTGTTTTAAACCTTTTTGATTTTAATAATTATCACAATCCAAAATAAATAAGCAGAGAATTAATGATGGGGGCTTTATTTAGAGCACGAGGAAAAAATCCACTTCCTCCTATTAATAACTATTGGCAGGGTGAAATCCACATTTTGCTCCTGCTCTAAAAAAAGCCCTCCTTTTTAATTCTCTAAAAGCTGTTTTTACTATAGATCAAGTGTTAAATTTGAGAGTTTAGTGCATTTTGCTAATCCAGAAACTAAGCCTGAAGCACCTATTGAACCAATTTAATTTTCACTTTTTAAATATTGAAGAAAATATTAATTAGTTAATGGAAAAGTTTATAAAAAATATAAATTTAGTATAAATAATTTAAGCAAGAATTTAAAAATGAAAAAAAACCTAATCAGTTTCAAAAAGTAAATAAACCAAATCAAAATATTTTTTTTTTTAATAAATTTTGATATTAAAAATATCACAATACATAAGAAGTAAGCTGTTTTTACTAGAGATAAAGAGTCAAATTTGATAGATTAGTGCAGTTTCCTAATGTAAAACCTAAGTTCGAGGCACCATCTGCTCCAATTTTATTAGATCTTTTTAAATTTGGAAGAAAATATTAATTAGTTTGAAGGAAAATGAAGAAAAAATATGAATTAAGAATAATCAAACTAGAAATATATAAGCAAAAGTTGAAAATGAAAAATTACTTAAATTAAAAAAAACATAATCAGAATAAAAAATTAAATAAATCAAATAAAAAGAATATTTTTATTTTAATCCATTTTGATATTAAAAAGTATCACAATCCAAAACAAATAAGCCATTTTTACATGAGATAAAGTGCCAAATTTAAGAGATTTTAGCACTTTGCTAATGCAGAACCTAAGCTTGATGAACCAATTGCATCAATACAATTGTAACTTTTTAAATATCGAAGAAAATATTAGTTAATTAGAAGGAAAAAGGAATAAAAATTATGAATTAAGAGTAAACTAGTAAATAATTTAAACAAACAAAAAATGACTTAAATAAAAAAAATATAATGAGAATCAAAAATTAAATAAATCAAGTAAAAAAAGTATTTTTGTTTTAATCAATTTGATATTAAAAAGTATTACAATCCAATACAAATAAGATGTTTTACCTGAGATCAAGTGACAAATTTGATAGTTTAGTGCACTGTGCTAATCCATAACCTAAGACCGAAGCACCTTATTTATAAATTTTGTTGAAACTTTTGAAATATTAAAGAAATTATTAGTTTGATACAATGAATAAAAAAATATATATATATATTAAGAATAAACTATTAAATAATTTAAAAAAAGGTTGAAGATGAAAAATGAGTTAAACTTAAAAAAATTTTGAGAATTAAAAATAAAATAAAAAGAGTATTTTTGTTTTAATCTATTTCGATGTAAAAAAATATCACAATCCAAAACAAATAAGATGCTTTACCTGAGATCAAGTGTCAAATTTGATAGTTTAGTGCACTATGCTAATCCAGAAGCTAAGCTTGAAACACCTACATCACCAATTTAATTTCGACTTTTTAAATATTGAAAAGTATATTAGTTAGAAGAAAAAATGAATAAAGATATGGCTTTAGAATAAAATAGTAAATAATTTAAGCAAAGGTTGAAAAATTAAAAATGACTTAAATTAAAAAAACAAAAAAAAAAATCAAAACCAAAAATAGATAAATAAAATAATAAGAGTAATTTTGTTTTAATCCAATTTTATATTAAAAATATCACAATCTAAAACAAACAAACTATATTTACTTGAGATCAAGTGTTAAATTTAAGAGATTAGCACACTTTGCTAATGCAGAACCTAAGTCTGAGGAAATTTCATCACAAATTTAATTTTCACTTTTTAAGTATTGAAGAAAATATTAGTTAGCTAAAAAAATGTCGAGTAAATAAGAATTAGGAATAAACAAATTAGTAATTAATTTAAGCAAAGGTAGAAAATAAGACAGAAAGATATAAATATTAATTTGAAAATATAAATAAATAATAAAGTATATGAGTGAGAATATTTCTTTTCAAATAATTTTAATTTGTTTTGAATGATAATATAAATAAGATTAACGATAATAAACATAATTTACTTGAGAGAAATATGGAGATCAGTGTGAGTTTAAAGAGAAGAGTTTAAAAACTTTTTTAATGATAAAAATAAAATTAAAAAATAATTGATTAAAAATAAAATAATTACAAATTTAAGATATTAATATTTATTTTGTTATTTCATTTATTTTTTTATATATTTTATTAGAAACAATTTTATCTAGGTTTAATAAATTATAAAAATGATTAGTAAATTATTTATTTTTTAATAAGAATTAATTTTGATACAAAGGTCAAATTAAATTGAGATAAAATATAAATTTAAATAATTAATTATAAATACAAGAAATATAAATAAATATTATTAAAAGATTTTAACATAGATTCTCTTTTTTCACTTTTGATGTTAAAGAAAGTTTTTTTCTAAAAAATTTAATATTGAGGAGTGGAGTTAAACAATAAGGATATTCATAATATAAAACTATTTAATAAATTACAATAAATAAATAAATAATATTTTAAAATTTAATCTGGCTTATTTTATTTTTAAACAGATTTCACTTTTTTGAAGAAATAAATGATTCCAAGAATTGCTATATTTATATATTTGAACCTGTAAATGTATTGTATTCTTGATCAGAAACTGTATGGCTTTTTATGAAACTTTAAAATTAATCAATATCTATGAGATGATTTTGATAGTTTGGAATTTAAATATATTTTCCATTATACTTAATTCCAATACTGAAGCGATTATTTATTTTATTATCATCATTTGAAGGGGCTTACATATCATTTTGCTTTTGGTATAATTCAAATGTAAAATTAGCACAATAAGGAGGGTATTATTCTGTTGTTTTTGTTTTAGATTAAAGTTCGCTCTTTTATTTATTTAAATTTATTAGTTCAAATAACTATAATAGTGGTACAATTCTACTATCGTGAGTGAATCCAAGTATCATATTCATTTTTGTTTAGTTTTGCATTTTTAGATCAATGATTTTAACTAAGTAAGTAAGCAAAGGACTTATAGTTACTCTACTGTAATATTAAGTATATTATCCATGCAATTTTTAGAAAGCTTTAAGATAATTTAGTAAATCATATTCGAATTCGGTTAAATTATAACTTATTCCAAAGTATTTCTAACTAAGAGATATATCAAACATAGAAGAAACATCTAAATAATTAAAATCTTCATGAAGTCCAATCTTTTTTTTAATTTATTTTAACTCCCTTTCAAATTACTAAATTTCTTCTTACACAACTTTCATGTTTTATTTTTTTTATTCATCAATAACATTCTTTTTGTTTGGTAAAGTTGGATTTAAAATATGATCATCAACCCCAAAATTTCTTATTGGAAAAGGATAAACTTTTAATTCATTATCATATAATTCGCAGATTTATTGAGTTTATGAGTTAAATTTTGAAGAACTATCATAAGAATAGGGAGGATTTATAAGATTATTCTAAATACTTCGACTATTTATTTTGATAGATTCTTCTGGATATAAGCCTTACATAAAAGAATTAGCACTCTGAAGGCATCTACTTGAATTAGATGAATAAACTGAAATCTCATTTATATCGTAGTTATTTGATATAAGTTTCTTTTCATTAATATATTCTTCTCTTATTATCTGTCCTAATTTTTTTTACTAGAGCATTCCAATCTGAGTTAAGTGGCCTTTATATTTAACCTATTGATCGTAATATTGATGACCACTTAAATGTTGTCCTTTCATTGAATATCTGTGCCCATGTCTAACCAATTTATAGGCAAAAATCAGGCTATGTTGGTTAATTAATTGATTTGAAGAAAAGTAATTCTTTATTTTATAGGCATTCATGTTTTTTAGTAGTTAAGTAATTAATTAATTACTTCTAACATAAAATAAGTAATTCTAATAAAGATCTTCTTAATTAAGTTAATAAATCAAAATAGATAAACTATTTCTTTAATAAAAACCATCAATAAAAAAATTGGATTTTCAAAATTGAAATACTTTATGTAATCAAAATAAATGCTGGAATTACTATAAATTATGATTGCATTTTATATTTATAAATAAATATGATTTTTTAAAACTATAATGGGCTTTTCAGATTTTAAATACTCTAAAAATAGTATTAAATTATTTTAAAAAATAAGTGTATAAAGTATATTAATAATAGATTTATCTTATGATAACTAAAAAGACTATGATTGAAAAAAATAAGAGATTAAAATTATTAATTAAATATCTAATTTTATGTTTCAAGAATTAGAATTAGGAGATTTAGTATACTAAAAAATTATGAAACTAAAAGAGGAACATTACAATAATCTATTTTAAATTATTTTTGCAACTCTTTTATTCATTTTAAATTAAATTCATTATATTTTTGAATAAAAAAAACAGATATTTTATATACAAAATATTTATAAATCTATTTTTTTTTTTTAATTTAATATATCACTGTTAGTATTTTTTAAGTAAGTCGATATTTATCTAAACATAAAACCTTAAAATTATTTATAAATGTTATGTAGAATACATAAATAAATAAAACACTTTTCATATCTATTAATAGCAATTTTACTTTATCTAAAATAAAATCTAATTTTATTGTAGTTCATATTATTTAATTTTTAAAATAAGCATTTATTATCCATGAACTTATTATTATTATTATTATTACTATTATTGATTTTTGATGTTTTTATACATATTTTGAAAATGAAATGTTAATGAATATGTCAGTGAGTATCAAAAAATCTTTAATTTTTATTACTCAAATAAAATAGAAAAATGGTAGTATAATAAGAACTATATATTTTGAAGTATATGTAAATAAATAGGTAAAAATACTTTTCATACCTGTTAAAAGCAAAGTTTATCCTTTGATTTAATTAATTAGTTTTACATTATCTAAAATAAAATCGAATTAATTCTAATTCACTTTATTTATATTTTTAAAATATGCATAAAATTTCCAAATCTCACATTTTTTGGATCTAATGGATATTGACTTTAAATGTTTTTGCTAAAAATTTTTTTAAAAGGTAGAGTTAGAGAATCTGTAAGTATCAAAATATCATCTGGTTAAATAATATTTTCTTTTAACTTAAAGCACATATCACTATAATTTATAAAATCAGTTGATTGATTTAACTAAGTTACTGATTAATTTCCTTTTCCTTACTTTTATATGTAGAGCATATTTTCTATTTTATCATAATTTTTTAGAGACTTTGATATATAAATATCATTTTCAAGCTTAAGAACTGCATTCACAGATACTAATTACTATTGGAGATTATAGAGCAAACTTTTTTACATTTTTTACTAACATAAAAACATATAGCTGTTTAATTCACTATTCAAAAAGCTATTTTGAAGCATACTTAGGCAACTTTCAAAGGCTTCCAAATATTATTGATTTTAAAAGTATATAGATGTTGTAATAGATTCGTATAGAGTCTGCTTTAAGTATTCATTAAAATTCTCAAAATTGGAGTAAAAAATACAAGCAATAAAGCTGGATTAAAATTTCTAAGTTTCATAATTTTAATCTTAGATTGTTTAATCATTTGGATTAATTTATTTAGGTAATTCAATCACAAAATAAGATGAGACTTTTTAAACGTTTTTAATCCTAGTTTAACAGGCAAATTCATATTTTATAGAATCGCTTTCTTTAGACTAATAATCTAAATAGTAGATATCGTGTCCAATATTATACATTTTTTTAAATTATTTTTACTTTATCTTTTTACTTTCAACTTATTATTAATATTATATGATTCAATCTAATTTGATTAGCAATTATCAGAAATAAATTTTCTATATAAATATAATAGCCATAATAGACTAATAAATAATATTTAACAAATTTAATCAATAGGTAAAAATGGATTTAAAATATCAGAGATACAAATAAATAATTTTATAAATAATTTAAAAAATATGTTATTATTAAAAATAATTAATCTTCAAAAGAATTCTAAAAATAAAAATATACTGATAATTCATACAAAATTATATTACTTTAAAAATGTAAATTAAATAATTAGTTTAAGCAAAAATTTAATTTTTAATTTTTTGTTAAACTCCTTTATGAACAAGTTATTTAATAATCATAGTAATTAACTAAAGAATACATATATAATTTATTTTATAAAAATAATTAGCTAATAAAGTTATTACAAATTTTTTAGACTGTTTAATTTTCTTAAATTAATAGTAATTATTTATAAAATTGAATTAAGAAAGCATAAAAATATCTAATGAATAAACAACTTACTAAGATAATTTGATAGGAGATATAAAAAAATCCAAAAATTATATCAAAATTTTATTTTAAGGAAATACATATGATATGATACATCATCTTCCTATTATCGAGGATATAACTTTCTGACATCTTAAAGAATGGTTTTATCATAACATTAATTACTAGTCAAAATTATTTCTTGTAGATTTTAAGTAAGATTTTACTTAATTTGATAATAATTACTTTACTAGTCTATCAAATGTTCTAATTTATCTAACTTTTGATATTTGTTATCAATTTTTATATACCATTAATTGCTTACTAAATCTAAAGTACTGATTGATTTAGAAACATATATTTTATCTCCTACTTTCAACATTAAGCTTACCATAAAATAGTCTATCAAGCTAGAATAAAAATTCCCTTTTTTGTTGAAGTTTTTTTGAGATTCTGAAGAATAAATGAAGTTTTTAATAGCAGAAATCAAATTTTCAAACCCTTCTTAAAGGTTGCCTTGTTTAAAATAAATGTTTTCCTTCAAGCAGGAGGCGATAAATTTTTTTACATTTAGCGAAATATTCTGTTAAAAGTCATACATGATTCCAACTATCATATTTTATTTTTAATTTTCTTTTAAGATATTTGAATTAGGATAGAGCTTATCTAAATCTAAAGCGAAGTAAGAGACTTGATCCTAATCTAATTGATTGTAATACTCACAAGCGAACTCATAGTTCGAATCAGAGACTTTACCTTCAATAAATTGAAGATAACAGTTTTACAAAACAAAACACCCCATATTTTTATTCCAAAAGCTATTTCTTTTAAGTAATATGTTCAGCTTTATTATTAAAGAAAAAGCATATCTTTATGAAAAAAAAACTATATATTTAAAATATTATCAAAATATTTGAAAAGCTAGTTGTTAAATAAGAATATTTGCTATTAGATTGACTATTTAAAAAATTGAGTTGATATTGAACTAGTTTAAATTGATATTTATTCATTATGAATTTGCTAAAATTTAATAATTTTGTGCTATAACCATAAAATAAACTTTAAAGTTATAAAATTCTTTACATTTTTTTTTATTAGTTTTAAAGATTATCTTGTAAACATATATTTAAAAATTATATTTATTGTTAAAAATTGATTACTCTTTTACTATTTTAGTAAAATAAATATGTTTGTCAAATAAATTTTGTAAAGTAAAAGTACCAAACAAACATTAAGGTTTTAATTAATTATCAATTTAATTTTGTTTTTGAATTTGAAAAGACAATTATCTAATTAGATTCTAGTTAAAATATTTATTTTAAAATTTTAGTCCTTATAACATTTATATTCTTTTTATATAGAAAGTGTGTTATAAAAATCTATTTTATTAGACTTGCTCCTTTATTTATTTAATAAACTGATATAAGGTATTGAAATATATAATCAATTTTTATATTATTATTTTATTATCAATCAATATTAAGGTATATTTATTAATTTTGTTGGATTACAAAAATAAATTGTAAAAAGTAATTAATTATTTTATTTAATGTGTTTTTTTCTTAGCTTGCTTGCTTGTTAGCATTTTTTTACTATAAAATGTTGCTGCTTAGCAAAATCAAAAGATTCTATTTTAACTCTTTAATAAATTTTGAATTTTTTGTGAGAACCATAAATATATGAGTTATTTCAATAGTAATTAATTAAAAAAATCTAAAATAATTTATTCTATCAAAATTATGAAAATAGTAATTAACTAAAAAAATAATAATTATATTTTAAGGATAAATAGTGTAAAATTTAATATTAATATCAATTAATAGTAAAAAAAATAAAGAAACCCCTTAAAATTATCTTTGGAATGAATAACTAACTTATTATGATTACTCTTTAAGTGATATAAAATTTGAATACAAAAATAAATCAAAATTTTATTTTAAGAAAATAAGTATGATATGATATATCATATTCGTGTTAGCGAGGATATAAATCCTTGATGTTTGAAACAATCATACGATGATTACATTATTTGCTAGTCAAAATAATTTCTTTTAAATTTTTAGTAAGATTTTATTTAATTTGATAATAATTACTTTAATAGTCTACCAAATCTTCTTATTTATCTAACTATTAATAATTATCATAATAACTGTCATTCATTTTTATGTACCATTAATTATTTACAATATCTAAAGTACTGATTGATTTAGAGATATATATTTTATCTCCTACTTTCAGCATTAAGTTCACCATAAAAAAATCTACCGATCTAGAATTAATTTATCCTTTTTTGTTGAAGTTTTTTTGAGATTCTGAAGAATAAATGAAGTTTTTAATGGCAGAAATCAAATTTTCAAATCCATCTAAAAACTCGCCTTGTTTAAAATAAATGCTCTCCTTCAAACAGTAGGAAATAAACTATTTAACATTTAATGAAAAATTATATTAAAAGTCATACAATACACCAACAATCATGCTTTATTTTTCATTTTCTTTTAAGATATTTGAATTAGGATAGAGCTCATCTAAATCTAAAGCGAAATAAGACGCTTGATTCTATACTAGTTGATCATAACACTCACAAGCAAACTCATAACTCGAATTAGATTTTTTTCCTTCAATAAATTGAAGATAGCAGTTTTCCTCAACATAACATGCCATGTTTTTATACAAGAAGCTATTCCTTTTAAGTAAATTATTAATTCAACTTAATTATTAATATATTAAGCTAATATTTTTTAAAAATATAGTTGTTTGTTTAAAAACGATGTTTTTTATTGACTGTTTATTTAATTCATATAAAAGTTTTTCTGTTCTAATGAATAACTTACTTTATAGATTTTTTGTGTGAAAATAATCAGAAATTTTAATTTTTGATAAAAATGAACTATTTGCTTTGCTAATTAGCAATATTTTAGCTAAACAAATATGTTTGTTTGGCAAATAAGAATATAAAGTATTAAGCACAAAAACCTAAGTTTTAAATTATTTTCAATTTTGTATTCACTAATTTATAATATAAATAAGTATTCTTTAATTTTTTTTATATTCTTTAAAAAAAATAAATAAATACCTAAAAAATGAAATTTAATACTTTTATAATATTTAAATAAAATAACTATATTTTTTAGATTTAATCATTTAACAAATTTATTTTTATGCAATCATCTTTTTAATTTTAGATAAAATTATTTTTATTTAATTAATATAAAAATTTTAGTTTTTCTAATAATCTTAGTGTTAATATTTTTAAAATGTATATTGTTGTATTCTCAGTTAATATTAAAGAATATTTATTTTATAAGTTAAGAAAATAAATTGCATAAATAATTAATATTTTTTTTATGTGTTTTGCTTGTTTGCCTTTTTTTTAAAGTAAAATACCAAAAGCAAAAATGATGAGATTAGATTAAAATCAATAATTTTTTATTATTAATTTTAATATTCATTTTTCTGTCGATAAAATATTATTCAAAACAGGAATTATTATCAAAATAAAAAATCCCCAATTAAGATATTCTTAAAATCTTAAACTTTAAGTTAAGTATATATTAAGTCAGATTCGAAAAATAATGATTAACATTATTTAATTTTTATTTAGTAGAATCAAAAGATTTTTTACAAGATATTAATAAATTAATCTTCAAAATTTTAATTTTAGAAAATACATGTGAGTATTATTAATCTTCCTTTTTGGGTATTAAGTAAGTACTTTTTCAGTAATTTAATTAGTAGGACATTAATTGCTGCTTAAAATGATCTCTCTTATCTTTTTTGCACCCACTTTAAGTTGATAAACATAATTGTCATACGCTATAACATCCTTAAGAATATTAACTTCATTAAAGCTTTCTACAAGTTTAATACCCAAGCTATTTTAAAGTTTAATGCACCATTTATTTTAAAACATCTCCTGTTTAGAGATAGACCTACTCATGTAAACATGGCTATCTATAAACATTATAAGATTAATTATCCCAAAATAATTTTCTTTGTTTCCATCATATTTAACATATTAAGAAGAAGCCTTCAATGACTCAATTGAGTTTAAAAAAGCATAAGCACCTTATATTATATTAGAAAATCCTTCCAAATATTGTTTATTTTACAAGTAAATATTTTCAACTAAGCTGCTTTATATATAACTTTTTAACTTTTCAGCCACATATTCTTATTAATCATAAATAATTCCTGCTATGAAGTTAATTTTTGTATCTTTTTATTACTAACCTTCAATCAAACCATTCAAATCAAATGTAAAATAAATTGCATTTTTTTAAGATGATTATTATCGATGCTCACATGCAAATTCATACTATACTAAAGAAATTTTACCTTCAAGAAACTATAAAAAGCATTTATTGAGAACAAAACAACCCATTTGCAAACTAATTAATTTATTTTTTTATTACTTTATTAAAATATCTAATAATTTTATCAGATAGTAAATTAATTATTCATCTAATTAAAAAAATAGATTCGATTTATTTTACAGTCTAAAATGATATAATTAATAATCGATAGTTGAAGTAACAAAAAAATACTAATAAAGAAAAACCTAACATTTTCTATTTTAAATTTTAAATTAAAAATTTTAAAATAATTTGATATAGTTTAAAAAAATTTAATACTTTTTTTAATTAGGATATATTTAAATAAATAAATGAAAAAGGTTTTAATTTTTTATTTATTTATTTATTTATGTTTTCTTTATATAATTTTTTACATTTTGATTAATATAAATTCTGCTTATTTAAACTTTGTAAATATAATTCTAAAAACTGTTTACTAAATTTATTTTGAATATTTTTCTAACTTAAAGTTTGTAAATTTATATCTAAAAAATTAATATTAATTTGCTATTTAGGTTTAAATACATAATGCTAAAGATTAGGATTAAGTATATTTAATAAAATAATTTTTCTGATTGTATATAATATGTTAATATTCATTTTTCATTTAAAATAAATATTGAAGTTACAAAATCAAAATATCTCTAATGAATTTTATTATTTTGCCTAAATAAATAATAGAATCTATCAAATATTTGCCTAATTTTAAGAAATTGAATCTTAAATGGGGTAGAGATCTAAATTTAATCCTTTTTCTTTTGTCGCTTTTTTATTTTTGATCAAAAAAATTAATTTATCAGCAACATTAAGAAAGAGTAAATAGAAAAATAGTGTCTAAAAATATATTATAGATTTATAAGTGCTGTGTCATTTTATATATATAGTCTATCTTAAATTTAAAACTTTTTAGCTTAAGATAAAAATCTGTTAATAAATTATCACTAAACAAGTTTAATTTGTTAAAGAATACTTAGTAAATACATTTGTAATCAATAAAAATACAAAATTTAATTAAAAACTAAGATTTATTTTGAATATAAATTTATTTCAGGGTAATTAATATCAAAGTAAAGCTGAAAATAATTACTTTAATAGAAACAGGTTGATTATATTACAGATTTCAAGTATATGAATAGAGATTGTGCGATTTGAATGTTTATCTTTATCCACAAAATAACTATAACTAGGAAGGTGCATATTATCTTCAAAGATTGATTAATGCTAAGCTGATTATTTATATTTTTGAATAGTTTACTCAAAATAATAGCTTTGATTCTCGATAATTAGAAAATAAAGAAACAATTTATAGAGGGGTATTAATTTATCAAAAATAAATAATATCTAAAAGAATAATAATAAATTTATCAATTAACTAATTAATTACCAAGTTTAACAAGGATAAGACAGATAGATAGATATTATAATAAATTACATACCTAGCTAGCAAAACATGATCACTGTTATAAATGACTGCAATAACTCATCTTTGCAATGTGGAATGACCATAACAGCCAGCTTATATGCTTTTTCTGTTATGGTGTTTTCATTGATTTGCATAATTAAAATGTGGAGATCTACTTTAAATTTAAAATTTGAGTCGCTCTCTTTATTTACAACATTTATTCAAAGCATGCTTCAATTCATATAAAATTTTTTGGTAGAGGATATTCGTGTCCTTCTCAGCAGCTAGTTTGTACAGGCGATTACTTTTTCTTTTGTGGCAATGAGCTTTACTCTGCTTTATTTCAGGTCAAATATTTTGAAGCCTCAAAAAGATTAGTAAGCCAAGCGCATAATTTTAAGGATATTTATAATTTATAAGCTTTTAATAATCGTGATTGGAATTTATGTGCTCGCAACCTTGAAATAAGGAGATTGTTAGAACTGGTTTTCTTGGAGCTATTTCGTTCCTCTATCGTTAAGTGGTTCTTCGATGTTGATTAGTTTTGTTTTTGGTATAGGTCTTTACAATAAAATATAATAGGAGAACATCATTGATTTAGAGTAAAAAAATGAATAGTAAGATTTGTATATACAAAAAAAAGGCTATTTGCATCACCTTTTAAAGAACTAGGTCCGTACTATCATTCTTACATATTTATTCACAACTGTTGCTCAAATAGCTTTGAACGTAATCAGAGAATACTCTATAGAACAAACAATAGTCTGTACAGATGATTACAAATTTTCTACAATAAAAAATGAATCTGAAGTATTTTTATTTTTCTTTTCGCTGGTAGAAATAACTCCTTGTTTGATTGTGCCTTACGTCTTTTACTACATTCCATTTTCTAAGGCTAAAATTAATAAAAACCATGAAGATTTAATTATTAAGTTTGAAATAGAAAACTCTTCAGATGAAGATTCTACTAGCAACAGTAGACAAGCTAGTCTATAGAGTAGTTTATGTGAAGAAACAAATTAAAATTCGATTAATTAATACGATGATGAATACGAATAATCCAGTGTAGTTTGTGCAAAAATTGTTAGTAATTATAGTCAATCTAGTGAAAATAATGTATAAGTAGTATCATCTAACCCATATTCCAACAACTAAACAACTCCTTGTGCATAACCTATTTAAAATATTTCTAACTAAAATTCAGCTTAAAAGAAACAAGCAACGTCTGATGTAAATGATGAAAACATAATTCCTGAACGCTATAAAAGAAATACAATTGATGGTATTGCAGCTTTGAACTATGGATTTAAAATATCTGATTATAACAATAATATATAAACACCTCATTAAAATTGATTGAAATATTTAATTCAAATGAAATTTAATTAATTAAATTGTAAAAGAAATTTTAAAAAAATTAGATTCAGACAACAGCTAAATAATATCTGTATTAAAATCAATTAGGTTACAGAGCTAAAGTAATTTCTAATAATAAATCTTATCCTAAAAAATTATTAACAAAATGAATTTTTATTCACTTCTTATAATTAAATATATATCCTACTATATATAAATATATATTTGAAAATTTAATGTGTGACTTATAAAGTTTAAAGTAATATTAAGCAGTTCTTTGCTTGCCTTATAAAAAATTTCCAATTTGTATAAATTTCAATAAAAAAAATATGCTAATGATTTTGATTTTTATAAAAAGATAAAATTAACTAAGAAATCAATTAGAATTACTATGATTAATTTACAATATAATTTTTCTTTTTTAATTAAAATTGATCGAAAGCAAATTATTTAAGACTGGTAAATAGCATTAATTAAAATAAGCTTACATTATTTATTTTGAAATTATTAATTAATAAACTATAACAAAATAGGGATAGTACCAGGAGCCTTTTTAAAATAGTTTATTGTACTTATATATTGTTTTACTTAAAAATCCATATGGTAAATTAAACAATATGGATGAAATGCGTATTTTGAGATAAAAATATTTATTACTTTATATTTTTTAATAATTGCGATTTTTATAAAAAATAATTACATTTTAAATTGAATTTTATATTTTTATTTAAATATTAGATTTAAAAGTTTACATAATTAATTGGCCAACTAATACAAAATAGTGATAGAAGCATGAGTCTTTTATATTTTATTGAATTTAAATACTATTTTACTAAAAAATCAAGAAAAAAAAATGAATGGATTGATAGGGATGTGTAGCATAATATTTTAAGATATAAATATTCAAACTTTTTATATTTTATTGAATTTAAATACTATTTTACTAAAAAATCCAGAAAAAATGTGAATCTCGATTGATAGAGATGTATCGCATATTATTTTAAGATATAAATATTCAAACTTTTTATATTTTTTAATCAATGCAGTTTTTAATAAAAAGTTATTACATTTTAGTAGAATTTAGTATTTTTATTTAAATAATAGATTTTAAAAATTACATTATTAATTAATTTATCAACTTTTTTTTTGGAATTAATTGTAAATATAATAAAAATTTGATCTTTAAAATATATCAGAAAAGATATGGTATCTTAAAAAGATACATCAAAATTAACAGAAAAGGAGAACTAGTTTATTAATTATCAATTTTTTTTATATCTGATGCAATAATTAATTTAGAATAATCAAAATATTAATAAATAATTATATTGAAGATAAACAATGAGGAATCATAAAATATATACAATATTATGTTCAATTAATGCACTAATTCAATGCTGCGAAGTAAATTATCAAAATTTTATTTCAAAATAATCAAATTTATTAAAACTATTTCTTCCTTAAAATTTTAGAGTTATTATTTCACAAAGTAGACTTTGACATAATAAGAAGATAATCTCATTTTTTTGATTAATTAAAATGAAGATTCAGTATTTTCTTTCTTAAGAATAGTATGCTTAATATTGAGTTGTGCAAGTGTCTTTTTTTATTATAGGGAAAATTCGAAGAATTTGAATATTTTTACCATTATAATTTTGCTCATTTGTACACCTCCAAGAGTTAATTTAATTGTTCATATAGAAGTAGATTATCAAATTGACTCCATAATTAGCTTGTTTTCAACTCTTAAATTTGTAGAAATTATTAAATACATATTGATAAACAATGAATATTACAGAAAGAAGCATTCATTTTGGTTCTCAATTAAGAGTCTAAACTAATTTAATCCTTTGATGCTTATTTCATCAATAACCCTTCTTTTTATTTTTGTGTTCAGTTATATAATATTTGTGCTTGAGCTTAATAAACAACCTGAACAATTTAATACAATATTGTAAAGTAATATTCACTTTCGTTTTTAACAAATATTTTAAATTGATTTTATGAATAGGTGCTTATTTTGTGATAATTGCTGTAACGACCGTTGGGTATGGAGATTTGATACCAAAAACTTATCTTGGGAAAATATTTACTAATTTTTTATGTCTTTCAGGCTAGGTTCTACTGAGTCTTCTAGTTATAATTCTTATAAGTCTCTTCAACCTAACTGAATAAGACTAAGAAAAGATAAAGGCTTTTGAAAGACCTTATTCAGAAGATAATCAGTTTAGAATGATGTTGGGTAGAGTTGATATTCACTCAAATATATCTAAAGTTTAGTAAGGTATATTAGGTGAATTAGAGTTCTTAATAGAATCATTAGAATACTAAAAGCAGCAATAGGTAAATAAAAATTTTTGTTTTGTTATTCATAGTCAAATTCTTGAAACATTTTCAGAACTATTTAAATTGATACTCAATAAATATTTTATTATTTCATATTTTGATAAAATAAAAATTTAAAAGCAGAATAATTTTATTTGATAAATTTGTTTAGAATAATTTTAAGAAATAAAATTAAAATAGCCTGCTTATTCGATTTATGTATAGAAAGGGATTAATATATTTTATTATTTTACAATTAAAACTCAAATAAAAAAAACATTAAATTAACAAATACATTTTTTTGCTATTAAAACTGAAATAAATAAAAGGACTAGTAAATTTTTAATTTATTTCAATAAATAAAATAATCCCAACTTTAAATGAAAGCTAAAGTTAAAAAAATTGCATTTTCAAAACAAACAAAAAAATCAATTTTATTTTACATCATTCATTTATTAGATGTTTTTAAGTAATTTATTCAATAAATGATAAAATAATTTTTAAAAATGTTAATATATATAAACTTTTTTATTAAAAGGAGACTCTCAAAGAATTTGATTAAGCTTTTGATGATGCCCTTCTAGAATTAAGTGGACATGCTGAGCTAAATATGTGATAATTTAGTAGAATAAAAAAAAACTTTTTAGATAATAATACATAAAAGATTGATTGGTTAATTTATATATATATCATCGCATATATTTATTGATTTATATATCGCTGAAAATATATTTCGAATAATTAAATTTCACTACAATATATTTATTATTTACTTTTTACTATACTTTACAATTATAATTGCTTAATTATTTATTTATTTATATTCTTGCTTGCTTTTTTCAATTTATTGAAAGTCTATCTACTACTAAACTTCACGTTAGCCTCATTTATTCATAATTAAATGTTTTAGTCTTGTGGTTGCTAGAACTGAGAATTATGCACGCTATTTATATTATTGGTTAATTAATTAAATTTATATAAATATTTATCTAAAATATACTCTTAATCTACGTCTGGCATTGAATTATCTAAGAGCTTCAAGAGAATCAGGTAAATGCTTACGAGAAGCACCACCGTCTTTAATCCAAGCATGATTCAAAATTTATTCGGCATTATATCTTTATTTAGGGTCAACTTTTAATAAATTTTTGATTAAATCCTTAGCTTGGTTTGAGATGGGATCCCATTGAGGAGAAGGGAATTCAAACTAACCCTTCTTAATCATGGCAAAGAGCTTTTCATTGGTATCTTCGTAGAAAGGAGGGAAACCGCATAATCTTTTTTTTATATTTTTAAAAAAAGTTAGCTAATTGTTTATGCTATTTAAATAATATTTTGATATTTCTTTTTTTTATTTTTTTTTTGAATATTGCCTTTTTTATAGTTAAATTTTTATAAAATGCTTACAAGACGTAAAGAATAACTCCAATACTCCAATAATCAACTGCAAAGGTGTAACCTTTACCTTCCAAGATTTCAGGTGCAATATAAGAAGGGGTACCACAAGCTGTAGTCATCAACTCATCTGAAATAACTTTGGCCAAACCAAAATCAGAAATCTTAATAGTTGCATCTGGATCTGGAGAAGTGTAAAGTAAATTTTCAGGCTATTGTATTAATTGGAATGTTAAATATGATACAAAAATTGAATAAACTAGAAAAGTATTTTGAATAAAATTCTACAAAAATATGAGAAAAATTTTGCATTTAATTATTACTTTTAAATCTCTATGTGCAATACCCATTTTGTGACAATAATTAATGGCATCTACAATTGGCTTAATAACATCACAGGCTTCTTTTTCTGAATAGAACTCTTTTTCTACTATTCTATCAAAGAGTTCTCCACCAGTCATGAGTTCCATAACCATGTAAAATTTACTTTTTTCATCATAAACACAAGTGCATTTGACAATGTTGGGGTGATCTATCTATTTTTTATATTATATAATTTGAGAGTTTAAATTGAGAATGTCCAATTATTAATATGTTGATTACATTAGCCATAATTTCGCATTCTGTTTCAAGGGCGAGCTAATCGTCGTGTTCTAAGTTAGCTCTGATTTAATAAATATTTTTGATTGAGTTAAGTTCTCCAAAAGAAAAAAAAGTCTTACTTGTCAATCACTTTTACGGCTACTTCTTCATTATTCTCTTTTCTAATACATTTATGGACTACGGCAAAGGAACCCCTTTTATATTATAAAATTAGAAGTTAGTAAAATCATTCACACACTTCGCTTTTTTATAATTCATTCAAAAACTTATAAGTAATATTATGAATTCCTTTTTGTCCATTTGACAGTTTAATTGCAAATATTGTTTGTGTGTAATATGTCAAATAAAAATGAAATTACTCTCCTAAAACTTTATCAAATTTAAAATCTTCTTTGATATTTTTAGTCTTGTAGAAATCGTTTTGCATTTCTTCTATCTTCCTACTTATTTTTTTTTTTTAAGAAAAAGAATTTATGTATTTCTTAATTTATTTTTATAATTTTTAAAGATTGCTGAATTTAAGGCAAACAAACAACTTTTGCTTGATTTATTAATTTGCAAGGTCGAATAATTAATAATAAAAATTGTTAAGTATCAAATTTTGCTGCAAAAATTGATTCACTCATATATTCATTCATTCATTAATATTTATTTATTTACATATTTTAAAGTTTTAATAACTCAAACGATGCTCACAAAATTTGCAAATTAACAAATTAAAATCCTTCTGTACTTTCATTCATTCAAACTATTAACAAACAAATCACATATTTGAATTTTCTTTTCTGTCAAAAACTTTATTTTAATGCTATAAAAATTTATTGCATCAAATAAACTATCCTTGACAATAATATTCATCATAGCAAAGAATCAATTCAGTAGATGTTTATTTTTTTCAATTCTCCACGATTGATATCCATAAATTTTTTGAACTCAATGCAATATTTTTTAATCATTCCATTTTAAAATTCTCTTAAAGTTTGACATTGTTTATTTTCCATGATTGTTTTTTTTTCGATTTATTTTTTATTTCAGTTTATTAGTATTGAGTTCTGTAATCTGTTCAAATTAACGATTTTGTGAGTGAAAAATAATATTTATAGAACCTTTTATTTATTATCAATATCTTCATGTAGTTTTTTATTAATAATTCTATATATTATTAAAATTAATTTGCTCTACTCAATAGCTTATCCACAATTATCTCAGATACAATCCTTAACAAAATTTATTTGTGATAAAGTTTATTCTAAAAAATACTTTCATTTTACTGCATTTAAGTTTCAAACTGTAAATCCTATAAAATCTTGAAGGATTGAATAAGATCATTTTTAGGATTTGATAACCTTTCTGTGAAATTCTTACTTTTTTTCAAAATAAAATTTATACTATTTTAATCCAAGTAATTGAAATTAAATTCCATAAGAAGAAACAAATTTTTAAAAGTTTACAAATAAGCAAGCCTTATTAAGTTAGAAATCAGCTTCATTAAAAGTTAGAATCAAAATAATATAAGTAAAACATTAGGAAGATGAGTAATGCAGCACCTAAAAATGTATTTCAATTATTATCCTATTTAGTTTTTAGAGATTTTTTACATTTTATTAAAAAAGTAAGTTAATTATCCATTTATGAGCAAAATTTTAGGAATTTCATTCCTAAAAATGAACGGTGATAGAATATATTCTAAGTATTACACATCTTGTTTTCACCAATCTAAATTGAATGTGAACAACAATAGCATTTGTACATTTGAAGGCTAAAGAAAATTTGAATAAGATATCTGCAATAAAGCAATTAAGCTTAAAATTAAAGACATGAAACCAAGTTAGAGTAAAATGATTGATTGATTGATTATTGCAAAAACAAAAAATCTGAAAAATAAAGCGATGATAAAGCTTTAAATAATTTTAAAATAGATTTTGCATCTGAATTGAAATAATATATTTTATTTTTAATAGCTGAAATCTTCTCTTTCTACTAGTTAAATGTTGTTTTCAAAAAATTCAAAGACGTGTTATTGTTTATATTTTCTGATTAAGAAGAAAACGAAATTCTCCTAAGCTAAATCCTTGATGTTATTTTAGAATCATTAAATCACATAACACAGTATTAAAACATTAATTGAAAAGACAGCAAAATTTTATTTAAAATAAATAAAAATATAGAGACAATATAGACGTAGAATAAATTATTTCTAAATTTGAATCAGTTATAACCATCATAGATGAGATCATTCATGAAGGGTAACAAAACCAATATTATTAAAAATAAATGTTAATATATCAATCAATATACTTATCAAAAAGAATTGTAGTAAGCTTAGAATCAAATACTCTCTTAGCAAGATCCATGATGGCAGACACCCATAATATGAATCTAAACCCAAGTGATAAAAAAGCCTTTTCTTCTGTAATAAAAATAATAACTATTATAAAAATTTTTCATTTTATTTATAATTTAAAAAGGTGTTTGATATGGCTAAAAGTAAAATAAAGTAGTAACTTCACATGTGAAGTTAATTTTGTTAAAATACCAAATAGATAGATTTTAAACCTAATTATTAATCAATAAGTTATAAATATTTGTACAATATATTTTTAAAATTCATTTTTATCAATTAATAAAAACATATTTATTTTATTTGATAATCTACTTGTTTAAATTTAATTTTGGTAAAAAAATAAGACATTTATTCATTCTAAGTTTTTAAAAAAATCCTAAAATCATAATTTTTTAACAAGTTTCTGATAAAGTAAAAGAAATAAGTTTAGAACAGAATGAATGTTTAATTAATTAGTTAAAATAATTGAAAAAAATAATAAAAAATATGAAGGAATTATGTTTTTTCTAGTTTTAAAAATCATCACAGAACACACATAAATTCATTTTTTAGAGCTAAATTTGATAAAATTCAAGATTACATTTTTATGTTTTAATGTAATTTTAAAAAGAATATATCAAGAAGTAGGATAACTAGCAGCTACATGCTTATTTTAATTGATTATTATGATAAAAACATAACAAAATAAGTATGTAAATTAATTTGTGATATTTTATTTTTAACAGTTTTTATTATTTTAAAAATAATATTTTCATGTTGGTTTAATGAAAAGCATTAAATTAAAAAAAAAAAATTATTAAAACACTTTAGTTTTTGATAAACAGAAATATTAGTATGCACTCTTTTGAAATCAAAGATTAACTAATTTGCATCTTTACATTTAATTGATAGAATATTAGATTTACAACAAATTTTATTTTGCATTATATACTTATTTACTTTTTAGCTATCAAAGTTTTTATTAATTTTTTATGAGTTCATTATCAGATGGAAGATCTTTATTAGTTAATTATATCACACTACCAGGAATCGATAAGTGATCAAAAGGCATTTAAATTGAGGGCAGTTTGAATTTGTTGTAGAGTACCATAGCTAACCAGAAATGGAATAAAGTTATTATAAATGCTGCAAGAACATATAAATAACTAATAGCATTTACCCAGGTTATAAGAGGATAAACTCTACCATACGTAAAAGTTACAATAATATTTACTACTAAATATAATGCACATCCTATTGTGGTTAGAATAAATTGCTTTTTTCTGAAAATGATATTGTTTATAGCAAACTCTATGTAGTATATAATAAATATTATACCATGATAACAAACATTTACAAACATCATCCAAGAGTCATCTGTATACTTATTTGTTAAAGAAGGATAAACACAGCCCCAAAAGAGAATAATAACTGTCAGAGAAGTAGAGAAGCCAAATTAAAAAAAGAAGTGCTCTAATTTCCAAACTACTGAGAATTTGACTTTCTTTACTTAATAGTATATCATGTCAATTACAGCAAATATTAGGTAGAAATGCAATAAGTTAAGTCCCCAAATTGTTAAAAATTTTAAATTTGTGAACAATAACAGAATATTGTACTGCCCATTATATATCTAAAACCACCAAATTGTATGCACAATTATTAATAAAACTACTCTGATACCTAGAATTACATTTAGCTTTTCCTTAATTAACCAACTTTCGTTGATCTAAGAGCGATCTTGATTGAAAAATTGTAGCATTCTATTTTTTTTATATTCTAAAGCTAAAACACTTTTTAATCAATATTTCTGTTTCTTAATAATTAAAATTGATTATTAATTCTATAAAAAATCTGTCTATAACTATAAAGATATATAGAAAAGTATGTATGAGGGATATTTATGTAATTTTACTGTTTTTTTCATCAATTTTTATTTAGGTTAAATCATTTTAATAATATCTTATAAATATTTACCTTTAAATCTGATAGTTATTTCAATTGTATAAGAATATTAAACCATAATCATAGATCTATATATGAATAAAAAATAAAAGTAAATTTAGATTTATAATAACTAATTTAAAGAGAAAAATCGGTATTTATAATCATTAAAAATGAACAAAAATATGTCATAGATTTCATATAAATACCATTATATTAACTTTAAATATATTAGATAGAAAAAAGAAAGACTATAAATAATTTAAATTAAATTATAATATTTACAAATATAGAAGGGAAAAAATAAAATGTGGCTATTATCAAAATATATTTGTTAATTTAAATTACAGATGAAAAATATTTATATTGTAAATTTAGATATAAAGAAGCTATTATTTTTTTCAAGCCTTTTCTTCTGCCTTGATTACATTTGTTTCTGAAGAAAAAGCTGGAAGCTAAACATTAGTGGCAGTAGGAGTGCCGGATTGTTAAACTGAATATATCTTATTATATTTTAATTTTTGGTAAAGCTTTATAGCAACCCAATAATGGAATAGAGTTATTAAAAATGCTACTACTACATATATGTAACTTGTTAAAGAAACCCAACTAATAATTGAGTAGACCTTTTCATGAGAAAAGGTTACTATAATGTTGACTATCATGTAAGCAACGCATCCTGCAAGAGTTAAATAAAATTATTTCCATCTGAATATTATGTTGTTAATAATGTATTCAACATAGTAAAACACAAATATAATTCCATGATCAGCAACATTAATGAACATCAGCCATGAATCGTTTTTAGCACTCTCACTTAGAGTTGGATAAATTCCAACCCAAAAAAGAAGAAAAATGGTTAAAGAGGTAGCAAATCCAAACTAAAAGATGAAGTGCTCCAATTTCCAAAAACTTGATAACTTTTATTATTTAATCCTAAAATATATCATATCAATCAAGACAAATATCAAATAAAAATGGAGTAAGTTGACTCCCCATAGAGTTAAGTATTAGAAATTAGTGAGCAAATTAAGAAAATCCACTTCTTTTGAATCATAGATTTAAAACCACCAAATAGCATCAACAAGTATAAAAAGAATCACTCTAATAGCTAATAATGCATTTTAATTATTCTTCAGAATCCAACTCTCATTTATTTAAGAGTGGTCATCGTCGTAAAATCCCATTTTAAGTATGAATAAACTATTATGTTTTGTTTTAGTTTTTTTTGCTTTTTATTAATTTTTGTTGTTATTAAAAAAATGTAATTTATTATAAAGACTTAAATTTTAATAGCATCATTCCTGGATATTTAAACGCATTTTTGAAAATTGATTTAGGTAAAAAACTTAATGAGTTATTGAAATAGAAGAATTGAATTTAATTTTTGGCTATTTTAGATATTAATTTATTATGATATATATGTGCTATTAATAGTTAATGCGTTATTTGAAAATAAACATAATTTTTAATTGTATCTTTTTAATTTTTTCCTACAAATTTAGAACTAAGTATTTAAAAATAATTCAATTCACCTTTTTAAAAAAAACTAAAAAAAATATTTGCTTATTTGTTGAAATTGCAAATTGCAAAATGAATTTATGAATTTTTGAAACTTAAACGAATAAATTAAATATCCAATTTTAAATGCATCTACTTATCATAAATTGAATTTCTATTGTATCCGCTTTTTGTCTATTTCTAATAATGCAAGTAAAAAATTATAAAACATTGATTGCACTGACTTTTATTCTAATTAGAAATAGATAAATAATTGATTTCTTAACCAATTTAATAGATATTTATGTTGATTACTTTATAAATTACTAATTCATAGTGCGTTATACAAACAATATCTTTTTGCTTCATAAAAGTGCCATTAAATATTTAATAAGAATTCGAAAATTAAATGTCTAATTTAGCAAATGTTATTAAATGAAGGTATTTATTGTATTACATTCATAAAAAAATTAAATTAAAGATAATTAATAAAAATAATCAATACAACACAAAATAACAAAAAAAAACATTTTAAGTAAATATTTAATGAATAAGTGATTATTAATCTTATATATAAATTCATTTACTATATAATCAATCCCAATTAATGCCTGATAATGAAAAATTGTGAGCTTTAAATTTCTAAATTTATATATTTCAGTATAATATTAATGTGATATTAAAATAAGCGCCAAATCTATCAAAGTAGTTAAATGCCTTTCAAAATATCTCTTTTACTCAGTCTAAACGAATTTTAGATAATTCTTTTTGTAAAGCCAATAATTCTTCTTCTTTTACTATTTTGTGGTTTGAAGAAGTCATTACTGAGTGCTCTTAAAAATCGTATTCTCCAAAAAAGAGATTACCTGATAACATATCAGGATACCAAATTTTGTCATCAGGCCACATAACATCATAATTTATTTTATCAACATCAAACCATTAAGGGAACATTTCTTCGCTTTCAGTAAGATTTCCAGTATATTCTGTAGATTTAAAGACATGAACTATTATATTCTTTTAGTCTAGGTTCATATTGAATTTAATTAATCCTACAAATCTAGGATTGATAGGAGTGATGCCACATTCCTCTTAGGTTTCACGAATAGCAGCTTGTCTAATAGTTTCAGTTAAATCTACTTTTCCGCCAAAACCATTCCACAAATTAGCTCCAAATCCTCTTTTTTTCATTCCCAAAAGAATTTTATTTGCTTGTTATACGAAGAGTAAAGTACAGTGAGAGTACTTTGGGAAATTTACCATAGTAGACATATCTTTGAGAAAAGCTTAACTTATTATAATAATTTATATATTATTAAATATTAATGAGCAGACAAATCAGATTATTTAAAGAGATATTTTTAGTATTTGCAATGATAAATAATTAATGAAATTACACAATTTTTTTGATGGGATTAATTAACTAAATTAATAACAATCAAACTTCTAATGGTTATTCTATTTAACTATTACTAAAATAAGCAAGGTAAATAAGTATACATTTATTTAATAGAGGTTTGACAATTGTACAATTTACAATTGTTTTAAGCAATAATTATCACATAAGTTTACACTAATATGAAGCATGAATGAATACTTCCAAATTATTTTGCTTTTATAAGTAATTTTACTAATAAATATTATTTCTATTAAAACTAATAAAATCTTTATTTGGTAGAATTAGATTTATAATAGAAAAAATTGTAATCTTTTTTTAAGAAAGGAGTAATTTATTTCTTTTACTATAACTAAAAATTTATACCATTAAATTTTATTTAAAGTCTATTTAAAATTTAACAAAACAAAAATATATTAACTAGTATTTATGGATATATAAGCAATTAATTTTAAGAATTTACTAGAATTAAAGTTGTTTTAAGTAGTATTTATCTTAAAAGTGTACAAGCTTGTTGATATGATATCTTAAATATTTTCAAATTTATTTTTATAATACATAGGGATTTTATTGTTAACTAACAAAAAATTATTAGAAATGACATTCATACTTATTTGATAGAATTAGATTTATAATGAAAAAAATTGTAATCTTTTTTGAAGAAAGAAGTAACTTTTAATTTCTTTTACAAAAACTTAAATTGATGTCATTAAATTTCGCTTGAAGACTATTTAAAATTTAATTAGAAATATTATATTAATCTTTTATTGGATGTTCTAGCAATTAATTTGAGAATTTACTAGAAAAATAGACTCTTTACAATTGTCAAAAAGAATATTCTATTTAATATTTAGATATTTATTTATTTCATATTCAAAAATTGTTTTAAAAATAAATAAAACACATCGATTGATTCCCTTTAAATTATTATCTTGCTTGAGTTGAAATTCATGTAATTAAGCCATATAGGTTCAAAAACATTTAAAAAAGAATAAATTTATATATATGTAAACAAACTGTAATATTTTATGAGGAATAAAGTAACATTTTTCTTTTATTATTACTTTAAACTTGACATCATCTAAAATTTACAAAATGAGTCTACTTCAGTATTAATAAAATTTATAGATAATAATAAATTCTTATACTATCTAGACGATTGAACAATTAACTTCAAAATTATAAAAATAAATACTTAAAATTTATAAAAAGAATAATTAATATATCAAAAAAATTTGTAAGATAAGGTATTTGGCTATTAATTAATAAAATTATTTAGATAAAATAAAACCCATTTTAAATAATTGAACAATTCATTTATAAATAAAAAACTCATAAAAATAATAAAAAGTATCCTAAAGTAATATTTAAAAAATAAATTTGAATACCACAAAAAGTATTTTTTTAAAAAGATAATTCCTATATCATTTTGAAAATTTTATGGCATCATGCTTAATCATCAGTTTTCTAATAAAAAATTATCAAAAGCAACTTAATATCTCAATTTGATTGAAGTTATACAATAATGTTTAGTTTGAAAATAATAAAATTTATGAAGGTATGGTTAAAATTAATTAAAAGCATTTTGAAATGAGTAAAAATAATTATAAGATGAGTTACTTTAAATTATTATCTTTATTTGGTTTAAAAAATCTAAAGAATTTAGAGGTTTAGATAGTGTTATCTGTGTAAACTTCAAATTATAAAGTTATTAAAAATTTTATTTATTAAATGCTAATAAAATAGTTTTTTAAGCTATTTATTTTTCATTTTAAATAAAAATATTGAACCAAATTAGACTATCCAATTAATATAAAGTAATTCTAATCTTGTCTCAGTATAATGGCCTCCTCTTTTTACATAAATTTTTATTAAAAAAATATAGATTACTTACAAAAAAAAATATTTATTCTTTTACATAAATTTTTAAATTCTGTCATTCAAGATAAAACAGTTTTTAATAAATATTTGAACAAATTTTTCATATATTATTTTGAAATAAATGGATTTTTTCTATAATAAGTTAAGGTTTCTTATTATTATAATAAAGAATAAAGAATTAGTTAATTCTACTATTTCTTTCTTTACAATTTACTTTTTTTTAAGTAACTTCAGAAATATAATATGTTTATCTAAATATTATTAATAGAGGATTTACAATATTAATTATCCTAAGTAAAATTTTAATTTAGAAAGTAACATTAAATTTAATATAATTATATATATAGAAAGATTAATCATTGTATACTTTAATTTTTTCCATACAATTCAATACATATTCAATTTGAAATTTCGCAATTAAAAAATTGAAATATCAACAATATGTATAGAATTCTTACTATAAAAATGGTGAAACTAAACTTTTTATTTATTATCTAGGTTTAAATTAAGTATTTTTTTTTAATTATAAAATTTATTTTAAATTCCATTTGTTTTCTTTTTAAATCTAAAGTAACACAAACAAAGAAACTAAATTACTAAATCAAATTAATTGAATTCCTACTTTATATAAAAATATAAAATCCATGCATGATTGCATATACTTATTTTTTTTCAATTTATAACATTTTTACCACTTTCTCACTCAACGTGAAGATTAATAATTTTGTACTTAGATAATCTTTCCTCACCTTTAAGATCCTTAATTTGGTAAAGGAACATGACAGCTGATACTACTCCTCCAACCTTTTCAACTAATCTGCAAGCTGCATCTGCAGTACCACCAGTAGCTAGAATATCATCAACAATAACAACTTTTTCACCTTTAGCAAGAGCATCGCTTTGAATTTCGAAAACATCCTTTCCATATTCTAAATCAAAAGAGAATTATTCAACCTTACCAGGGAGTTTACCTTTCTTTCTGATTAAAATCAATCCCTTTCCCATTTACAAGCCAATTGCAGTTCCAAAAATAAATCCTCTTGATTCTAAGATAACAATTTTATCAAAATCAATATCCTTCAAAGCAAGAACAAAAGCATCTGTAATACGCTTAAAAATAGCAGGGTTTGAGAGGAGAGGAGCAATATCTTTAAAGGTAATACCAGGTTGAGGGAAATCAGGAATATTTCTGAAATTCTCGCTAATAACTTTGCCTATTTCTTAATTTTAGTAATCCATTTTTCACTTTTATCTATTATTTATCTTTTTAAGAGAATATCTTTGCTAATTCAATAATTGTTTGATTAATAAATTTTTTATTACAGTTGAGCAGAGTTATCAATCACAATTTAGTTAATCCACAAATCAATAAAAAGTAAAGCCAAATCCTTAAAATAGAGTAATATCTATTTATCTTTTTAAATAGTTGAATTAAACATTTTTATTTTTATTACAAAATAGAATATTTTCAAGTTAAGGATTGTTTATAATTCATTTAGAATGTTGAGCTTAACTCAAATTAATATCAAGAAAAATACGTTTCTAGCAAAATAAGTAATAAAATAATAAAAATCAATAGCAATCATTATCTTAAATGAATAAAGAATCTTCTTTTTTATTGCTTTTTAAAAAAGATCAATAAAATTATTTGTGATATGATTCATTGCTTATTAACTAAAAAATAATTTATTTATTTATAAAAATGTAAGAAAGAATATTTTAGATATTTTGGAGTATTTAAGGATGAAGTTAAAGAATATTTATATGTAGTAGATATATAATTTTAAACTAATAATATTATAAAAAGTATTATTTAATCATTTATTTCATTCTGCTCTATTGTATTGCATGATGTGTCTTATATTTCTTTTTGCATCATGAAAACTTGGATCTATATCAAGACATTTTTTAAGATACTACAGTGCAAGCTCATAGTTCTTCAATTAGAAGTGACACATTCCAATATTATACATTAAATCTATATTGTTACCTTCTAATTCGTTTGCTTTATTTAAGAATTCGAGAGCTTTTTCGCAGTCATCTAATTTTCTTATATGTAAATAGCCAATATTTAGGTAGGCTTCATAGTCCTAAGGATTTAATTATATGCATTTTTGATAATATTCTACAGCCTTATCGTTGAGGTGAAGTTGCTCACAATAAATAGCAACCTAAAACAATATTTGCCTATTGTTTGGATCCTTTTCAAGGACTTCCTCAAATACTTTTAATGCTTTTTCTGGAGATTAAGATTTTCCATGTATGAGCCCAATAGCAATTTGAATGTTCTAGTCATTTGGATATTTTTCTTATAGTTCCATGTAGCATTGTATAGCTTAGTCAATTTAATTCATTTAGAAATATGCCAGTGCCATGTTCTTAATTATTTTATCAGCCTGAGATTTTGTATGGTCATCATATTTTAAAGCTTCTTTATAGAAATCAACAGCATTGCTATACTGATGAAGTTTGAAGAATTTATCAGCCTACTCAACGTTGTCTTTGAATTTCTATTATTTCGACTTAAAGAAAGAAAAGAACTCCCTTCTCTCGAGAGGCACAAAGAGTTTTTGTTGCTTGGTAGCTTAGACTAAGAGCTTTCTAAACATTACTTAGTGGCTTTTTAAAGAATGAATAAATATAAATACAATAGTTTCTTTTTTAATAATTAAAAATAATATAAAAATGCTTGGACAGTATTCTGTTTTTTAAATTAATTCTTAATTGTTTGTTAAATTAGTATAATTAATTGGTGGGTTTGTAGATTTAAAGATATAAAAATATATTTATAACTTTATAAAACACAAGCAAATACTCCATATTGCATTATAAATCAACTAAATCAACTAAAAATGATAAATTTTTGACAAATTTTTTATATCTATTTCAATACTTTTAACGTTTAGATGAGTGAGTAACTCTGATGAGACATAAAAGCTTAGAGTATTCATTTAATTCAATATTTTTTAAATAATAATTCTGAGCTTTAATCCTCTTCTATATATTTTTATTAAAAAAATTATTCTTCAAATCAATCAAATCAAAATCTAAAGTCAGTACTAAATTTTTTAATGCATCATTTATAGTCTTAACACCTTAATTATTGCTATCGTAACGCAAATATTTCCAAACATTTTAAACTGAAATCTTAAATTATTTTATAAAAATTAATTTTCTCAAAAATTTGACTTATTTAAACAGTTACTTCAAACTAAAACATGATATTCGATTTTTTACTTCTTTGATTTTTAAGCAATTAACTATCATATTATTTAAAAATTTCAAATTAATGATTTTCTAGAAATTTCAGCTAAAAAAACAACATGAAATTTGATTAAAATAGAAAAATGTATGGGTTTTACATATTTTACCTTACTCTCTACAAAGAATTAACTTGACATTGCAATTATTTCCAATGAAATTGAATAATTAAAAACATTATGATTCATATGTAAATCTTATGTCTATCATAAATATTTTATTCTTCCTACTTTCCCAAAAGCATTAATTAAAATTACCTCATTTACTAGACTTATTTTTATAATTTGAACATTTTTAAATAAGATTTAATATTGAATATAACATTTATTATTTTATCATTTTAAAAAGCGACTTTAAATAAAACTAAAGCTTTTTTTAAATATTTTAAAACATTACATGGTTTAAAATGGGAATAGTGTGTATCAATTACATTCTTGGATAATTCATAGAAAATATAATTAAAAATATTAGATCAATCTTGCTTTAAGCCACAGCTTATTTAAAATAAAATTTCACCTGATTTTCTTTCTTCTCCAAGTAATACATTATTTATTTATTATTATTATTTTATTACATTTACTAAAGTAAGCGTTAAGAAATAAGATTCTTTTATATATTTAAAGTTAATTAGATTTAAACTTTAAACAAAAACCTCAAATAATCATTTTCTAAAATATAAATATAATAATTTTATTTTTTAGGAGGTAATTTGACAGTGAATTAATAGCTATTTAAATATATCTTATTTTTTATATTAAATTATTATAGATTCACATGATTATTTTTATACTTGAGTTAATTTTAAATTCATCTATTATAACTTAAATGAAATTAATAATTTAAAAGTACACATTTTGCTTTAGTTATTTTTATTAATATGTTTATTTAAATATAATTTAAAATTTAGATCATTTAATTTATAAAATAATTTGTAAATTTCTGATGAAGACGTGATATGCATATTTTAAATATAGAATAGATATATAATACATTATTTTAACATCATCTTTTTTAAATGGTAAGTTTTTTTCAAAAATCATTTGATTAATTTTATACATAAAATACTTCTAAATTTCATCTTACTTTTTATCGTTCTGGTAAATTGAATGACTTTAATTGAGAAAATTAAAATGGATCAATTTTTTTTTCACTGCATTTTTTTTTTAATTGATGCTAATTTGTTAAAAATATTCTATTGTTAATTGTTAAAAGATTTAATGTTCTTAACTATAATAATAGCTTTTTGATAATAAAATATATTTTATTAATCGTATCATTTTTATATCACCAATTCAGTATTATAAAAATAAACTAGTTAATTTTGTACTTTAAATTAATCTGAAATTTTTTTTCATTTTAATTGCTCTAAAAATAAATCGAAATCATTACCATAACCATTTGATTAGATAAAATTGTTCAAAATATATTCTATTTTAGTTTAATTTAATTTAGCTTTTTATTTTTGACATGTATTTTGTACATAAATAAACAATTAAAATATATTAAATGAATGAATAAATAAATGATAAAATTCAAATTATACATTTCAATTAGTAAAAAGGTTTTAGTATTTAATTAAAAACCAGAAATAAAACATAGAGTTATAATTGATGAGGTAAATAAGGCTAATAAATACCTTTATAACTTATAATGCATATTTTAAGAGACCAATTTATATTGTTAATATCATATATATTAATTTGTCTGTTAGCCATAGCAGGTAAGAAAGAATCTTTAAATTAATCTAAAAATGATATGATTTTTTTAATTTTTTAGGTAAAGTTTCCTTTATTTTGAATACCTTTGTAGATTTTAGCTGGTAATGAAAAATAAACTAAGTAAGAATTTGCTAGTGGAAATAAATCTATGTATCTTCTTATTCAAAAAGTATTACTAGAAATTTTTCAAACAAGATAAGTTCTAGTATATTGAATTCAAAGTCTATTTTAATGAAGTCTATATTAGTAATAGTAGTAACAACTATTGCATATTTACGATTAACTCTCAAACCAATCAAAACAGTCTAAATTCTTCTAAATATTTTTAATATGTTTTTTAATTTAAATAAATAAAACTTTTTCATAATATATTTTAATTCCATTTTTTGCAAACATGATTTCCATAGATAAGTTCTACTTTATTTATTATGGCTTACTTGTTTTACAAAGTTTAACATAAAACATAAAAGAAAAGAAAGAAAGTAAGATAGATAACTTTCATAGGTGGGCAATATTAGATAATATTCATCATTTAATTAAATAATAAGCGATAATATTACAATTACCGTAAAACATTCACAAATGATAGTGCGATATTTGTCTAAATATAGATTTCATTTTCATTATAATTTCAAAGTTAGAGTACAACCAACATGTTAAATTTAAATAATAGGAATAGCAGTAACAAAGAGAAAGCCCACCTATGAATCTTTTTGTATTTAATATTTAAACTTTTATATTCAAATCGCAAGCAATCTTTATAATTTATTAAACTTAAAAAAATAAAATAATAATAATAATAACTAAAATAAAACCCAATAATAATTCTAATAAGCCTTTTAACAATCAACAAAAATGCCTTAAAATTAATTAAAAGAACCCCAAGTATTCGATGATAAATGTACTGTTATTGTTTTTGATTGCCCCAAAAGCAAATAAGAATAAACTTAATAAGCTAGTTAGGCTTCTAAAACTACTTTAACTGTTGCCGCTACCCTCAGCTGTGTTAAAATTTTCCACGTTATCAGCTATGTCATTCTCGGAGGCTTAGACACAATTATTTATAAATATCAAAATACAACTATTGTCGATGGAAAGAAATTTCAACATCCATTTATCCAAGTATTTATTTAAAAAATTAATTTAATTTGATTAATTTACAAATTTTATTTATTTTAAAATTATTTTTCTTAATTAATTCATTATATTTTAATTAGACTTTTATCATGGAGTTTGCTATGTCTCTTCCTTTAATCTGGGTTGTCTATTAAAAGTTCAAAAAACAACTTTACGTTAATGTAGATCCTAGCAAAAAAATGATGACTACTTGGAGAGATTATTTATGGATCTTAGTACCTTCTTTGTGTGATCTTATTGGATCTACTTTACAGTTTTTCTCTCTTTTGTTTATTGATAGCAGCATTTACTAAATGATGAGAGGAGGATCTATCATTTTTACTGCTCTCTTTTCCAAAATTTTATTTAAGAAAATTTTCTTAAAATACAAATACCTTGGATTACTTTTATCTATTATTGGTCTTGTATTGGTCGGCTTATCTCCTTTTCTTTTTATAGGGTCTTCTAATTCAGCTAACTTAAACATGTAGTACGTTTCAATTGGATTGCTCGTTATTTGCATGGCTTTAAATGGTGGTCATTACACTTCCGAAGAATACATTTACAGCAAATACAATATTCACCCATGTGAATTGCTCGGAACATAAGCGTAATTTATTTATTTTAATTAATTGAATTAAATTTTTGTCCTTCTAGTTTATTCGAATTAAATTATTAATTTGATCATTTAAAGTAGAAGTCAAGCTTACAAAAATATTTAATTAGTTTTTATTCGATTTTTAATTTTTTTTTAAAAATTAATATTTAGATTTTATGGTGCTGTCATTTACATGACCATTTTATTGCCTATTTTCTGTAATGTTGAATGCAATTTCCCTAATGGCGTTGGCTGTGTTAAGGTAGGAGACACTTACTATTTTGATAATTTATCCTAGTACTTTTCAGAAGTTACTTCTAATGGATGGTTGCTCGCTTTTGTATTTTTCGGTATTGCATCTAAGTGCATTTACAACTTAAATGGGATTTTTACCACTAAATATTTCAGTAGTCTAACAAGGTCTATTGCTGGTGCTTTAAGAACTCTAGTAACTTGGATGGTTGGGCTTATTGTGACAGCTATTGGTGCAAGATAATGGGAAAGTTTGGAGTACAGAACTTGCCTTTTAATGACTGGTGGTTATATTTTCTTATTTGCTGGAAATTTAATATATAACGGAGTTATAAAAGTTCCTTATTTCAAACGTGAAGCAGATATTGCAGTAGAAAATAAATAACAAACTATTAAGGTTATCTAAGTAGAATCTGATAATTTGAAAAAGATAGAATCCAAACTATCTTGCGATCCTCCCTTATCAATTAAAACAGCCTGCAACTGAACTAAAAGAAATAAAAATAGATGAAAAACATATTATATTTATAATAAACACCCTCCTCATCTTAAACCCACAAAAAATATAAATTAAAAAAAATTTTTTCATTAAATAATTAATTAAATTTACCATCAAATTAATTAATTAATAATTTTTCACAAGATAAATAGACAGTTAATAAAAAAAATATATATTTATTTATTTATTTATTTATTTTCAGATGAAAATTTCATTGAAATTTCATCTAGACTTTTACATATTAAAGTTGTGCCAAATAATGATTTACAATCATTTAGTTTATATTTTGTATTTGCATCTTTCCTCCTTATCCTCATAAGTTTCCTCCAAAGGAATTTTGGATAGTATTATACTATCAAAATTGCTTACTCAGCTTACATTTAATTGGATGATTTTAATACTTTCTTTTTCTGTTAATAAGAATGAGTCCAATCCAGACATACATACATAAGCCTTGTTAACAGATAAAAGATCCTAAAATTATCATCTAAAATTGGCTTAAAAATTTAACATCGCCTCCAACCAAAAAAGTAAATAAACTAACCAAAATCTAATTAAATATACGACTCGAATCCTCTTTTAATTAGAAGTGTTAGAATTCCAATTTTTAATATCAACTCATTTCTTAAAATAAAACAACTTTAATAGTTTTATAATAACTTATGAATTTGAAAAGAATGCATGGAATTTACTGTTATTAGAAGCCAATCAATCAAATCATATGTAATAATTTACTTATAATTTGATAAATAAAAAGAAAATTTTATCTTACATGCCAAAGAAAATGAATTAGACTAACATTTTATAAATTTTACTGATTTATTCTATTAGAAAGTACATTCACTTACAAACAATAAGAGATATCTATTGGTAAATTTCAATATTAGTTAACAAGCTCAATTTTCTTTAGTTATTTAAATAAAATATTAACTCTTTATTTAAATTAAAATAGGTTAAGACACACTTTAAATACTAAACAGACACTTCAATTTTCTAATTTTTATTGAAAAAAAAGTAAAAAAAATAATTTCAATAAGTAAAAAGAAGCATTATTGATTTTTGATTAAGTGTAGTAAATGGTTATCTATCTTCAAAAACTTTCACTTACTAAATAAGTAAATAAATGAAGATTAGTTTTTTTAATATTTCAAATAATTTGTTTCATGGATAATTAATTAGATTTGAATGAAACAGATTAATTAATTACTTTGTGGGATTATTTTCAATTCAAAACCAATTTCTATGAAAGTCTTGTGTTTAATAATAAAATTTCCGGTTTTATGGTTATGAATTTGTTTAGGAATTTTTAGTTTTGAGAAATTGTTTTTCGATTAAACTTTTATATGTTTTCAAACAACAAATATCAATATTTTATCAAATTTTAAATATTTTGGGTAAAAAATTTGTGCTACTGATATAATTTAAACGTTTATTGATTTTATTGTAGGTATTTTTAGAATTGTATTTATATTTGTTTAAGATACAGGGTATTACTGTCTAGTTTTATAACAACAAACTTTAAAAAACTCCTGCTTATAATTTAAGAAATACTTTGAGAATAAATTATTTGCTAAAACTTTACTAGTTTTTGTATAGAAAAAACAAATAAGATTGTACTGTATTTTAAAAAATGGAATAACTAGCTAGTTAACTTACTTGCTTAAAATGGAGGTAAATATGAAACATACATAAATATAATTAATATTAACTAATGATTATTCTTATTATCTTATTTTGAAGTCTTTAGAAAACGTCATCTTATAATGACAATCTATTTATATTAAAAAGCTAATTAGATCATTTATTTTACTTTGTCAATTAAAATGAATAATTTTTAAAAAGGCGAATAATTTTATTTGAATAATTGTAAAGAAAGAATAACTTTTAAAATAGGATTGAAGTATTGCCAATCATGTAAATAAATTTTCTATTCTTAAACGAACATAATACTTTTTTACTTCAAGCTTATTTGTAAATAAACTAAATGAACTATCTTAGGCACACTTAAATAATTATCAGATTTCAAAAGAATTTTTAGGATAAGCTAAATTTAAAATTAAAATTTATTAAATTTGTAAAAAATATTTGAGGGTTTATCAACACTTTTAGAACTAGAATCTGAAAGAAAGCCTTTAATTAGTTTTTAGCTAATTTTCCTTTCCATTTTTCAACTTTTATCAAAAATCAATATTTTTAGCGCATCTGATTAATTTACTACGGAATTACTAGAACTTGACTAAGATTATTTATTATTTGTAATTATTTATTTGAATTTATCTTTTCCTTTCTGCCCTCAAATCTATTAATTTTTTTCCCTTCCCTTTATTTTTTTATATAAAAGAATGAGCTGATGACTGATTATTAGCTATCATCTAAAATCTAATTTTCTATCATTTAAAAAGCAAAAATTGTTTAATTTAAATGAATCTATTAATTAGCATTTTTAGAGCCCTTTCCACCAACCCAATCACACACAGAGGTTGGTCATTTTAATACTTTTTGTGAATTCAAACTATAGCAACTGATTTACATAAAAACATAAATCAATTTGTTTACTATTCAATTAATTATTTTTATAATTTAACATTGAAATAATAAAAAACAATTATAAATTACTTTTTTTGTCTGGCAAATAGCCTGAGTAATTAACAACTAGTCTTAAAATAGCAATTTTTTGTGGAAGAAAAAATTATAATTTAATAAATAAAATTTCTTGCAAAATCAAAGACTCATCTTTGCACCAAAAGAGGAGCTCACTAAAAAAAATATATTGAATAAATAAAAAATACGAAAATACAAATCTGCTTAACTCAAATAATAACTCATTTAAATCTCAATACTTCACAGATCTACACAATTAAAACCTTTTTGCAACATAAAATTACTTCTAAAATTGATAACTTGTTTCATTTTATCTCATATCCACCGCAAAAATCCTTCTAAATTTTACAATGTCTTAATCAGCTGAAACAAACTCCTAAGTTGTTATGGTTGGAGTTGAATAAAATAGGCCAATAATAGCCAAAAAAGATGAACAAATAATATCAACACCAATAAGTTCAACTATGCGCTACCATGTAATAGGTTATATCCTCTTCGGTGCCTCAAACACACTTGTCTATAAATATTAAAATACTACAGTGATTGATGGTGTAGCTTTCAATCATCCTTTTATTCAAGTAAAATATCTTTTAATTAACTATTTTAATAAAAACACTTGATGTATATTAAGAGTTGATTTCATTCTAATTTCAACAAATATTATCTATCTTAAATAAATACTATTTAGTATTTCATAGCTTTCTTTTTTAGAAAGAAGATAGATAAGATATATTATAGTGAATTATAAATTGATTGGACTATCAAAAAAATATTTTTAATCAATAACCAAACTAAAAAATATTAAATAACTTTTTTTAAAATAAATATAGTGCATAATAATGTTCTTAGGTATGCACATGCCTCTTTACTGGTACATATACAAGTCTAAAACGAATACTTTGAATATGGAATTGGATCCAACAAAGAAATCAATGAAATAATTCAAAGACTACCTCCAAGTATGGATTCCTGCAATATGTGATTTCATATCTTCAACTCTTAACTTTACTGCCTTGAACTTTATAGACAGCAGTGTTTATTAAATGTTAAGAGGAGGCACAATTATCTTCACCAGTGTATTCTCCAAGTGGATGTTCAGAAAGAAATTCCTCGCTTACAGATACGTAGGAATAGGCTAAGTCGTTGTTGGATTGGTGATTGTAGGTATGTCTAATTTCTTCTTCTTTGATTCTGAAGACAGTAATAATGACTCTTCTCACAAACTTATGGCAATAATATTACTCTTAATTTCTATGGTCTTCAATGGTCTGTAATATTCCTATGAAGAATTGATATACTCACGTTACAACATTCACCCTACTAAATTAGTTGGCATGGAAGGGTAATTAATTTTTTCATTCATTTTAATCATTTGACATAAATTTGATAAAAACAAAGAGATAATTAATTTCCTATTTTTATATTTCAATGAGCTTATAATTTAAACTTACTTAGGAATTAATTATTAAATTAATTTATTTATTTATTCATCGCAAATTATCTGGCTGGTTCACGTAATTACTAATAAGATGAATAGAAAGTAAATATCTAGTATCTAATCGCATTATAACCCTCTATACATTAAGCTTATAATTCTTATTATTGAAAGTATAAATTCGACTATGTTAAATAAAAGTCTTATGAAGAATAAAAAATTAAAACCAAAATAAATAAGTCGAATTTAAAAAATAATAGAAAAATTTAGAAATAATAAATAAAATTTAACAAAAAATATTTAAAAGCTGATTTTTTTGTTTAATTTATAAAAATTGAATTATTATTTCAATATTTTTTTATTAATTATTATTATTAAAAATTAGATTGTATGGTCTCATTATTTATGCTATACTCCTACCTATTTTTAATTCTACTGACTGCCCTTTCCCAAATAATAGAGGTTGCACAGAAATTAGAACAATAGATAGCAACGGACTAGTTTCCACAACTTATAAGATGGAAAGTGTTTCTCTATTTTTTAGTTAAATTGGCTAGGACAGCGCTTTACTCGCATTTGTTATTATTGGTTTCTTCACAGTTGCCTTTTATAATGTAAATGGTTTATCAACAACTAAATTTTTCAGTGGTTTAACTCGCTCAATTATAGATTAAATCAGAACTGTTTTTATTTGGATTGTTGGCCTCGCTGTAACCTTTACTGGAGCCCGTGAATGGGAAACCCTTGATTATCGTGCCAATATATTAAAGATTTTTGGTTTCTTCTTTATTGTAGCTGGTAATTTGGTCTACAATGGATTAATTAAATTGCCATATTTACCTAGAGAAAATGATCAAGAAAGAAAATTCAAGTAATTTTTTTAATTAATGAAATCTTACTAATTTATCAAATTAATTAATTTAGATTAAGTGCAGACAACGTTGAGAGTGATAGTTTCCATAATTAATTTTAAGCTCCTAATTTAGCCCGCTTAAGCACTTTATAATTGAGATAGAGAAATTCTTAGATACTCAGTTAATAACCACAATAAATTTAACAAATTCATTAGCAATTCTTGCAATTTTAAATGAAAAAAATGTATCAAACTGGAATACAAAAAACAAGCTCAGAGCTAAAAGGTTTAAATGAAAAAGACTAAGAAATGAATTAAAATAATTAATTAATTAAATAATTAAGCAACGAATAAACACAATAACAATAAACTGAACAATAAATGCCTTCAATTACAGAATAGTAATTTGAATTATAAAAATAAGTAAAATCCAATTAATAAACGATATAAATCTAAATTCAAAGCTCAGCAAACTGAGTGATTGGTTGAGATTCAACTCTATAGTAAATACTTTAGAAACTAAAAAATATTTTTCATTAATATTGAGTTTCACTCAATATAATTAATGAACTAATTTTCCTCAATAATTAATTAAATCGTCTTATCTTTCTAAACACCTTATATAATAAAAATATTATATTAATAAAATGTATAAATTCTCATCCAACTATTTCTATGAAATTTTTATTTATCATACAAGTTATCACTTCATATTTCTTGTTATGTTTGTCATTTTATTCTCACCTTACAAAATACTTAATAAGCCTAAACATTATTTTATTTTTATCAAAATATTTTCTATTATTTTTTAATGTTAAATTTTTGTACTTTTTTATCTTTTTTTTGGTATTTTTCTAAAATAAATTATATTTTAAATAATAAATCCAATTTTTATTAATTTTTTACTTAAAATATTTTCGAATTCTAAATTTCGAAATTTTCAATTTCAACCATAAAATTGTAATCCACTAATTAGAAAAAGCATTTAGATAAGCGTGTATAATTTAACTCCTTAATCACTGCTCATACCATAAATTATTATTATTAGCTAGATTAATAGATAGATAATCAATAGATAATTTATCAATTAAATAAATACACAAGTTTAATAAAAAAGATTAAAAATATAGTTTAAAAGCAAGATTTTTAATGAATATTTGTGATTTTATTGTAGATTAGTCTATTACTGAGAAGACTTTAAGCCATATACAGCCAGATCCTGGAAAATAACAGACTATGTAGAGGATTAAGAAAGTAAATTGTGAATTTATAAACTAAAAAGTCTAAATTATTCAATTTAATAGGGAAAGACATTTCAGCAGTAGAATTCATATACATACAAAAAAATATAATCAGTGCTTAGTGATGATAAGACTGTAGATAAAAAGAAAAAGAAGAAACCTTCTGATTAGTAAAGCAAAATTTTAATTTAAGATCTAATGCAAATGACTATAGGAAAATCTGATTTTAGGTACATCATCATTTCTTTTTGCCTAAAAAAAAAATTATTTGCAAACATTTTTTTAAAAGAAAAAAGCAATCGATAGGAGTAGATGATATGCTCCAATTCGGAGACTAAGTCATATGGACTGAAAATTCCTTATATTCTGATGAAGAAAATAATTAAAATGACGAGGCCAAATTACAATAGGTTGACGAAGAAGATGAAGAAGGAAAACACTAATTAAATAATTCAGTGTATAATTATTACAGATAGGAGAAATATCAGCTGTAAGTTATTGAAGATGGTAATTTTAATAGTGGAGGAGTTTCTTTGCAGATAGACTTCGATAAAAAAATAATTAAAGCTGTCAAGCAAGTTAAGAGCTAGGAATTCTTCTAAAGGGAAATAAAGGCTTTGTAAGAATTTTAAAAAAAGGGTTGTTTTGTTGATGCTGCTGCTGTTTCTTTGAAATTGCTTGATTACGATACAAACAATCACATTTTTAGCCAAAAAGCTGGCTTCATAAGCTACAAGCAAATAAATAAAATTGTACACATTAAAAAATTACAAGAGAATTACAGGCTACCTTTTGAGTATTTTATCCTGAAACAAATGTACTTTCTTAATAAAAAACTAGAACTTATGAATAACTTTTTCAAGATTGCACATAGTGATATAAAACCAAATAATATAGTTATAGGGTTCGATTTTATACCCTACTTTATAGACTTAGGTGGTGCTATCTTTATTGATGACGAACCAAACGAATATTTAACACTTTGCACACCTACATTTGTGCCTGCAAAATACATAGATAGTGAATAATTTGATGAAAAATCTATTAAAGATTGTGAAAAGTAATCGTTGATGTTAGTATTTTTATTCATGCTTTGTAGGTAAATAACTTATTTATAGATACGTTTTAAATCATTTAAATTCAGAAAATAGACAAATTAGTTTGGTTAACTGCAAGAAAAATCATTTATTTATTTGATAAGTTATTAACATTACACTAGTTTTCTATTTCATTTTTAGAATTTAATTTTGATATCTACACATGAATGAATAAATTTTATGATTTAAATAATTATTTTGCAGAAACAAGAGAGAATTTAAATTTTTAATAGGTTGATAAACGATTAATAAAAACCAAACTAAATTATTATTTAAACAAAGAAATCTATTCGAAAAAGATTTAAATTTCAACAATGTAAAATGAATATTTATTAAATCTAATAAAAATCCATAGAAAAATTGAAATTTTTTAATCAGATTTTACCAGATAATTTATTTAGATTTCGATGATTATTAATTAATTAATCAATTTAAGAAAGATTCATTTTTCAAATAGAAAAATTCAACTTCATTTTATTTTTCTATTTCAAGAAATCAGGATGAGAACAAGCTTTTTTACCAACGCAAGTATGGCCAGCTTTTAGAAATACTAAAGAAATTCTATTCCTAGGACTTGATGAGCATTTTTGAAAAATCTATTCTTTATGAAGATTTTGAAAGTGTAGAAACTATGGTCAAAGAAATTCTAGACGCGAACTTAATACAATATGTTGAGAATTTAGATTAGATTACGCTATTTTTAAGTGAGTTGAAGCAATTTGATTACTCAACGAATTAAAACCTTTATGTCATAAAGGAATGGGATTAGTTCAATATTAACATTTTAAAAATATTTCCTAGTCTTTTGTATGAAATTGATCTATTAGAGATAAGTGAAAATTAAAAAATTTATAATTACTTCTGTAATAATTAGCTCGATATATTTGTTGATATAAACAAGCCTTTTTTCATCAATTTTTTAAACATCTTTTTAGAATTATCAACTGATTGCCACACATTAAAGATACTAAACTTAGCTCCCTTGTAGATTTAAGAAAAATATAATGTAAATGATTTAATTCAAATAGATAGAAACACTCTACAAATTAGAATGAATTTTAGTATATTCAACAATCAAAATGAAGACATCGAAGACAATTAATATAATAACTATGGAGAGTCTTCGAATCAAAAAATTCCTTCACTCAATTTTTAAAATATTTTAGACATAATTGACACTCTCTATATCATTTCTTATGAAGAAATTCTAGATTTTAAGCACTTCTCTGGAATAAACTCTTTTTATAGCAGATGTCGTCTTCAAGAAATAAAAATTAAATGCAAAGACATTTCTATAAATTTGTTTTAAGAATTTTTAAATGAATAAACAAATCTACGAGTATTTCACATGTATATTATGGATTATTAGTATAAATTAAAATTTCCTGATTTATAATAAAAAAATCAGCTCAGCAAATTAAAATCTAATTTCTAGATTACTAATTTGGACTCCGTCATTGAAGAAAATTCAGAGAGTCTTTAGGACTTAGAAATTACTATAAATGCTGGGGAAGATAGATCTCCGCTATACTCATAACTTTCAAAGCTAAACTTTTTAGTTAAAATATCACTAAGAGTGCAGTATATAAAAATTCCGAATGCTTCTGCTTTAGTAACAAAGATGCCAAATTCTTCTTCGATGAATTGCTATGGACTAAACAGGATGGGATCTCTCTCGAGAAAATCTAGTAATTAGTTTCCCTATCTTAGTTAAGACTTCTATGATTTACTCAGCTAAGTTTTTAGTAAAATGAAAATTCCTGTGGTAAAATTAAACTTTTCTGAAAGCTTACTAAATAATTAAGACATATAGCAAATAAATCGCTGCATAAAATCTTCACTGAATGCAAATTCTTCTTAACATTTAAATTTACCTCACACCCTAAAGTTAAATTTGAATATGCAGTCCAAATAAGTTGATGAACAAAATACAAGAATGATACTAATTTCTCTCTTTTAAACTAAAATTCAGCGCATAAAATTACTGATAAATAATTCTATTCAATAAAGTATCTCAAAATAAGACAATTCTACTAAAAAATAAATAAAAACAGCTTAAACCTTGCTTAATTTCTTTCCTGCTGGTTATAAGAATGAATCACTTCAGAGATTTTCTCTTCATTTATCTAACTTCAACGTAAATATTCAGGCAATTGTAAATAACTTGAATGCATGCTAAAAATATAAAATCATTTTAAATAACTACAATCACAGTGTATTCACTAGTGTAGAAAATATTACTTTTTTGAATGAAAAACAATAATTTGTCATTAAACCCTCTAATTCTGCCCTTAATGAGTAGTTTAAGTATTTTAGTTTTGCAAACAAACAAATATAAACATCAGCAAAAATCAATAAATATAATCAATATGCTTGTAAATAAAATAATAACAATGAAAGTTTAAGAACATTTACACTATCTCTCCAAAAAAGAAACAGAAATAATTCTGAGTCCACTAATGATGGTAATGGATAATATACATCTAGTAATCCAAACATTAGCGAAGAGTAGTCTCCTTAGAATATGTCTTAACAAAATAACCAAAGACTTGAAGACTACATTGATTTTAAATCTAACAGACTTTTTTGTATGAACCTAAACAGCTTTAAGAACGAGCTAAATATTGAAACTGCTAACGTTTAAGACAGCCTTAGTGGGTTGATAGAAGGCTTTAAAGTTAATTAAAAGCTTAGATATGTCAGCTTAGACTTTACTATCCCTTCACTTCAAAAAATCATTCAATAAAATTTTCTTCAAAACCTATTTGACAGTTTTAAATACAACAAAGTTGTAGAAGAATTATCTATAAATTTTTCTGGAGTACAAATAGATTCACTGAAATGTCTTCATGGATGCCTTTCATTCAATGAAACGTTAAAATCATTTTCATTAAACTTGTAAAACTGTAATTTGTATCCTGAGAGCTTGATGGAAATAGCAGAAGCAGTTCTTTCAAATGAGAATATTGACTTCTATAAATTTGCATTACTTGATAACATACAACTAAGCTACCCTCATACTATAATCCATGAATTAAAATCCTCTAAACCCAACACAGAAATAATTCTTCTTTTTAATAATGTCAAAGATTACGACTTAATGTTCAATTCTGGCATAGTTCACTACAGCCCACAGATCCTTAAAGAGCTTGAAATAAAATAAAAGCAAAGGAAACAATTAAAATACAATTATGAAGAATACGAAAATACCATAAACGATTTAGCTAATACAAATTTTGCTACCTGCTCAAGATTCCAAACAGTGATAGTTAATTAAACTTCTTTGTTTAAAAATTAAAGTTCTCTTAATCCAAACAGTCCAATTTTTAATCATCGAAAGTACAGTTTAAATAAATAGTAGTAAAATTAAATATAATCCTTGTTTAGCAATACAAATGCATCAACATTTTCAAATCTAGTTTCTTCGCCACAATTTTAAAACAATTAAAGCTCTTCAAATATCAATTTTATATAAAAGCCTTCAAACTCTGCCCTTTTTAACCAAAATAGCATGAATTAAATTTAATCCCCACTAAATAATGCAAATAATCTCTCTTCTCTTTTTAACAATAACCCTCAAAATCTCAGAAACAGAAGAAAAAAATTGAGCAGATTCTAAGAAGAGGCATATAGCGGCGAATAGAGTGATTAATTTTCTCATAACATTTTGAATTTGAATGGAAACAATAGCATGAACTAAAACCCAAATGCAAATGCAAGCAGCAGTTTATTTAATGCAAATAATCTGTAAAACAGTCAATTAATTAATGAAGATTAAGAATCTGATATGAATTTAAACACTCCGAAAACAAGAGCTTTATGGATAAGCAGAAAAATAAGCCAAGCTAAAACAAGTTAATATAATCAAGCTACAAGATAGAAATTACAATCCGAAATAGTAAAAAGGAGACCGAGTAATACAAACCCTCTCCTTGAATTAAATTCCCCTCATAGCTAACAAAATAGAGCTATCAGTAGCATCTAATATCATAGCAGTTAAAACTCTTTTGGTCAAATTTTAGTGTATCACAAACGTAAGTAGAAAATAACAATAATTATTGAAGAAAACTTCAATATTATAGCGTTAGAGGAGCTAGCAAAAAAGAACCCTAATATATAAGAAATTAAATTTTCTTTAAATGCATCTACTTTAAATTTAAAATATTTCTTATCTGGTCTTTAATTTAACAACAATCTATAAGGAATATCTATTGCTCTTGGTTTCTAGCCTTCTAAACCTGATTTAAAAACAATAATAGATATTTTCTAAGCTCTCAAAGAAAAATTAAAAAAAATATCCCTTGATTTTAGCAGGTAAAAAATAGGTTAAGAAAATATAAAGCAAATAATAGACTATATATATTAAAACCCAATAATTGAAGAAGTTGATTTAGATTTCTCTCACAATATGATCCAGCCTAACACAGTTAAATATTTTTGTTTGCTTAAGTAAAGCAATATAAAAAAACTAACTCTAAGACTAGGAAATAACTTTTTAGGCATAGATGGTACCAAATATATATGTGATATTATTGAATTTAATTCAATTCACTTGAAAGAATTGTTTTTAGCCCTTGATTTTAATTTCATAGGAAACAGTGCCTTATAAATCATATAAAACTCACTAACTAAAAATACCAATTTACAGAATTTAAATATCTTTATGAAGGGTAACTAAATTAAAACTGAGTTTGTTGGATTTATTGAGCTATATCTATAGTCTCACCCTTCTATTAAAAGTTTTACCATATTAACAGAGAACTCTACAATAGATCAGTAATAAATTTGATCTAATAACAAAAAATGCAGTTTAGTCATTCAAATCAGTCAATAGATTGAATGAACTTAAAATTTATTCAAATTCTAAAAATCCCATCTTAAATTAATTCTTATTCTCCTAATATTACATTTAAAAATATTTAGTTTTATCTTTATCATTTTATATAAAAATTTTATGCAATGTTCTATTAATTCAAAAAAATCAATCCTAAAATAATTTTTGAATTTCTTAAAATTCACCTCTTAAAACTTAATCTATAAATTTAATAAGTATTTTTTTTCTGTAATTAAACTTGGTCAATTAAAGAACATTTAATTTTTAATAACTTTTTAGGTTGCATAACTAAAACAATCTCAATAATGTATTTTAAAATATCTCTAAATTTTGTAAAATATTCGCTATTGAATTATTTATTAATTTGAATAAAGACTTTAATCTTCATTGAATATATTTTCAGAAATGTAAACATTAATTTAACAATTACAGTGAATTAATGAAATAGAAAAAGTAAATATAATTTTTTTAAAGAAAATAAATAAATATATCTAATTTTATATCAATTTCAAATAAAATATATTAATAATTTTACCAAATATTTTATTTTAAAAAAGAAGCCAAAAATTTTAATATTTATAAAAATTTTTAATTAGACTTTGAGCCTCGCTATTACTTATTATCTAAAAAATTATTAATTATGTAATATATCTATGTTAAGAAATTTCATGTTGTTAATCTATATCCAAATCTAATTTCAAAACCTAATATACATTAGAAAGGGAAATGATACAGGTAATTAAAATTAAAAAATAAAAACTTATTTTATTAATTGATAAAAAAAGTAATTATATTAATTAAATTTTGAAGTTTATGGTTTATTTGAAACAATCTATTTCACTTTAGTAAATATTTGATTTTATCTGATTAATCAATATTAGCTTGAATTTTTGTAAATCAAAAATAATTATTTGAGTAAATTAATTACAAAACGATTTGTTAAGTAAATTCAATTCGAAATTTAATTAAAATTTACAATTAATTTTACAAATTTTAGATGAAAATAAAGATAAATTATTTGTCTATCTTAAAAGATATGATTTTTTTAATGTATAAAAACAACAATCAGTAAAACATAAAAATTTATATAATTCAAAATAAAAAATAACTTACATAAAAAGAAATCTATTAAAAAATAAATAAATAAATAACTAAATGAACAAAGTTGCTATTACCTTAGCCATAATTATTGGAGTTTGTGCTGCTTCTAATATTAAATGCACTTAAGAATAGAAAGAAGCTGTTGCTTGTACTTATGAGTATGAACCTGTTTGTGGTGTTAAAGCAAATTCAAGCAGCAAGTATAGTCAGTCTTTTGCTACTTATGGAAACAAGTGTTAAGCATGCAGTGAAGAAGGAGTCGAATTCTATGCTCATGGTGAATGTGATAAATATCCTTCAAATGCATTATTCTGTCATCCTGATTCTTACTTGCAACCTGCTTGCACCAAAGAATTAGATCCAGTCTGCGGATACTATGATGAAGACTCACTTCAATTCAAAAACTAAAAATTCTCTGAGGATTTCAGCAATAAATGCAATGCTTGCTTCCACAAAAACATTTCTTATATTTTACAAGGTTTTTGTTAATGAAAGAATAACTAACATCTTGTCATGACTAAATAAATAAAAATTATAGATTAAATATAATACATATTTTTATTCTGATTTTTATTTTTATATTAAGTAGTTTTATAATATGAGAAATGAATGAATGAATTCAATCCTTTAAAAATTTCCCAATTTAAAATTAAGATATTTTAGATAGAATTTATTGTTTTTATTATTTTTATCTTATTAAATTTTTCGTATTTAAATAACATTTAGAGACAAACAAATTTGTTGTCTATTTCAAAAATAATAGTAATTATGTTAGTAAAAGATATTTTCTACAATGCATATTACTCAAATACTCAAATAAATAATCTTTATTTGAAACATTTGTTTTTTGAAAGATTTTTGATTAATTAGTAAAAAAATAAAACAAAATCTAAAATATTTTATTAAAAAAGAATTAATTAACAAAATAAATAAAATTAAAATTTGATAATTTTTATTTTAAATTCTCTAAAATCGATTGATAAAAAATATCAAATAGTTTAATCATTATCATTCTAGGATATTAAAGATGAAAAAAAATATATTTGAAAATATAATAAAAGAATTTAATTTTTTGTTTACAATATCTATCATAAAGAAAATCTTTTATAAATTTTTCTAATAGAATAAGAAGATTTAATGTAAAAATTATTTATTTACAGTTTACATAAAAATCAAAAATGTCTTCTTTTTAATTTTAAATTGTGAATTTTTACTTTTAAATACTAATAATTAATTTTAAAATATTTTAAAATAATGGATTAGCTCAGCTAATTAATTCATAATTATAAACTACTACTTAAAGTTATTTTTTCTTTTATTTTTTTATGTAAAAATAAAAAGATTTGCTAGGTATAAATTAACTATTAATAAAAGAATGTATCTAGAAAAATTTATATTAAAAAACTTACAATATTAAAAAAGAAATTATCAGAAGTAATCAATTGTCTTTTTATTTTAACATCAGATTTTATGCATAAAATTTAAGCTAAAACAATAAAAAACAAAAATCTGCCAAATTATTTTAATTATTTATTTGCATAATAAATTAAAATATCCAGTTAAAATGATAATTTATTGTTTTTAAGCAGTCAAACTACATTTATTCAATATTTTCTATTTTTAAAAATAAAATGACAAATTTATTTTTCTGATCAATAAAATTTGAATAAAAATTATCAGAAATAAATGTAAATTTAAGATTAATTTTATATTCTGTACTGTTAAAAATTTTTTAAATTAGTAAATTAAGGCTTTAAATAGATCATGAATTTATTTTATTAATCTATAAATATTAATAAAAATAAAAATTTAATAAAAACAAAAAATAATAAATCTAAAAATGAGATCTTCAATAATTCTAATTCTAGGAGTTTTAGCACTTATTTCTGCTACTACTTATCTTTTAACAGCTAATTTGGAAGAAAAATACTTAACAAATAATGATTGCGTCGAAATCAAAATGAGCTCAGATAATATAGACACTATTGTAATTAATCATTGCTAAACTCCTTAAATAGTAAAAGTCATTTACTATATCAGCCCTGG